>VXBB01024399.1:179491-218184 GCA_013399915.1 Illadopsis cleaveri
CCCGCCCCGGCCGCAGCCGCTAATCACGGGCCCGGGATTCTCCATCAGCCGTCGGGAAGGCGAACCAGGCGAGGATCTGGGCGCGTCGGGCAAGTTGCGTGTGGTGAGTGGCGAACGGCGAACAGCATCCGCTCGCAAACCTCTGCAGTGGTCCTCGTACAGGTGCATTATTTCAGCCTGTTTCAATGTTCCTTCGTTTTCTCCTATGATCCGGTTTCTCCTCCTCGACTGAAATCAGCCGCAGTCTTTCTCCATCGCTACTGTTTGCCTTTTTCAACCCGGGGGTTTGTTTTGCCGTGTAAATCCATTCATCCTCCAGATGCAGGCATGCTGTTGTATCAGGTCTCCTCATTACATTGCCCTGATAAATCACTAGCAAGACAAACTAATGCCGCTGAGAGAAACACTCCATTACAAGGTGGGGTAATCAATTCTTCATTTGAGGTTCAAATGCCACCTACTTTTTTTTTTTTCTTTTAGTTTTAATGAGAAGAATAAAAGTAATTGATTTGTTAACAGCCTGAAACTAAGCGATCCCTCTCAAGTACCTGCAGAAGAAGCAGAATGAAAACCAAAGGTTTTCCAAGGGGTTGGCCACCTGCCTTTTAGCCAAGAGCTGTGGTTAGGATGTGCATGGAGTATCATATAGCAGCCATAGGCCTCATTTTCCCTCTTTACCTGGAGGCATTTGAACTCATTCCTCTTATTCTCCCACAACATTACTTTGACAACAAACTACAGTATCTCTGGAGCAAGAGAGGTTAGATTCTACTCTTAATACAGTATCAAGAGCTTTGTTGAGCTTAAAGAATTTGTACTAATTAAATAATTTATACTAATAATTCACCAGGGCAAGAACTCAGCTGGGTTTGCTCCCAGTTACATGTATAAACCACTAAAGTAGGGAGTCACACCCACTTGTTCACGTGCTATTCATGCATATTTAAATAGTTTGCACAAAGTGGTATAATTCCACATGAAAAGACTGAAAATATGGCCTTTAACAGGAGATGCCTGTGTTAATCAGAAATTCAGGCCCACCTTACATAGTATGTTGCCTGGGCACTGAGTAACATAGGAAAGCAACAGGTCAGAATTACTTAACTTTTCCCTGTTTCTTTTCCCACCTGTTCTCTAGCATTTTTCCCAGGTGGCTTTAATCATTAATGGATGATGGGAGCAACCCACTACAGGTTCACTGTGTACCATCCATTCAGAGGGAGAAAACAGAGTTAGCCCTCCATTAATACAGATGAAATGTCATCCACAGGAGAATTATGCACATGTGCAGTGATTTATTCCTATGCCATCCAAAAAGTTTGGGTTAGTCTTCATCTCGTTCCAAACCAAAATAACTTGCGGGGGCTGGAATTAGAATTTTTGATTAGTTATATTGCTACTTTCCCCATTTGACTACATTCTTTTTCCATTTTTTCTCCCTACTTTTAGACTTGCAGGATAATTCAGGTTGAAAGGAATCTCAGGAGGTCATCAAATAAAAACCCTCTGCTCCGTTAAAGCAGGTAGCTGAAGACTTTGTCAGTTTCGGAATGTCACTGCAAACACATATTCCATCATCTTTCAGGCACTCTTTGCATGTTCTTTTCCTGCATATGCATAAGCTCAGTTCTAAAACTGTCCCCACCCTATTTCCACAGTCATTCCAGTTTCTTTAAATTTGCAGCTAGGAGACAGCAACAACAATTCCATGAGAGCAGTAGGAGCCTGGTAACAAGCAGAGAGGAAATCCAGTAGACTTGAAGAGGTAATTTTCCCTGGATTTATGGGAAGGGGAGAAGCAATCCTGTTGATGCTTAATTTATAGTTATCTACAACTAATGAGCAGTACGAAGGAAAAGCAAAATTTTAGCAGTAAGAGAGCAAGAGAAAGAACTGATAGAGCCAATAACTTTTTAGCAGATGCCCTTTTTCCTCAATTGAACCAAATTCAGGTTCAATGGAAACATCGTACCTCAGGGTGAAATCATTCAGGGAAGTTGCTGACGGGTAGAAGAGTCCACTTGGTCTTTTTCTTCAGTCCCTAAGTGTTTTCTGTGTCAATACAAATTTTTTCTTTTCGCTTTCTGTCACTTGCAAGTCCTATCAGATCTCTGGACAGTGTCAGGCTGTAGGTGAAATTCCCAGAAAACTAAGAATAACAGCAAGTTGTTTTCTGCTGCCCATATACTCATCCCTTTGTGTCTGTGTGACACTTTCTCTGTAACAGAATTTATGTTAAGGCTGGCTGGCCTGCTGCTACAGCTTTCAGTTAAAAAGCACAGGAATTATCTGGTAGCTTTATCTTTCTGCAGCTGTTGTCTTTTTCCATCATACCTGATCTGCTGGTGTTGAAAGATGCCTCTTATCTGAAACACTCTGATACTAACAAGAGAAACATTGATCTGTAGGATTTCAGAGGAAAAAGGCAAAAATGCTCCTTTCCAATATGTGATGAAAACTTCTGTACCACAGATGTAGGCTGTGCTAGAAAAGCCATGTTTTGATCATATTTTTGGTTGTCATAGAAATTAGTTTATAGGTTAACTTCACAACTGTTTCTATTTTTAAGTAATTAGGGGATGCAACTATAACACACTACCACTTTTCTATAACAACATTTAGGAAGGACACTGATCAAAGTAATGTAGCCCTACATCGCATTTTGTGTCCAAAGTATGTTGGTTGCTCTACAGAGCCACTCTAAGATATAGCCTTGGAACTGTCAAAAGAGGCATTATTATCATCAGTTCCTTATAAATGAGTTTGTGGCTGTAGGCAAATAATTCCAAATGGTGATGATATGGGGCTACAGATGTACAAACTAAGCAGTCTCAACACACTTCTTGTTCCACTCTTTCAAACGTAGGCACTCTGAAGTCTGGTAACCATTTTATTATCATTATCAATGTCTGGTGCTGTGTAGAAATTTCTGTTACTTCAGAACTGTTATTTGTAAGCAAAATAATCTATGACAGTTACCTTTGAAAAGAAACCTGTAATGCAGTTCAACTGGTAGGAAGAAACGCACATAAACCATTTAAAATAAATTTCAGAACAGCTTTATGTTTTATCTTCAAATAAGAAAAATGTTCAAGCACTGCACACTACTATCATGATGTTTTTCAAGCTATCAAGCTTTTGGAACATGTCATAGGATTCAGCAAAGCTGCTTCTACTACTGTTTAAGGGAGTCCTCTACCACCTCGAAGCACTACAACCACACTTTAAACCTCTTGAACTTTCATTCACTAGTCCTTTGCACAAATACTGCAGGGGATAGCAGAAAACAGATATTTAGTAGCTAGTTACTACAAAACAGAAAACAAACCCAACTTTTCTACTGTACTAATCAATAAAAGTGCAGTCAGTTTCACATATGTATTAGAAAGGCAGTTAAATTTAGAAATCTAATTTTTTTTTGGCCATTAATTTCTCCTGATTAATAGCAGAAACAGAGCATCTGGTATACACAGTTTCCATACAAGTCAAGAGGAATCGGATCAGTGAAGTCTGGAGTCAAAGTGGCCCAACACCATACACACCACAGAACTTGGGCTACTTTGGACACTTCCATACTGTGATCAGGTGATGAGTTGTTAACATTCAAGATCACAGACTCACAGAATGAGGCCACAGAATGACTGAAGTGGGAAGGGACCTCTGCAGATTGTCTAGTCCAACCCTCTGTTGAAAGCAGGGTCAGATACTGCAGGTTGCTTAGAGCTTTGTCCAGTTGGATTTGGGATATCTTCAAAGATGGATACCCCACAACCTCCCTTTGCAACCTGTTCCAGTGTCTGACCACCCTCACAATAAGTGGGTTTTTTACATTCAGGTGGAATTTCATCAGAGAATCTGAGTTCACTGGTTAACAAGTCTGTTAGGCCTTGATGCAGCTGCATTCAAACTCTCCTACTCTATTACATAATTCCGTGGGACAACTTACTGCCTATTATATACAAGCTCACTGGTTTGCATGATTTGCTGAAGCAATAGCAAAGGCCTTCATCTGTGTCAGCTTCAGCAGCACCAGCCAAGGCATTCTAAGTACTAATATGAACACTAAGCTGAGACAAATATCATTATCACAATGTTTTTTCTCTCCCTCATTTAAAGTCTTAACTTCTGTTTTCCTTGCATACAAAAGCTGGTCCAAGAAAGATTTCACCTTTTGAGATAAACTAGTATTAAAAGTAGCAAACCTTGAATTTGGCTACATGGGCAGGGAAAGAGTCTCATTTCAGTTACACAAGAATTTCAGAGAAGTGATTCTATCATCTTAAACCTTCTATTGAGGAATTCCACTTGCAGTAGCCCTGTCTTCAGTTCTTTGTCAGTCCTTCCTTAGAGTATATGCTCATGCTTCCAGTATGATGTTAGTATTTGGTTTTTAAATGCAGGAAACTTACCTGGAATACACTGCTTTCCACATTTATTCCTAGCATGTCCAAGCACTTCTAGAATGAAGTAGCTAACAAAATTAGAAAAGAGAAGTACCCTGAAGTGATTTTTACACGAGGGTTTATGTCAAGCAGGCAGAAGAAGACATGACTGCTCTTCAGAAGGCTTTAACAAAGGTCTCAGGTGTTGCTTCACCTACCACTAAACCAGGTGAAACTAGAGATCCCTGTCAGATTTACCAGTGTATCAATTTATGTGGCCACACCCTAGTTCACTATTTATGAAAGTGGGTTAGGTTAGAAACACAAGTATTTGAAGGTATTTAATTAATCGAACTACTTTAGAAACTGAGGCTAAGAGCAATCACAGATAAAGTATGGAGTTTGGGGAAATGCTGAGCTCCAGTTAGTGAGGCTGAGCAATAACCTGTTGCTGGAGCAGTAGATCTCATTTAGCTTCTGCTGGAACTGCTGCACTTGGAGTACAGCACTTGTCCTGCCTTCTCGTGTCAGACAAGAAGGCACCTGCAGTGCTGCCCCATTTCAGTGGCAGCTTTGCTAGGTAGGTCGAGTGACTCCTCCACCCCGTTGACCATAAAAATCCTCTGAAAAGTGCTGCCCCCAATTCTGCTGGCCCAGTCTTTCAAAAAGTCACTCTCTATTTCAGTATGGGCAAACCAAAATGGACCTGCAAAGACCTGTCACTGAAAGTGAGTGGGCCTGGCTCATTTCAACACAGGCTGGGGAGCAACCAGACAAGTTACACTGGCAGAACCTGGGAGATGGGGGTGGTAATGAGCAGCTAAGGGTTCCCGACTTCTGGTAGCCTAGCTACAGCCAGAACTAGCTGTGTGTACACAGAAAACCAGCATCCCTGCATCCTCTTTCATTCGTGGAGAGAGTTGGGTGGCTGTGAGACATACTTAATCCTGCTAAGGTTCTGAATCACCCTCTGAAGTTGTCAAACCTACATAAATAGAAGAAAGTGATTCATAAATCTAGATTATTATTTTTCTGATAGTATAGAGAAGCATTTCCATCACAGTTCTCTGAAATCATCTGATTGACAAAAATAGGGAAAGCGGTTTTTTTAAACTTTAAAATTAAGCAATTTTAGGACAATTTTAAGTTAATGGTACATCCTCTCTTAACATACAATGAGAAGAAAATCAAACTAGTGAGTTGTTTCTGTCCTATAGCATTAAGCCCTGCTGTCAATAATCTGTAAGAATTTAAATGTAGGGACTACTACTAGAAAAAGCCAAATTAGATCAGCTAAAATTTAATAGTTGTTAAATTTTTTTCTAGATGTAGTATGTATACATTTATTTATGTTCCTAAAATGTAAGGGGGTTTCGTTGCTTTTTTTTTTTTTTGGTACAGACCCTGTATAAAGCTCATCTTAATTGAAACATCTTAATTGAAAATGTGAAGGGTCCACCTTGGCTAATGACAAAATGCTGCTATAACGCAGGAAAAATGTTTTCTGAGCTTGTCATTTAATGACACGTTGAACAGCTCAAGTCAATGCTCCTAAACTGTTGTTGAAATTCTGGACCAGCTAAACACAACAAGCAGTTTCTCTGCATCCTCTATTGCTAGCTCTCTTCAGTCTTTACTTAGAGTTACTCTGGAATCAGTTTATCTGCCTCAAACTAAAAAAAGTGGAGAGAATGCAAAAAGAACACAAGCTGTGGCTGCACTGGTCTGGCTCAGAGCTCCTGAGTTTGCAGCAATTTCTCTTTTCTTTCCTTTACACTGAAGCTGTATCTGCTTCTGGGTAAGAGTCTGCTGTTAGATGTTAAACATGAATCAGTCTTTTGTAAGGCTGCACTAGGAATGTAGAGATTGGTTTACTGGCTATTTTGTAGCAAGGAAGTAGTGTAAATATATAATAAGTATTTCCATTTTCCTTGCATGTGTTTTCCTGGGCTAACTGTGCTTATCAGTTTTATGTTTATTTAATGAAAAATTTATCAATAAATTATTGATTCACCTGATAGGAAGAAAAAGACAATGCAATGGGAAATGTTGTCAAATAAGGTCTCTAAATAGACAGGGTAATTTAAGCGGGAAATCGTAAATCAACTGCTATATAATGTAGTAAGTAAACATATTAACCTGTAAGTAAACATATCAACCAGGCACAAATTATGTCATAAATTATGTTTGTTGATATATCAAAGTCTAGTCATAGCACTCAAGGAACAGTTAAGGAAACCTAGGAAATAATGATAATGGATAATTTTATGGAGTTTATAAATTGCAGGTTCTAAACACTTATTTTTTAAAAAATAAATTTCAAGAGTGCATCATTGAAAACCATTACTGCAGGAATGCATGGCTCTGTATAGTAAACAGTACATAGTCATTGCACTGAAAAAGCATTTGTTGATGAAATTCTGTCACAATTGAAAAAAATCCAAACAAAAAACCCTGTATATGCATGCAGGCATGGTAAAGTTTAATCAGATATATTTATAACAATTTTGGCATTTTAGATAAGGCTGTCTTTACAAACCTTTTTTCTTTACAGCATGCTTGCACACATTCTTTAGTTTTTTAGTTATGTACAGATCTTTTTATTTCCTGAATTAGTCTTATAATTGCCCCTTCTAGTAAAAACATATATGAGAATATAATCAGTCCATCCTTTTTCTGCAACATTGCTTATAACACCCTGAGATAAGTAAAACCAAACAAAAGTGAAACAAGTATCACCATCCCCCAAACCCACAAAACTTTACATCACGCATTGTCTTCAGACCCAGGAGACATCATTGGTGGGATTTCCCAAAGATTTGGTGTCATCTATCTGCTGCCACTGAAAACATTGAAACCATTACCTCTGAAAGAAGCGAAGTGAGGCCAAAGCCAAGCCCTTCAATGAATCTTTTCCCTGATAACTGCAAAGACGTAAACCATTTGAAAATGTGAATGATACTTAAAATATTTTCAGATCTGCCTGACTCATTCTGTAAAGGCCTTGAAACTAACTAAACTAAACTAGAACTAAAAAGAACCCAGTCTTCCTGAAAATTCATATTGCTTCTCCTATTCCTCAAATGCTAAGCTATTATCCATCACAGGCATTGTTATCCTAGGGGAACCTGTGCAGCTAGGTGAAGAGTGAAAGTCACCAAATACAGTAACAAGTGTTTCCAGTGAGGAGCTGAAGGGATCCTGTACTTGCTAATTTAGATATCTGGAATTTAAACTCTGGAGAACTTAGTGAGAAGAGAGTTATCTGGAGTTGACTGATGATCTCTTGTTGTTTGTTCATTTTTGTTTAACAGACAGATACCACAGCTGAGGCACTGTACCTGGTATGGACTCTACTGATGTAGCAATGTTAAAGTCAGAGCTCTCCGAAAATTACAGAGGCCTACAACATAGATCAACATAGATCATACTGCCACATTTTAGTACTGGGGTGTTTTCCAGTGTGGTGATGATGTAAATCCTTAAGAGATGTTTCTGGCATGCTCTAGTAGGTGAAGCAATCTCCCCCATGGGAATCAGCTTTGTATGTACAACTAGAGTGTCTCCTGGGTTTAATTTCCTTAATCCTAATTGCCGGCAGAAGTTGTGATGATTGATTTTGGGGGTTCACAGTGCAGTTTCCAACAAGGATGTTAAAGTATTAAAAGAAGTTGGTAAACTGAGTACAGCCTAGCTGTACTGATTAACTGAATTTCTTCTTAACTCTTGTGAGACGAAATCAAAGCTGCTGGAGTGCAGTATGCTAATGGATTCTGAAAGCACTTCGACATTGCACTTTGTAAAGTCAAACTGCCTCAGTGTTTTGCCATAGTACCTCTCTATGCCAGAGACATGTATTTGAAGGGGAAGGGAAGTGAGATTGTTTAGCTATACTGAGTGCCATTTATCTTTAAAACTTTCCTTAAATTAGGATGTAAACTTGATTTTACATTTAAACGTACAATTATTTGTAAATGCACATCTGTACAAAATGTACAACATGTAATAGAAAATGTAAAGTAATATAATTGCCTCACATATATTGTAGTATGCTATTGTAATACATGTTGCATGTAACAATATTGTACTTTAGATACAGAATAAGATATATGCTAAAAAGTTACATTGTTGATTTGAGGTTTCTCTGGCTTCTTAACTGAAAGTTTGTCTTGGAAAGGAAATTAATGGGGTCAAGCTTCAAGCCCACCTCTGCAGCTTTGTCTGCTTCTTTGTTTCCCTTTAAATACCTTATCTACAGCTATGTATGCAGCTAGATTATGAAAAAGAAATTTGCTCTTATCACTGTTACCTTGTAATGCAGAGGTAATACCTCTGTTGTGGAATCAGTGTGCCTGAACAATGGTGTAACACATTGCTTCAGAAGGAAGCAACCAGCTTTCAGTCAGCTCTACTTGTTAGCCCAATGCAACACTCCTCATTATGTGGGGAACACATAGACAGGCTCTCCATCACTGACTAAAAACATTGCCAGGTTTGGCCATTACACTGTGAGACATGGAGAAGAGATGCATATGAAGAATGAAATCCTATCCTTATTAAAACTAAGGGGGAGAGACACACCCCTCATTGAATTATTTAGGCTCAAATTTTCAAAGCACAAGAAAGAGAATCATTTTCCTTTTGTCCTTGGAGAGGGTTGTTGCAGTGTAGAGTTCAGAGACATTCATAAGACATATCAAGACATGGAAAGACCTGTAGTGTTTGCCCTTGAAATGACACATATTGTCACGACAAATGCAATACGACCGCCATCACCAAGAAATCGGTATTTTTCTTGAGAGCTTGCTGTGAGTGAACATCTGTGATATCTTGAGTGAACATCTTGATATCTGTGAGTGAACATCACAGCATTGAAAGTTACATTCCCTTTATCTTGTGCAGGACTTATGAAATTTTCAGGTGGAGTCATGTCAGGTTTCTGTGCTGTGTGTGGTCAGAGGGAGGTAGCACTAGGAGTTACAGTCAGCTTGCTCTACAGTTTTGGCTTGCCTACACCTAACGAGTGCTGATGGTAATTCCAGCTATGCTCTGGAACTTAGGCACTCAACATTTTAAGAGGGATGTCTCCTCTCTTCAGGACATGCGGCAGAAATGTCTTCTTAAGGACAAGAGCTGATTGACAAACTTGGAATCAATGGTCTTGTAGCTGTGTTTTCTGAACATCTGCCACCTGTTGGAGTTGCAGCTGCCAGTAATTTATCACCACCAGAGAAATAAAAAGTCTTTGAGTTCCACCCAGTGGAAAAGAAGATGTGATCCTAGGCTTCAGAGCCTTAGGTCCTTTACTCAGGAGGGGGTAGATCTAGGTTTTTAGTTTCTGCTCCAAGAACTCTCCATGAATTTTCTTCACTGAATATTTCTTATAAAATGCATAAATTGTCAAAGCAGAGCTCAGATCCCAGAGGTTTCTCTAAGGTCAGCTGGGCTTCCTATGTTCCCTCTTTTGTCTTGGTGAGATTGAGACATATCATGATTTTACTAATTCAGCTGGTGCAGACATGACATGAGTGCTGAGATTCACATACACTTTCAGAAGAAAGCTGAAAGATTTGTTTCAGATTTTCACTTTAGCCTTGGACATATCCAAGTTTGTGGCCTGAAATAATTGATTTTTTCTTTTTTTATGGGTATATCAGTATTTTATTTGATGCACATCAGCTGGATTTAGCCAATGTCACACAATATGGATGAAATGTCAGAGAACAGAAAAATGAGACTAACACAATCTCATGGCTGAAAGCTGAAGTCAACAAAACCAGTTAATAATAAGGATTAGATCACTTATGGAGCAGAGAACTGAAGAGTGTGCTCCAGTTTCAAAACTAAGAAGAGAAGTTTTGCCACAAGGTCAATGCAGCTAAGTCACTGGATTGAAGGACAAGAACTGCAAGACGTATTCCTGTAGCTCAGTGCTAAGATTAATTTAAACTTTTATGGACAGTGCCCTGCAGGAAGTCTAAGACCTTTATGCTTTTCTGGGTAGACACAACTAGCTTATTCTGCCTGTATCTGGAATCGTTTTTCAGGTCTCTTATGGTTTTAACAGCAGTGTTGTCTGCCTTTACTCTGGATGGGTATGAGTCGCCTCCAAACCATAAACAGTGTAGCCATGGTTAGTAAGCCTGAGCTACTAAGCCTTTGCTGATAGCGTGGGCACAAGAAGTTGTGCCTGCTTGGAGCACAACCAAAGCAAGCTCACATCTGCTTGAAAAAAAAGAAAAAAATAAGTTAAAATATTCTCTCTGTTCTTTTTCTGCTTCCTCCCCCTGCCTTTCTCTTTCCATCTCCCTTTTTTTCCTCTCTGTCCCACCCACACACATCCACAAGAATACTCGCAGAAACGCCATGTATATAAGCCCTCCACCCAAATAGTTCAAATTCCTGAGTGGGATCTCACAGGGTACTCGTTTGTTTAGAGTGGTAACGTGTGGCAGTGTTTTGGTTATGAGACCCCTTGTGCAATTCTTTACTATGACCTTGAACACAGAGTAGTTGTAACGTTCATCCCTTTCAACTCCACCTATGAAGTGTTCATTTTTGCCTTGTACAACTGACTGAAGCCAGAAAAGGGTAATGTAAATCATGGAGGGGAAACCACAATGCTGAGCTCCAAACTTTTTGGGGAGTTCCCACTCAGAGGGCACAGACTGGTCCTAAGTTTCACTTAGGTCATGATGGCAGGATGTCAGTGTCCTCTCACAGCACAGACTCTGCCTGCAGAAATATCAGTAGCAGCCCTTGTTGACAGTAGCAGCCAATGATACATGGATCTTGAGTGACTTTATATGTGGCTACAAGACCCAGGTTCCATGGGCTTTTCTCGTGCGCAAAATAAGAAGCAGGTTACTCTTTCCCTAAATTTTCTTTTAATTCCTCTTTTCTTCAACTAGCTAGGCACTAATTGTGTTGTACATCATCTTCTACCATTTTTCTGGCATAAGCAACGTGCTGGCACAAGTCAGTGGAAATTCAACATTCATTAAGGTTTGACAGTATTGCATGTGCATCACCTCCCTCTCTTTTTATTTTTTTCCCTAAGATGACTGCTTTGAAGAATGAGAGTAACTATCTTACTAACAATCTTACAACAGGAAGTCCTCCATTTTAGACAGCAGAGACATATGCTTCATGTTGGCTATCATTGCCTTGGATGCCTGGGATTTAGTTTTTCTGAGATTTGGGGATTTTTACCAGTGGGTTTTGAAAAGCATCAACAATTTTTGTCACCTAGACATTTACAGGAGGACTGTGTTCTCAAAGAAGCAGTGCTTTTTGACAGAACAACTGTGAAAAAAGCTGAGAAGTAAAAGGATCATCACAGAATACACACCTTTCTCCTTTAAAAATGTATAATCCTTACAGGGGATTACTAGTGGGTGAATATTAGAGCTGGTCTGCCTTCTAGCTTGAAAGCTTGTTTCTCAGGCAAAACTGTCTTCTGGCAAATTAAGGGAAAATGGGTTTCTTAGGATTCAATTTCCCTCTGCAGAGGAGAAAGTGATGTAAGAGAAAGCAAGCTCACTTATTTCTCTGCATTCTTCCTCTAGATATGTGTGTATATTTGTGTGTAATATTTTTATCCTGATGACAAAACCTAAACACATTAGGTGCAGACCCCAGCATTTTCTTTTCTCATACTATCTACTTCCCAAGGAAACATCAGAAACATAAAGATGACTCTCATTCACTTATTCCTGCTACCTGCTGGATGCCACATGTCCTGGAGGTTCATCCACATGCTCTGCACCTTGGTTAAATGTGAGTGAAATAAAAGTGCCACTGTTCTATTTGGAAGATACTTACATGGGTCCATTCTTACAGCATAGTCATAGTTTTTAACAAATATATTGTCCATAAATTCATTGCAGTCAGGCAATGGTATTCCCATTTAAGGAAAGGGAGCAGAAAGAAAGTGTAAATGACTTGCCCAGCATTACATATATCCATGGTCACGGTAATGACATTTGTTCCCTGGCAGAGCAAGGTTTGATTTGTTTCACAAGCTAAAATAGTGCATCAATTCATTTAATAAGCCCCAAATTGTCCCTTAGCCCTTTAATCTCTAGATCAGTACATTGTTATGGTGGAATTAATTATCATATAGTACCTAAACCAAATATGGATTTCTCATGTCTGCCAAGTAGATACAAAAATTTTATAGTATTTAGACTAAAATAGGCAATCAGGATTAGCAGATGGAGTGCAGAATTCCCCACTTTCAAAATAAGTTTTGAGGCTTGGGAAAGTCAATCCAAAAAAAGCATATCTCACAGGATCTTACCTGCTGGAGAAGGTGAGAATTCCATTCCTATATCTTCTGCAAGTTAATTTCCTGTTCCTGCTTGACATCGTAAACCTTCACAGCCTGCACTTTAGGGCTTTGCTATGCTGTGAGGAGGGAGAATCCAATTAATTATGTCCTACCTCGCATTCAGCTTTCAGCAACCAATTATTAGACAAAACCTGGTTGAAGCCCTCATTTGATTTAGGAGGCCTCGGTGCCTTGGCATTCATCAGGATTTACTGATGTTGATAAATTGCTCTTCTCTGTCATGGCTCTAAATAGATATATCAGGTTTGTCCAAGGCTTCTTGCCGAGCCTTGATCTTAATGGT
Source organism: Illadopsis cleaveri (assembly GCA_013399915.1). Classification (NCBI taxonomy): domain Eukaryota; kingdom Metazoa; phylum Chordata; class Aves; order Passeriformes; family Timaliidae; genus Illadopsis; species Illadopsis cleaveri. The sequence continues at coordinate 192,510 of VXBB01024399.1, forward strand.
TTTTCATCTAAGAGTATGGAGCAGTTGTTCTTTTATCTGGAACTGAGATATGGAGGTCAGAAGTAATGAAACTGGCATTTGTCTAATTATGAATTCCATTATTATTTTCTGTCTTCAAGCAGCTAGGGGTAAATCCACATGAGTCTGCTTCAGTAAAACTCTCCTAAACTAGTGTAGTGAGATAAATTAAAAGTAGCATGAGCCAAGTATGTCCTAGGATATCTTTATGTGCAATACCTAAGAGAGCCTAGGTTGCAGCCTGGAGACATGCTGTGTTAGCTCGAGTGCAGCAGAACTGAAAGAGATGGGTCGGGAGTGTACTCTTTGTGCAGAGTTTGGGATGCTGCCTCCTGCCCCCCAGTCAGCACCTGGTTTTGTTAGCAGCCTTTTGAAGAGGGGTGGGAGGAATAACATGCAGACAGATGCATAGAGCTACCTAGTAGTAAAGCACGAACTGAGTGTACTGTTTGGTTTAGTTAAATTTCAAGATAACTGACAGGATGCTCAAAGGCTGGGGGCATTACTACTATATTTCAAGACAGAGGAAAACCAAAGAGGAGAAAAAAAAAATAATAGAATACTTTAATTTTCCTTCCTCTCAGCCTCCCATGTTCTTATCCAGGAGCCTTGTAAAGTACTTCCACTTGTTTCTCAGATTAGTACTTGAGACCATACCCACAATGGGCAGAAGTCTGCTCATTCTTACATATGTACTGAACTGGAATTACTTGGGATTTTTTCTCCTGATTTTGTTCTAAGTTCTTGTGAGTCACTGTATTACTTGACAGCAGAATTTAATGCATCTGATTGTTAAGTTCCCTGGCTGCTAATCTTAAAAGATCACTTACTGACAAATAGCATGTAATGTGTGTAATAGAGTTGCTGCACATTTATGTTAAATAGTGCTGAGTTTTGTTTGTTAATGCCAGGTAATTCAAGCTAAACTCTTTTTTGGTATAACCAAATATAAAATCTAATGTGTTTTGACTACTTTCTTTCCATGTAATGTTCAAGTTCATGCCAGTTTTATACCAAAAGCTACAAAAAGGGACATTTATGAACCTTTGAATTCCAATGAATTGCCTTGTACAATTGTGCTTGTAATCCGAATGTTTTTTGAAGGAATGGGGTTTGAAATGCTCATCACAATCATTAGAGTACTCCTCGTGGATGTAGCTTTGTGTTTATAAAAATAGAGCCTGTTTTTTCCCAAATAGTACTTACTATCCATTATTTCCTACCTAGCTGTTTTATAAATGTTCTCTCTAATAAATAATTAGAAAGGATGTGAAGACTTACCCATCACAAATGAAAACCAGAGAATAGTGAGCTTATAATATTGTGGAAAAATGGAGACAGGGTTTTGGTGAAAAAAAATCAATCAGTATTTTAAAATACTCACCCCTGCAAATTTTGCAACCTATATGCTGTCCTGAATATTGCTAAAATGTTCACAAGTATAAGAAGGGCTTAATTGATGAAAAATGATTACCTGAAAAGTGTCATGACTGTACAGCTCAGTAGTCTGTGAGCAACTTTCCTGCTGCAGAAATTCCTGTTTCTGAAATGGAAGTGGTCCTCCTTCCTTTCATCACTGCACATCACCTGCTGGGGAAATTCACCTGCACCTCCACCAGAATTTTGCCTCAGCTGAGCTTGTGAAAATAGGGTAATCTTTTGGCACTGAGTGTCTGTATATCACCTTAAGTTTTCCTGTGTCAAAATGTCAGTAGCACTTGGTACTTTTATACTGCTTAATACTGGTATTATTGTTCTTCTATATGTCAGCCTGAAGATATGAGAGTATCATAAAGTGGTTCAAATGTCAAGGTGTTTCATTACTATCTAATAGTTCAGTGCAGTTTTCTCTGCTCTCCTTATCCTTACAGTAAAAGTTTACATATTTTTTCAGAAATAATTTATTACTTTACCTAACTGATTAATGACAAATCAGGACATACATTAACAGAAAAGATATGTTGGACCTAATTATTAAATAACCAAACAAACGCCAATACCTAATTGAATTATTTTCTCTTAGAATAATATTTTCAGTAGTAAGTTTTTGTATGGATGATCAGAGGAAAAGCCATTCCTGGCTTGAAGGAAGGCCTGTTAAATTTCCAATTTTTTATTGACTGTTTAACTAAGAATATAAGAGAACAGGGTTAGTCAGAATGACTGAGTGAAGAAAGCAATTGGCAGCTTTTTTATGGCCATGCAAATTTAAGTGAATGTAAAGTTTTAGACAAATATGTGTATGTTTATTAGCCCATAAACTTATCTTTAGTAGATAACCTTCTATAAATATACACCACCTTATATGTACTACCTTTTATAGAGGTAGCCAGAAACTATCACATTCTGTACAAAATCTAATATATAATTTAAGGCAGGTATTCAGACCACCACTTCATTTTGAGCAAGCATTGTCTTTTGTACTTAATTTATAAAAGACTATTGAGGGATAATAATAATAATTATTATCTAGCAAGTGAATCTCACTACTATTAATTATCACTGAACCAAAATCTAAGTGACATAATTATCTTGAAAAATGTCTGCAATAAGAACAAGCCACACTATCATATCAAAGGCCCCAGTAACCAGTATCCTGTCTCCAGCAGTGTTAATAGGTAGCAGAGAGAATCCACAACCTCATTAGCACAAAAATGGGTGCAGTAGTTTGTTTCAGAAGCAACTGGTTAAAGCAGGGCAGCATTTTGATTAATTTCCTTTAACAGCAGTTATGTGCCATGTAGAAGCTACTTCTGAGATAACTGTCTAGCCTCTCTATGCAAAATTAGTCATTGGAAGGACTAGAAATGTTTATTTCTGCTTTGCAGCCTTAAAATGTCTGCTTCTCTTCAGGACCTCGAAGGGCAACCTGCAGTGACTGTCTCAGACAGAGACATTTACATGATTCCCTTCACAGGACCTTGTATTTTAGAACAAATGTCTCTACATGCAGGTAGGACAAGAAAGCTAGGGGCACTGCATTCATCTTCTCTGCAAACAAATGCAGGGCAGGTGCCTCAGGTGAAACGACTTCATTCAGACTCATTCATCTGGACATATAAACCACAGGCAGAACTAACAAAGCTCATCGTCTTTTGGGCTAAGAGAATTCACCAAGGAGCTCATTGTTTTCTGGCAAAGACTAGTGATGAAATGGAAGGATTAACAAAAGTGATCTATCTGTACATGCAGTGAGGATTTCAAATGGGTAAAGTTTCATAAGCTGAGAAAATTATATAGTGAGGCAGGATGGACTGAAGTGCTTAAGAGAAGGGTGGGCTTGAACTAGATTTTTCTGAAGTCAAAGCTGCAAAAAATAGCATGATTTTTTTTTACCAGAAACTGGTATGAAAATGTTCAGAATCAAGGTGGACAATTAACCACATCGAAAGTATATCAGAAAAAAAAGTAGACACTCTTAGTAAAACACAAAACCAGACTCAACAGTTTCCTGGAGGCCAAAAAACGTAGACTAAATTAAAAATTGCTGGATGTTCAGATGAATAAGATCTTGTAAAAGCAATTAAAATAGTAGATTTAACATATATCCTTATAAACAAAAAGAGAAACAGTCAAGAAAGCAGCAGATCTTATGTAGCAAAGCTGATTTTGCTTTTTCGCCAGTATAAATGGAAGAAAATATGGCTTGTTTTCACCAGAAGTAGATTATATGATGACAACACAATTTTTTGAGGACAAAAATATTTTCTCTGTGTTATCTTTCTCTTGAAATGCGATAGCTTTAATCCACTTGGATGTTGTTTACTCACTTTCTATTCCACTCAGAGAATCATCAGTTTATGAAGAGGGGTCTATGTATAAGAAGTGAAAAGAAGATAGTTAGAGCACAGATCACAGGATTTTGTGCTGGAAACAGTCATAATACTAGAGGGAGGTATGTGGCAAATTTCCTACAGGAGCAGTGGTGGTCTGTATCAATCTCTAATTTAATATTTTCATGTAATATGTATTGTCATGGGAAAATGTGCATATCCTAATGAAAGATGATGATCATGATGATGATGATGTAAAATTGAGAGGCAACATTAAGATAGGAAAGGATTTGGATATTGACAGTATAAAACAGAATCTGAAGACATAAAAGAGAACTGGAGAAGAGTTTGAGGATGGAATGGCATGTAGCAATATGACATGCGAAGCAATAGGCTTGGGAACAAAGAACAGGAATCTCTGTTGTAACACGAGTGTTCATCAGATGACCACAGGACTATGTGGTACGTAAATGATATTACCATGGAAGAGGCCAATGTGATTCTGGAAAGTGGGAACATCATACAGCAAAGCTGCTCCTGGATTATTTTGGATGGACTACTATTCTTTGGGGTGATTCTGGTGATCATTTGTCCCAGAAGTTGTTCCCTGCAGACAGTTGCCAGGCTTCCCTTCCTTGAGCCTTCACATTCTTCCAATAGTATCCCAGGAGGCTCAAGACATCCCTAGACTCCACTGGGCTGCACCAAACCCCAGAACAGGCAATAGGCACTTTCATGATCCTGTTACAAAATCAACCCTCTGATGGGCTCTATTCAGCATAATTCTTACACTTGGAGCTAAAACCTCATCCCACCACCGACACACACACACAGAGGCAATGTTTTAGACTCACAGTGTCACTGTGCTGTCCCCATGGAGACCCAGCTCAAGTGCTGTGCAGTGTGTGCATGAGCAGCCTGTGCTTGAAGAGCTTTCTCTGGGCAGAGTGGATGCTCCACTGAACTGAAGGTTCTCTGGGAAAATGCCTGCAGACACAAGCAAGGACACAAGCTGCCCATGGACATTCAGAACCAGCATCTACTCCTCTGCTATGATCTAGACAACTTTTCTAGCTGTGACTGGAACACACGAATTCCTTTCCTGATCTTTGTTAAATGTGCTGGTTTTGCTTTAATTGATTTTTGGTGAAGAGGGAAAAAGTCAGCCAGGGAAGTGATTCTCTGTGAGGAGCTGCTACAGGCTTCCTCTGTGCCTGCACAGTACCAGCACAGTAATGCAAACTCTCAAAGCAGCTCTTGCAGCTACTGTGGGGATACAGTTCTTTTTCCTTTGGCTATCTTAGGAAAGTTGGACAGTTGCTGAAATCCTAAGTAAACAATTTACCCCAACAGTTTCCCCATTACCAATCTAAAGGAATGTCTTACTAAATAAAAGAGGTGTGGGACCACTGACTTTTAGCCAGTTATTTTGATATCATACTTAAGTCAAAAGAAAGAGATAAATTATTACTTCCAATTCTAAAGTAGATGTCACAATTGCAAGGGGGTATAGAAACAAAAAACAACTGTCTAATCTACTGATACCAAATCAACATCTAAAAAAAAAATCTCTTGTCTACAGTCTGCTTTGCAGACACACTGGGTCTTATAGACACACCTCTACTCTGGCAAACACACAGGGCCAGGGGATGTGCTTTAACACTAAACTTCATGGGTGTCCTGTTAAAAATTTTAGGAAACTAAGGGGAAGGTGCCTATGTGGATATGTAATTGTTTGTCAGCTTACCTCAGGCTCTGCATTTGACCACTCTATCTCATTCTCTGTAAGATAAAAACCCAGACACAGTTTTGGGAGTGACTCAATCCAGAAATCAATCTAGCAGTCACTTAGGATGAGACTATCAGGTTTAAATCCCAGAAAGTCTTCTAATAGGCTTCGTAACCTCTTGCTTCCTAGAGAACATGATACAAACTCTCCAGTTTCACACTCCAGTGACGTGAAAGTGACAGGCTGGCATGTAGTCCTGAAGTTATTTCAGAGACTTTGTGATTAAAATTTTAAACAGACAAAAGATAATAGTTATGTCACAGGATCTTGTGGGCAACATGTAAGATACAGAAGAGACTCAATGCCAAGCAGTCTGTAGTTTGTACATGAATGATTCCTCTAGAGGGGACTGGGCCTAAACACTGGGGACTTTTGCTCTTTGGCTAATCCGTAATACCTATCCTCAAGGTCAAACACTGGACACAGTCCTCCCTTTTTTACTAGCATAGATGTACCCCTCTCTTCACTGATTCTTTCTCTTTGCGCTTCTCACATATTGTGTTCCACAGTGGGAACCACCTGCTAGTACACCATCCTAGCTCCTGCAGCCACTGTTTCTTTAAAAGTTTCCAGGGAATCCATTCAGATTCAGAAATCCTAACTAAAAATTACTTAGTTATACAAGAGATGATCTTCATCCTGGTGATTTAGGAATAGATTCACCTTTTCAAGGTTGGAAATGTCACACTGCCAGAGCAGGTGTCATCCATACAAGGCTAACTTTGGCTTCACATGTAGTAAAACATCTTCCTTTGTCATGACTCTATCACATACATTTCAGTGTGAAGTGTCTCCATCTACTGAGCTTCTATTTTATATCAATCTGCAAATAGGGTAATGTACTTTTCACAAGCATTTATATTAGTTTAATACGCCCCATTCTTTACAAATTATTAACTGACACAGGAAAATAATCTACCATTTTGATGGTAGATAATAATGAGTTTGAGGTTCTTTTTTTATAAGAGGGGACAAAAAATTTTAGCTTGGGTAGCTTAGCAAAATAAGAAGAGATGTACCATAATTCAGATTGGAATAAATCTCTGGAGGTCATTCAGTTCAACCTCCTTCTCAAAGGCAGACCTAAATTCAAAGTTAGATTAAGTTTATCAGGTTTTTATGCACTTGAATTGAAAGTGTCTCCAGGAAATGAGATTCCACAGCCACTCTGGGCAACTTTGTTTGGCACTTGACTGTTCTCCTGTTGAATTGTTCGGGGTTTTTTCTCCTTTTACTCTGTCAGATTTTCTCTGTAACTCGTTGTACCTGTTGCCTCTAATCTTTATTTCTGACTATGTAAAAGAAAACTGTCTTCTCTGTAAGCCCCATGTCATCTCTGAAGTCTTCCTTCTGCTTAACAAACCCATATACATCAGCCTGTCCTCTCTGTTGAACTTGGAGATACAGGATGTCCCTTTCCCTCCTTCATTTTGATTTTTGTAGAATCAGTTTTAGCATTTTTGGTTAGGAGAAAATTTTCCAGTATTATCTTAATAAGTTTCTGTCTGCAGTGACCTCACCAGCGTGGACAGGAGAAGTCTGAGGATTTAAGGAGCATTTGTGAAGTCATTATTTGGAACAAGAATCATACATTTAAGCTGTAATTAATTCTAAACACATACATGCAAAAGTTTCCCAGTCTGAGGCATTCAGAGAATAATTTATAAAACTATTTATGGCTTCTAGAATGGCTATATGTAGTCAGGCCTAGTTCTCAAGAGTAGAAACTGTACAAATATGAGAAATGTACATTACAAAAACAGAAACAAAAACAAAACCAAAGAGCAACAACAACAACAAAAAAGAAAAAAGACAAACATGAGCATATCAGTACAGTCCTAGAAGCTGATGCCTCACAGAAATTCTTCAGCTTTGGCAATGGGTACATATAAGCCTGAGAAGAGCATAAGAGATTGTTGAGTGTTTCCTTCTGTGCTCTTGCAGAAATGAAGTGCTTTATGCTGTTTACTCCTAGGATCACTGTATTGTTTCACTGGTAATTATGGAAGAAAAAGAGAGAAATGAAAACTGACATGGGTCTCTAAGACCATGGATTATACCTGGAGTCCAGAATGAGCCATGTGCAGCCTGCATCCTGTATGTCCTGCACTAAACCTAAAAAAGAAGTGTGTGAAATTCAGACCAAGTGATTAAAATTTAAAAGCTCTTGCTGAAGTGGAGAGAAACAGAGAAAATTTTCACTGGGCTGAAATTCTGCCTCTTGGTTATTGCTATCCACCTTTCTTGGGAAGCTCAGCCTTTGCTAAGCAAAGCCTTAATGTAATGCTAGGTGTTGCTGTATTGAGCATCCTCTAGCAGCACATTAGGTTTGACATTAAGAGGAAAATAATTCAGCTAGGGAGCTGTACAGAGCTATTTCCTGCTCTAAAATTTCAGCTATGCTTACTGTGTCCTCTTGACACCAGTAATCACAACATAGAGACTATACTTTTGTTTACAAATAACTTCATTTTGAATTAATGGTATTGGTGCAACTAATGTTTTGGGCTGACTGCAGATATAATCATGTATTTTTTTCATGCCCAAGCTGATCCGTTGGAAGTTAACCTTGGTGACCAGGTTCTCTAAGGTGCTCAGCATATTGGACCCTTGTTAACAGAATGAATTTTAGGGGCATATTTCATTCATGTAACACTGTAAATATGGATCAGATTTAGGATGTTAATATGTATCAGAATTAGGTTCTACAATTTTCAGAGGCTCAGATGTTGTCAGTAGGAAAAACACATTTCTCTTTTCAAGCAGAAATAAAAGAGTTTGTTCTGAATAGATCCCATTGAACCACCTTGTTAGCATCTCCTAATGACTCCCCTGCTTCTTTTGGCTTCCACCATGAACACTTTTCTTCCTAAAGAAAAAATGGGTAGTATTATTTCACAGCAGATTCCTACATTGCATTGGGAAGATGAAGATTAGTTACGCAATAGAACCTCAGTATCTGAAAGCCTGTGACCCAAATTTCTCCCCTAACAAACTTCTTCCACTATCATCTTCCCCTTTTGTATTGATTTGCATTTAGCTGGAAATCCTTGATGTCACCTAACAGATTCAGACAACAAAGCAATGGTGCCCTAGCAATCTATAACATGTTAGAGTATTCTTTTTAGAGTGACATTAACAAAACCCCATGAACTTGCATCTCTGTGTCATGGTATTGTTGTACTTGCCCATATTGTCATGTTCTGTTGTGTCAATTGACTGAGGAAAGTTTAAAATGCAAGCAAAATAAAACAATCTATGAAGTGATTTGTGAAATACATATTTAGAGTTACTCAGAAAGACAAGATGAACTCCCAAAACATAATTATATTTTCATAGCTTGTTCAGCTTAAGCAGCAATTTGACTTCAGTGGGACTTTAATTTATTCCAGAATTGTTTGCTCATCATTTGATATTAGATTGCCAAGTAATATGTTATTCTCTGCTGTTTTCAAAATGTGAGATTATAGCTTAATATATATAGAATGAAAAGGCTCTGTCAAGTCTTTGTTCTGTTGTCACTATGACCAGCAAAAAAGGGAAGAAATACACAGCACAGCACAACTAATCATGCCAGTCGGTAAGACAGTACACCATTTCCTCTCAGGTTTTGCCTTTTTTCCTGCACTGTACCTACATTTTGAATCATGATAATTCTTTTGGTTTATTATTTTCTGTCAAGTTCTAGTCACTGGATTCTTCCTCATCACTGTTTTATATTCTTGACTTCTTGTTTTACAGAATTTCTGAAGACAAGGCAGCAGTAGAAACACATCACATGAGTTCACCAATGACTGATGGAACCTACTAGAAACTCGTTAATTAGAATAATTAGGAAGCCATTAAGGAAACATTTGTAAGACCCTTGGTTTTATAAATTATGTGCTGCAGATCCAAGACAAATACAGGCAGATCATTTTTCTTACAGAGGATTGTCTCCTCTATTTTCCCTGTGCATACTTTACAACTGTGATGTTGAGCCACACTCTGTCCAGCTTTGCACACACTCAAATCATTCTTTATTTATTTTACAAAGACCTAACAAAAAAATTACAGGTATTGTGCTGCTCTTTGCTCAGGAGTGTCAGTCCTCCAGCCACACGCTGAATGCTGTATATCCCTTCCAGCAGCACAGTTGATATTTGACAAGAATTACAGAATGATAGAGGATGTGCACCCACTCATTCTCAAAATGCTTTTGGGAATAATGTGCTCCACTTGACAGGGCATTCCTGCTGAATGGAGCTTGAAGGAAATAATGTCAGCTCATGCTCTTTGTCTTTGCTAACAGTCCCCTGTTTTCCATTAACATTAGCTGTGTACAAAGCTCAATATTGAAAGATGACTGTATGCTGATTTTCCAGACTGGCAAGCGGAAAATTGGCCAAAAATATATTACGAAGCACATGCGAAACAGCATTAAGTACTAGCAGTTTAAAAGAAAAAGTAAAGACAAAGAGGCATATCCATCTTCAACTGATGGACTTTCAAAGGATGATCTATTGTGAGGAGTCCCACTTGTCACCCTTGAAGAAGCTGCTTTACACCAGCACCATCATGAGTAGTTTCCAGTTCCAGCAGTCGGAATGGGGATGGGGAAGGTGTGCACTGAGGCTCTCATTCATAGACTTGTCAACATTCTGGGTTTAATGAACTGCCTTCTCACAAATCCTGTGAGAACAGCAGTCCTGGAGGGATTAGGTACAGAGCTTGGGATATACACGGGAGCCTTGTCAACAACAAGGTTCTTGTGCATAACAAGGCTGTGAGCTGTCCCACAACCACAGGCACAGCCAAACCTCTTTTATCAACCCCTGCCTCCCACTTCCCTCAGTAGCTTCAGTGCTATCTGGCCTTCCATCACACATGGAATGAGAGGAAAGGATGACCACCTTGGAGTGGGAAATGGCACAAAATAAAGAGTGACAGGCTTAAAACCTCGCATTTTCCCTTTCCAGAGGCTAAAGATACTGTGAAAATACAGGACTCTTCTGTCTGGAGAGGAGAAAACTAAGGTGGATTTTAAAAATCTTGTAGATGTTAGTTAAACTGAACTTCCAATCACTAAAACCTGCAATACCCAGAACTAGAGAAATCCACTGAAACAAGTGATAGAGCATCTTAAAGCCTACATATAAAAAAGTACATCTTTACACTCACATTTGGGTAGTGAACTTCTGTTGCCACAGGGGGCTGTGGGGACAGATGGTATCAGCAGATTCAAATAAGGCTGGACAAATTAAGGCCAAAGATCTGACGGCCAGATCATGATTCTATGACCTCGTGATTCAGATAGTAAAGAAAATGAGCAGGCATGTACCCTGTGACACAATCAGTGTGGACTATGCAGATTACCTCCGTCCCTGGAGGTACTTAAAAGAAACTTGGAGACATGGTTTAGTGTTGGACTTGGCAGTGCTGGGTTAGCAGTTGGACTTGATGACCTTAGAGGTCTTTCCAACCTAAATGGTTCAAGGATTCTAGGATGTTGTAAGCATTGTCCATTCAAGACCACAAGTCTGAGATAACTCCTTATTTCTGCTTGGCAGCCAAGGATAGCTGGGGCAGCAGCTGGATTGCAGTTTGGAAATGTACCTGTGGAGGTTGTCCCTTCTCTCATTAGGCTGAGGAGACAAGTCTCTGTGCTAGGTAAGATTGCCTTAACAGCTTCACAAAGAGCCACATGTGATTATGTTTAAAAAGGCTGTGAAGGGAAGCTAGAGCCAAGTCCTTGTCAGTCTAAGCATGGAGAACTTCCTTCCTGAACACAAGAAAACATCCTTCCCTTGGACACAAGAAAATTGTGAATTAATGTGATATTTTAATACTATACAGCTCTGCTTTGGAAGATTACTTTGAAGAAATTCTGATTTACAGCAATAATCACATAGCTAATGAATTTTTTTTCAATTGAAGAGAGTGAGCATAATCTAGTTATGACAACTTGAGAAGAGTGTGACCAGTTTTTACACTAAATCCAAACAGGATGACCCAGCTAATTATAGTTCTGACATCCTGATATCAATCCTGGACAAATTAGTGAAATGAATGGTATGGGACTTGATTCATCAAGAATAAAAGCAGGGAATGTAATTAATACCAGCTAACAGGACTTTACTGAAAATAGATTTAATCCTGCTGTCTTTTAAAATGGCATTTAATGTTTAATCTGTAAAGATAATGGAGTAAGTAAAAAATGCATGACCTGGTATACCTCAACCAAAATATTCACATGTATAAAGTTAACTGATATGTGTTTCATATGGAGTAAAGATGAACTGTTTCACTGACAGTGTCTCCAAAGGTAGTCATAAATTTGGAATCACCAATGGCCTGGTGGTTCTAACTGGTCCCACGGGGTTCAGTTGAGGGGCCCAGACTTGCAACAAAATTCTGATGTTAATACTGTTTGAAAAAGACACAAGAGGGTGTGAAAGCAATAAGTAACAGAGAGAATGAGACAGATAGCAGCATGGATTGCTCTTTTAGTGTGCTGGACATGCACTTCAGGACAGTCTGAGGGAAACTGTACAGCCGTGGGACAAAAGCAATGTAGGTAATGCTTGAGAATGGAGGAATCTGTCATGTTGGGCAGTGGTTGTGAATAGAAGTTTGCTGGAAAGATGTAACTGCCAAGTCTGCCTGTGGCCAGTTGTAACAGGTGGTGCAAACTAGTGAGAAAGTTCAAGTACCATAGCTGCACTGCACTGTCCCCTTTGATTTCTTGATTTTACTTCCCTAGAAATAGTGTTCTATAATGTGGCTTCCTCTACTTGCTCTTTGTGGAGTGAAGCTCTTTTACCCTTTGCAGCCTCAGTAGTGCTGGACTCTTTCTGCATGGACATAGAACAAGTTTCTGAGAGAAGAGAGGATTAAACAGGTTCTGGAGGAGCCCATCTCTCTTCACTGAGAGAAGATGAAATCTGGGAACTAGCACAGACTAAGCCTCTTCCTCCTATTAGAGAGCTAAAACTGAATAAAATTAAGCCTCATTGATAGCCAGAATTTTAGATATACTTAGAGATCACAACTCCTTTTGAGTGTGAATGGTGATTGGACTATCTGGCATTGAAATTGATAAAGATTTCTTTCTAGTCAAGATAAAATGACAATACCTATTAAAATGGCTTGAAGTGGTCATCTGTGTTCTTTGGAGCTGTCTGTGACCCTTCAGACCAAAATCACTTGCAATATTGAAATTAATACACTTTGTACCACAAGCACACACCATATAATGTGAAGGACAAATATAATGTATTACAGAAGCTGATATGCTGCAAATGACTTCCAAGGGCTTGAGTGAGTTTAGCAGTAGAAAAAGGAAAACTCAAACATTTTTAGAAGAAATGCATTAAAGGAGATTTGAATTGAGAAGCCAAGAGAGCATTTAGATAGAATTCAGCAAAACAAATGTTGGTTACAATCAAAGCTATATATTGTAAAAGATGAATTGATGACATAACACAAAATGTGTGTGATCCTATTTATTGTTCTAATTGGCTATGTCTTGATAAATACCAGGAAATGATTGATCTCTCATCACAGATGCTTTGTGAGTTTGGTGGTGGTGCAGCATAAGCAATTTTAGCAGCTGTGTATAGTTATTACAATTCACTAGCTGAAACAGTAATTTTCTTTAAATATTTCTGATTACTTAAATTAGCTCTAAGGTTAGAGTGTTGCTTTTCCTCGAGGATACTGCAGGTGCATAAACCATAGACTGAAGAAGTGAAAACTCTCTGTTTCTTGCATTTTGAGTGAAATCCTGTCTTGCTGATGTCAATGCATTATCTTCAGTGAAGGTGAATTTTATTCCACTTTACACTATTTCTGAATTTTATGAACTTTGGATAGTGACACTGAACACAGTCGTAATGCTTGTGCTTGCAGGGTGGAACCTATATGTGGAGAAACTGGAGATCTCTAACAAGGGAATATTTGCAGAGCTTGTTCAGAGTTGTCAAGAAAACTGTTAGTGTTAGAACACTATAAAAAACTCTTTTAGCAGGAAGAGTCTGATTTCAGACAGTTCTAAATGTATTGAAAATATATTTGAAATATTTAATTCCATTTCTTGCTCTTGAATATTCACTAACTTCAGCAGAAAAACTCATGGCATTAGATTAAGACCATAACTTTAGGAAATCCATAGCTGACTGGGAAATCCAGTGACTGACTGTGAGAATGACAAAGCTTAACATATAGTGATAAACATTGTGAAATTCTACTCATTTTGGCCTCAGACTTGACTGAGTTAATTCAACCCACATGTGGAGACTAGACTACAATGATACTGTTAAATAACTACAGTGACACATGTTTCAGTTACATCTTTATATCCAGCCTCTTGCCATTCATGGATCAGAAAATTATGGCTAACTTAAAAAAAATATATATACAATCAGAGTTATTCAGCTATTATTATTCAGTAGTTTTTGAACTACTTGTACCACAAAGTGAAGCAGCAAGTAAATTCATGAGAAGATTTAGTGATAAAAGTGATTATTGGTAATAGAAAATAGCTATGACAATTTGAATTCAAAACAAATGTGTACAGTGAAAAAAAGCCACATCTAAGAAATCAGAATGATGTGTTTTTTAGAAGGCTTTGAGAATCTGTTTGGAAAATTTTGTAGGCACAAGTAAAACTAGCCTATAATGTCTTCCTTGTGTCTCATACACAAGATGTGGAACTAAAGAGGAGAGAGAATACTGAAGAAAGTTGTCCTAAAGACAGCTAGATGTAGAGATAAGAGAGCCATTCAGCATTTAGATTTTGAAATATTTTGTCAAAAGTTTTATCAATTTGTTGTTGTCCTCAGTTAAAAGGATGCTGGGCCACTGAGAAGCATATTTCTTAGAGGTATGGAAGCAATTCTTTTGGAAGACTGTGAGTCTGATGAAGTTTCAAGTACAAGAGGAACACCAATTCTGGTATATGTGTTGGAAGCATATTACAGCAATTATTCAGAAATATGTATCATTACATAGCTTATAAGAAGGAAGCAGGTGAGAATTTTTCTCTTCAAAATTCTTCAAAACTCTTCAAAAATTTCTCTTCACAGCAATAGTGCATGCATTTAAAATAAAAACTCCAAGCCTGTTCTATATTTATCCCAGCTGGAGAAGAAACTAATATGGACAGTTCAGTTTCATTGTGCACCTCCATGAAAACAGCTGATTGAAACTTTCTGATAGCATGGAAGCAATCTTCCTACAACCATTCCTGCATGCTCCCATTCCCTAATGTAATTCACCACATTTAATGTAATTAATTTGGAAAGAAGGAAGTGCAGTTTTCCCAAAGGAATTTCCTGACTGACAGCTGTTTTACATAATCAGTGCAGAAACAGCAGTAGTGGAGCATACTCCAGCTATTACCTCCTAATGGACATTTACTTTGCTTTGCTACTGTTTTGCTCAGCACTAAAGATTGCAGCACAGATAGGGAGATTCAATTTAAATTCCTTCCCCCACAAAATGAACCCTTCAGCTAAGTGAGTACATTACAGAACCTTTTGTTTTGGGGCAATAATGAGCACCCAGTGCCTTGTCAGTCTGCAAGACACCTAGATATTCCCCAGAAATACCTAGGTGCAGCACAAACTGAGTATAAGTTCAAAAATCCCCCTTGCCAATGAGAAAATAGTAACATCTTAGCTTCTAACACATCTAATTGTAACACTATTAGCTTTTCATAACTGTAAGTAAAGAATATATATGGACTCCAATAAGATTTGTGAAGTGCTTTGTACTCATTTGTGTGTACTTATTGAGGGAAACTATATTAATTTTAATAATTAGTCAAGTATATTTGATTAAATTTGTGGGTGAAATGGTAAAAACATTATAAAGAAAAAGAAAATAAGAATTTTACGCCTTTATGTGGCAAAGTTTAGGGAAGAAGGGATGGAGAGTAGTAAATATAAAATAAACCCAATATTTGATTTCTCCTGAGCAATGTTTACCTAATCTGGGTGAGGAAAAAAAATCATATCTTTCCCTATTGGCTCATATAACATACAGGTAACTTTTGGAACTGGTGTCTTTAATTGTCTATGTTTATTTTAAATGAAATGCTGTGTATATTTCTGAGGTGTATTTGACCAGAACCATCAGTTTTGTAGGTGTTCCCTCTGCACACTGTACATGTAGGTGTTCAATAGTAAGTGGTGCTCCTGAGGTAAATTACAGTCCAAAATGAAAATTAAATAGTGTTTATTGAGGAAGTAGAATCCTGGGGTTTTTAATATGGCAACTGAAGAGTATTTAAAGTGTAACACCTCTAAAAATATATTAAATATTATACAAACTCAAATTTTTAAATCATGTAAAACTAGATGACCACTCAAACAAACATGGAAGATGTGGAGTTTTCAGTTTGTTCTTTTTCTTCCAAATATTCACACAGCAAATGGTTCTCTTAGCTTATATCCTGGCTATGGAATTTCTGTCCATGTGCTTTATTGCCCAGATGCCATTCACATTTTCTGAGAATGTAAGTATCAAATCCAAATTGCCTATATGATTTTCAGTTGTTAAATGTTTAATATGTTTTATTGGCAATTGTGCAATTTAAATATTATTTTTTAATTACATCCTAGATTAATAACACCTACAATGTGATCTTAAAAATCCTGGAATATTTTCAGCATTATAAATAGCAATAAGACTTAGCATTTTCTGTTGGGTTTCTATGCTCTAGGCATCCTTTATGCAGTATATGCTTGCTTTTCAGTGTTGTTTCTTGAATTTGTTTCTACAAGAATGGTCTTACACATTCTTTATATGATTAAGGAGCATCACATGGGGAACAAATCTTAATATTAGTACACTCAAATTCAAGCTTGAATGGTATTGAGAGAACATCCTACGAATTTTTATTGAAATATAGAACTAAAGTTAAAATTACTGTTGAAAACGAATCACAAAGATCAAGTGACCCAAATAGCTTTCAAAGAAGAGGGTGTTTGTATTATTTTTCTTTGGTTGATTGGATTTTTTTCTGGTCAATAAGGGACTTTCCTTGCCTGTTTATATTTCTGTAGGAGTTCAGCAATATTTGCACAATATCCTATTTGTGCATACACAATCTGAGAAATATGGTAATTTGCAAACAGTGTATTGTGTTAATTATAGTAGGTGCTTTGCCTATTTACGTATTTGAGCAGCTTGAACTAAATTGAAAGAATAAAACCAATGAGGCAGGAAAGACCAATTAAAAGTACATTAATCAAATGCCCCACAAATGCCTTTTCTCTCTAATAGACATTGTTGCACTTGATGTTGACTGTCTCTTTGATGTCAGTTTGTCCTTCTGTATCTAAGGAAGAATCTTGTTCAGTCAGTGTGCAGTAATAAATGTAATTGTCAAAGGCCTGGGTTCAGATATTTCATTTTATATTTTTATAGATTTTATAGTTAATTTAAATTTTGAACCTTTCTTTTTTTAAAGATTTATGGTAATTAAGAAACAAAGAGAAATGAGAAAGTGACTACCACATTAAGAGATGAGTATTTGAAACACAAGCTGCTTTTCATGTACCATAGTTGCAGTAGAGTTTCTTCTCATCTGCACTGGAATAAGTTGAAGTAGACTCTGTTGGTTTTCACATAAAATTCAAACTAGAAAAACGCTCCAACAGAGCACTTAAAATTCGTTCCCTTGATATCTGGTGAACAAAATTAGCTTGACTGAGCTTCTAGTATAATGCCATAAATCAGGAATAGGTCTGTGGGAGCTCATGTGAAAAGTTTATTTTGTTGCACTGATGCATCTCTCAATAAATAAATGAGTACTTGTGGCTGTGCTGAAACACAAGTTAGGTATTCAAGTAATATGAGAGCTGGACATAGAATTCCACTTCTTGCTCCATTGCAGCATCTATACATGATGCCAGGCAAGACTTTTAGGACTAGATCTCAGAGAGAGAGAAAGACAAGATTAATACAGAAATTAGAATCTGGATCTGTTCTGTCTAATCCTGGGAAAGCTTTTCCATTCCTTATACACCTAAACCACACTCCTGTTTTAGGGCAGCCGTACTTCAAACAAGGCTGAGTGGTCTGGTGTCTGCTCAGCTATAGGACCGTTCCGCAAAGATGCAGTTTGTCCCAAGGCAGGGTGTGTCTGGCAGGCATTGTCAGCACACAGGGAATGCATGCTGACGAGACTGAGCTCCCTACAGAACCCCACTGCACTCACTGTGGAAACATAAACCCTTCAGGGTGGTACTTAGGTGCTGCTATAAAGAAAAAAAACCCCAGAAGATTTCCAGAAAATGGCACATCAAGTTAAAATATTTCTTTATTCATACAGGGCTGAAGATTCCTCAGAGGAGTGACTGGAGTTTAAATGCTCTCAAGCTGGAGAGAGATCTGGAACCAGACCTTAGTTTAGGTTTCTCACTAAATTGTAAAAAGTGAGTCCCTCAGCCTTCTCCTTTCTGGGTGAGAAACAGGGAGAGGATTGTGAGTGTAAGGGGTGTAGGAGTGTCCCTGCAGAGGGTTATCTGTGGGTGCCTGCATCTCTGTGTGTGGCATGGGAACCAGAGTCAGGGTGAGATCACAGCTGCATGTGCTGTACTCATCATCTCATCATCTCATCAATGTGTGTTGGCGCTAACGTCTTCGCACCGAGTGCGGCAACTTCAACTGAGTGCCTGAAAGCAAGGTCCACCAAATTCATCCTTTGGATCCCTTTCTGACCCACCCTGCCATGGGCACGTCTTCCTCCAGTTCTAGCTGAACCAATGGGAGATTTTTCACTCCACTTCTCCTACCCTCATTCCCTTTTGGGTGCCCTCTCCATACAGACACACCTCCCTTTCTCTCCTTTTCTCTGCCTCTTTGCACTAGAGATCTCCATCCTCCTCAACCTCCCAGCTGAGCTGCTTGTAAGTCATTCCTGAGAAGGTGTCAAAGACCCACATGAATTCTCCTCAAGCCATCCTAGATAACTTCACTTAAGACCAATGAGGAGGGTTCATACATATGAGCAAGTCAGATAGACAGATTCCAAAAATGAGGATCCTGTAGGAAGCCCTGTCTGATAAAAGAGTTCTGGTGGACAGAAGGAGGGAACATCCAAATAAATTTTGGTAGGAGACTTAAATGTATTGTATTACATAGACTTTAAACATGGTCTTTAATCTTTTTTTGTAACAATGCCCCATTTGCTGCACAGGAAAGAAAAATATATTCTATTCATCATCTCTATTCAAATGACTTAACACAATTGTTTACAATAGCTGAGTATTCAATAACATGCAATAATGTTAACTATTGAATTTCCCTTCAGTGAGAGGATTCTCAAGAGGGTACTTCTGACTTCTGAATGAAGTTAAAAATGCTTCACCACAAAATTTTATATAACTAGCAATGCAACTACCTATGGTGTTGCCATAGAATATTTGTAACGGGAAAAATAGCATTCAATTTGTTAAGCTAAGCCTTCCATGGGAGAAAGAGGATTTACTGGAGTACGTGTTCAATATACATAATAGATACCATTTCTCAGGATTAAAAATGTGGGCTCCTGAACAGTAAACTTAAACCTTCTGACTTGCTTTTCCTAGTTATCATTAGCACTTACCTTAGAATTAGTTCAGAGATCGTGGTGTCCATGTTTCCTGGTTACTGAGCATAGAAACTGAACAAGTTGAAGGCATATAGCCCTAATATCAATGTTTTAATGGTACTGTCAACTCAAAATTCCTTAAAACAGTGATGACAAAAATCTGTGAGGAAATAGCAAGATAAGGTCATTACCAATTAATTTTCTTTCACTATATGAAAATCTAAATTAAAAAAGAGGTATATTGTGTTATTAATGAGGGTTAAGTAAAATATGTTCAGGTTTATGGTTGCTGTTTTCATTAGCAATGTTTCTCTACAATCTGGCTTGTATTCAAACCAGAAAAAATTGGTTGGTAGTCCTTCATGCCTTCGGCTAATTTGTTTAAATTTGAAATATTGTACGGAACTAAAATTAAAACATATGCTCTGTGCATATACTCTGTGAAGCACTGCAGATAGATATTCTTCTCATAAGTAAATGAAGATGGTTTAAAAATGTATATCTCATGTCTTTCTAGGGATATGCAGGCTAAGCAAATATGTCTTGCCTCTGTGCTGTTTTAAAAACAGACTCAGAGAAGCTCGAATCAAATATTTGATGCAAACCTTTGACACTCAATGAGATACGTCAGAGTAGATTCTAAGTCTCTTCTCTTATTGGTATGTTTTGAAAAAATATCAAACCCAGTGGAAAACATTAAATTTATATATAGGGTAGTCCATTTTGCCTCCTAGCAAAAATAGAACTCGTTACATATTTATAAAGCACTACATCCATTCCTCCAAAATTCTAGCAAAGTAGTTTGTTTTGTTGTTTCGCAGAAAGGGAAAAGTGAGGGACCAAGAAGTCGGGAGGATTTGCCCCAAGTCACAGAATGAACAAAAAAAAGAGAAGGAGAAGAAAAACAGAAAAGATCCCTGGCTGCTTTTCTTCCACAACAGATGAATCATTCTCTCCAGTGCTATTACTAAATTGTAACAGAGAGTCTAATATTCCCAATTTTCTTGCCTCCATAGGATTCCCTCCTTGTCCAGTACTGCTTTGCTGCTTAATTAGCTCAATGGTAATGAGAGGCAGGAACCCTGTTCCTTGCCTTTAAAATCCTCCCATGTTTAAATTGAAAAAAGAAACAATTATTTAAGTGAGAGAGAACAACAAATCCAGGTTTCTTTCACAAGGTAAAAGAACGCTGTAGGAGGAAACTACTGAGCCCCACACATGCCTTATATGGCTATAGGCTTCAGCTGTATGATTGATTTTCCTTGTTCAGGAATAAAAAAAAAATGGTGCCTAAAAGCAATAGGAATTCAAGAAGTCAAAATAAAATTATCATCCCACAGAATAACTAACTTTCCGCAAGATTTTATGAACTTTGCACTGTAGATCAATGTTCTTAGTGTGCCCAGGCACTTTGTTCTCTGGGTAGGCTCCTTGGCCACCACGTTACTTTGTTGAACTATGTTGTCCTGCTAAACAGTATATCCTCCTAGAATATACATCCACTGTTTTGTTTGGCTTGTAGACCTGAGGAACTCATTCCTTTTCCAAAATCCTAAATTATGGGGTCATGCACTGATTATGGAGTGTAGCCAAGGGTCTAAACACAGAGCACCTAAAATGATGGTTTCTGAGAATATATCAGTAAGATCTAACCCCATTGCTCAATTCTTGACTTCCAGATGACTCTGCCCTATATTTAAATACAGAAGAAGAAAAAGTTTCAAAATGGAATAAGTATGTTTTTCATGGTCAGCCAGTCTTTAAAACTTGACTAGTGCAGGGCTCCATCTCCACGCTGGGGTTGCTGGCTTTCTCTGCCACTGGCTGCTCCAGTACCTGGCAAAACTTCTCTGGCAGCATTTGGAGCTCCAGGCTGTGACCCAGTACTAGGCATCTGTTCCTCTAGGCAGGCCTTGTTCAACTAAAGCCCTGGATGCCTACTGCTGTGTCCTTTCCCGAGGCAAGCACTGTCAGGGATTTTTAAAGGAGGCCCCACTCTGTCTTTCCCATCTCCAGCTGTTTTTCTCCCTCTCTTCTGGACCATGATAATTGGGACAGCTGGAAAAACTATGGAGAAAGGTCTGCCTGATCACATGGCAGACAACTGCACATGGGAGAACATTCAATGTAAATACAACTGATATTTCTTCTGGAAGTAACAAACACACTGGGTGTTCCTGCAGATCACCTTCAGAACATATTCTAGCTTTGAGCTCATCCTGGGAACCTCTGTGCAGGTCTGTAAGGGCAACCACTAACAACCAGAGATCCATATGTTCTATCACCACAGAAATGGAGATTTTATTTTTTTATAATGTTAATCAAGTCTTTGAAGCCAAAATTCTTCTCTGTAAATTGATGGGAAGTATGTTATTTTGGGTCTGAGCTTGCATTAACTCAAAAGTTGGGCAGAAAATTGTTGTATTCTTTTTTTTGTTGTTGTTTCACTATTCAAATTAGCAGATGCATTTCCTATCATTTGGTATTTTTTCTGTCAATAACACACAAATCCCATGGAAACATGCCAAAGATTTTCTTAGCAACCAAGCCTCTTGCCTGATATACATGATTAACTACAACAGTCTGTTAAAAGCTTAAAATAAACCTGTCTTTTTTATTTAGAATTTCATATAGTGAAAGAAGATTCATTGGCAAGGAATTTAGCACAGTTTCAGGAGAACTTATTTATTTTTATGGAGGCTGAATACTCAAGAGATGTCATGATAAAAGCCGGTGTTGCCGTAGAGGCAAATCTGCTGGGATCAACCCAATGACTGAGTTCAGGTAAATTAAAAGCACTCTCACCAATTGATGGTATGGGCCCCCCATGATTAAAATGTAAATTGATTCATGCCTTGTAAGTGTATAATACTGCTGCAGAAAGCATCCTTCTCCATCAAGAAGTAGCAAATTCCATTATGAGAGAGAAAATTTTGACAAGCTGTTTCTTGTTCCAAGAGGGTTACCATTTTGGAGAAGAGTTTGTAGATTCTGGGCACTGCTTCCTGTGTCTCTGGAAGGTGCAGACTAATCACATTTTCAGAAAACAGAAGTTATAGTTTTTATATCTTCACATTTAGTTAAAGTAAAATAGAACAAAATATCACAAGTTCTATCCTATTTATAGAGATTTTTTTTTATCTTTGCTTAGAATAATCTCCATTTTCTTCACAGTCTCTGAGTTAGACCCAGAGTGCAGGCTGATGGTATATGAAAAAAAATATTTTTAGAAGCAGTGTATGTAACTGCTATGAAAAGAAATAAACCAACTGTATCTGAGGTAAAAACTGTCACTTGAAGTCACCTTTTTAGAGGCTTGTGTGGCATGCTTTTGTCACAAGCTAACCATCTATTTGTTGTGGCATCAGAAAACTTGCAGACCTTTAGGTCTCTCTGTAGGTGCTAGATGGAGCTAGTATTTAAATATCCCATCTTTCCAAAAATCCTGTTAGTAGGTGCCTGTGAACACAAAATAGTTCAGGCACCGAGAAGTAGCCACTGGTAAGTAGGAGAATCATAAACAAAGGAATGAGAAAACACAGCATTAAGCCTTATCAGCTGAAGACTTTAAGCAGCCCTTTATTCAGGTCTTCTAAATAGTTTATGGACAATGGCAGCTTTAGTGATCTCACAGGAAGAATGACTTCTCCAGTAAACCTGTTTGTTGAAATTAAATGATGTGCCTCCAAGTACAATTCTCCTGATTTGTGCCTGCTGTTGGCAAGTACAGTACATCACAACAACTCTTCCCTTCACAAGTGACCCACAAGACGTAATGCAAACAGCTGCAGTATAGCAATGTGGAATGACCTAAATGGCTGTACTAAAGCTTGCAGCAATTTAGACATTCTTAAAGCTCTGCAAAGCTGTGCAAACTAGTAAAGAAAAAAAAAAAGAAAAGGAAAAAGAAAATCTTAATTCTTGGTTTGCCAGGTTTTATAGCAAAAAAGTTACAAGAGAAGTAAATATTACATATAACTTGGAAAAACAGGGAACACTTTGGTTACCTGGAGCTGAGTGGCTTGAACTGTGCTCCACTGCAGTCATTAGGGGTCTGTGAAATCATACCAGTGCCAAATGTTAGCATGGAGAATTATATTTGCCTGTCTTATTGCATGGTAATAAAATGCAATGGCCAGTTCCAGCCATCTCTGTTATTCCCTTCAGCTGCCAGGGGATGGGCAAAGGGCTTCCACAGCCATTTTGACAAACATGCTGGCATGCCTCAGTGCACTGTGCTTCTGCCTGATGGCAATTCTAATCTTCATACCTCTGCCATAGATGTTTAAAGTGACCTTGAAATAACAGAGTCTTTTTTGTTAAGATTTGGTCTATGTATAAATTTCTGAAATAGTATTGTAGAAAATAGTCTCTTAGATAAGGAATGTATTTTCAGCTCCTAGTCTCACAAAATACAGATGGCTATGATTTCTTACAGATCTGCTAATATATAGGGAAAACATTTCTGCAGGGATTGAGAGAAAAGTCTAACTTTTTAATCCATATGATATCTACTGTTTGTCTGAAATAATACTAGTTTTCTGCAGTAAAATCTTTTTGAGGTAGAAAAAGAAGGTAATTCAAATTGAGTCATGCCATTCCTGGAGCCAACAGCTTATAAGGCCAGAGAAAAAGTCTCTTCTTTTATGCACAAAGTAGAAGTTCACTCCACATTAATTTCAATTAGAAGTTGATGAAGTTCTTTGTTTTATTATACTGTCATTTGCACTACATTTTCAAATTGCATCAAGATAATAAATATTCTCACTGACAGGAACTGCTCACAGGGGATTTTAAGCAGTGCAAGACACATAATAAAACTCAACTCATTACTATTATTAATTATTTGTGTCATTTTATTGCATAGGAGTTGTAGTCATGGACCATGACCTCATCACATGATGCACAAAGCCAGAACAAAAGGGCCATTAATTGTTACAAATCAGAGATCGTTAGTGGTATGGCTTGGGTAGGGCCTGACTTTAAATTTCCACCTTTCCAAAACTTGGGCAATGCTGTTTGACTAGTCCACTAGACTCTCCAATAAGTGTTCAAACTGACTTTGCAACATCTGTGTGGAATCAGTGCCGTTGGAGCAGCCTTTCCTACTCAGCTGGCTGAGGCACTCCCATCACTCCCATCTCACAGCAGTGTCAGTCCCCAGGTGCTCTTCTGCCCATGATCCCACAGCCTCCCTATCCCAGAAGAGCAATTAATGTCTCCCAGCCTTGTCTGGTCCATGCCATGGCAGGTTTCTTGCACAGTGTTTGTAAGTGGTAAGAAAACACCAAGGTATCTGGTTGTCTGTAATGGCCATAGGAAGAAAGGGCAGTCACATTTGGCACCTGCTTGTGACTTCTCTACCAGCTGGTGGATAGTGAAACTGCATCTCCTAGAAGAGTAAAGCCACAAATAAATATATTTGATACATATGGTGTTTGGCATGTACACATCTATATTTATGAAAGTCACAGAAAGAGTCTGAAGATGAGAGCTCTGACTTACAGCATATCCCTGGTTCTAGGGCCCTTAATGCCAGCAGCATGGGATGACCAGCACAGTCTTCCCCCACAAGGAAAGGAGCCTGGGAGAAGGCTTGGCTGAAATCTGTGTTGGTCACTCTGGGAGATGATAATTATTCAAGAGCTGCCAGCAGGACAGGATTGAACAGAGGAGAGAGGCACAGAAGTTAAACCACCTCTATCACCTGCACAGAGATATTTGCTGTACAGGGGATCAGCCAGCAGTTACACAAGGAGAGAAAAGCAGCAGAAGTGGAGCTCCATTGGGGCACTCCAGAAAGAGAAGTGGGTGAAGAAGACAGCCTGAAATTATGTCAAGGTTTTTGAGAAACAGAGGGAGAGGCAGCTAGGGATAGGCCTGGAAGGTGGGAGAGAACAAGAAAAGTATCTCCCTCTCTCTCTGTAGAAGGAAGTATTTGTTCTGCAAAGAGAGTTGTTTGGGTCCTGCAGCTGCTGAATCAGCTTCCAGGTATTTGTGCCTGACTCAGATTTACGATTCTCCCTTTTCCCAGTGGATCTGCAGGGGTGCTGGTTTATACTTCTCATTATAGACTGGCTCCACCAATAGGGGACAGTCCAGGTGGTTACTGCCCTTAAGATAAAGTGTATATAGAATGCGGTCAGGGAAGAACAACGCAGTTGGGAAAATTCAACTCATTTCAGTACAGAGGATATGCCCTTAGGCTTTATCTAGATAGCAGACTTCTTAAGTGAGAGGGCAAAATTGGCATGCAGAAAACAGTTGCCAGAACCATAGTACCTTCTTGTCAGCCACCCACGACCCAAAAGAGAATACCTCCCAGGAGTCATTTTAACAAGTAGTGTCTGTGCATGAAATGATGCTCATAATTCTGTTAGAAACACTGACTGACAGCTCCTAAATGTCTAGTTTTCAAAGGCTATCAATTACTCTGAACACTGGGTGACCTGGAGCACATGCAGTTTTCCAAGTCTCAATAAGCTGGCAGCCCGTGGCTTGGACAGGAGCACCCTG
>VXBB01024399.1:218550-257339 GCA_013399915.1 Illadopsis cleaveri
TGGGTTGGACTCAATGATCTTGAAGGTCTCTTCCAACCTAGAAATTCTGTGGTTCTGTGATAATATCAATGAAGAACTTCAATGAAGGACCTTGGAAGTGATTTGGCATTCTGTAAATATTCCCTGTTAATAAAATCAGGAATTAGGCAGTTTTGTTAGCCAAGATATCTAAAAGAATTTCTGAAAGTGGAAACTCTATATTTGCTGGGGGATATATATAGGAAGATGATGAGTTTATTCAACCCTCAAAAAACACAAAACCAAAACTGTCCTTAGGTCTTTATGGTTAACAGAGAACTGAAGCCAAGTAGTTGAAAGGACTTGCACTGAGATAGATGGATATATAATAGCAGTGTATTTGGGCTGATATCTTCCTAGACATTTTTATCCAAAGGTTTTTATTCCAGACAACAAGAAAGGAGAGGGGAAAAAAAAAATAAAAAAAAAAGTATCTTAACCTGCAGCACCCAGGCCATTTTGGACTCGGAAGCCTTAAAAGCAGAGCAATTTCAACAGGGGATGAAGAATCATGTTGAACTTGAAGAATTACATTCAGAAATCACTCCTTAATTAATAAAGAATCACAACAGAGAAAATCTGAGATCACTTCAACACCCTGTCAATCCAAGCAAAGTGTTTGCATTTTCTCCTTGTCCATTAAAATAATCATGCCTGGTAAGAGGATGTGAGGAGAAGTGGTCTTGTGCATTTCATAGTGTAATTAAGCCAGAGAAAACACACCAACATTTCCAAGGATGACAATGCATAAAGTGGGATTTTAGAAGTATAAGACTTATCTCCAAAATTTCATCTTAAGTAGTAAAGTGGAGACAGAAAGCAGAGAGAGACTTCAGATGGTCTCTGCAAAGGTGCCAGCCATGGAGCTGTAAGAGGCACAGGGGTGAGCAGTTCAACTTTGTCTTTCAAAAGGAGCCTTCTTATCTCCTTGACAGAACATCTGTGTGTCACACCAGACTCACCTTATCATCCTCCACTGCCTGTGTGTGTTCTTCCCTGGTGGAGGTTTAAGTGCTGCCTGCCTGGAGGGACTCCTCAGCAGGAGAGCTTCCTGCTGCAGGGCCAGCTGCAGTGGATAGAAGCAGGAGGGGATACAGCTCAGCAATTCCCCCAAAGGCAGAGCTGAAGTCCAGACAGGCAGATAAATGTGAGCCCAGCTCTTCAACCTCACATGCCATGAGAACAACCAGGTGGCTGAAAGGAAACCAGACGCTCACCAGACGCTCTGAGCATGAACCATACTCCAAGTGTGTTGATCAAGAGCATCAGGTCATGAATTTTCCATGTGTTTTTTTGTTTTGTTTTGTTGCCTTTTTTNGGGTGGGGGGTGTGGTTGTTGTTTGTTTGTGGTTGTTGTTGTTGTTTGTTTTGTTTTCTGGAATGTATCTGCTATCAAACTTTTTTTCCCAAAAAAATATTCTACTATTAATAACTATGGTAATGGCTCCTCTGGCAATATACAATACCTTTTGGGATGCAGGCATTGCTCACTCTGATCGTTTTTCTTCTCCCATTCTAACAAATTCTCCTCAGCTATCCAGGCTGTTCTACTTTGTATAAATGACATATCTACCAACAAGATAAAGAAATCTGTTTTTCACTTGACTTAGAGGTGATGGATTCAGGTCAAAGTTCCTGCCCAATGACACTTGGTGATGTTTATTTAATGCAAGGGTTACATAGAGCTCGTAGACCTGACATAGGAGGTAGAGAAGTTGCTTGCCTTGCAAAGCCAGGCAAGGCAACACAGAGCATTTCAAAGCCCCATGTGTAGGTGACTGAATCAAGCAGTGGATCAACACAGTTTGTCTGACTTGGCACAGGTCACCTGCTTCAGAGGGAGTTGAACTGGCTCCATTGATACCCACCAGCAGAAGGAGCTCAGATATCTGATATGCTTCTACAACCTACAATCAGATTCCTAAACTTAAGTTTCTTCACCTATGCCTCCTTCTCCTCAGAGCTGCCTTGTGGGCCTTGCATTGGATGAGGGTGGCAGAGTCTGCATACATGTGCCATACCCCAAACCACCTCTAACTCTTTCAACCTGTCTGAAAACAAAGGTATCTGGAAAAATATTTGTCCCAGAATAGGATAGGACAGCTTTTGAAAGCTGAAATAATTTTGCAGCAAGGGAAAACTGTCTTCTACCCATCTCTAGTTCTCAGTTTCTCAGGTGTCTGAGATATCTGAGAAAGGGAAACCTCACTATGGTTTGATGAGAAAAGCAATGAGATCCCAACCATTTTCTCAGATAAACAAATATGGGGTCTTCCCAGGACTAGCCAAAGTAAGTCTGAAGAGAGCAAACCAACCTTCCCAGTCTGTAAATAGCTACAAAAGATGCTGAGAAAAGAGACAAGAGCAGCAGTCACCTGAAATTAATGAAGAAAGAAGAGTGTGTTACAGTGGAGAAGCATCAGTGTAAAAGCACAGCAGCCATTGTACCCACAAGATGAAGAGAAGCAAAAGGAATTAATTCTCTCATCACTAAAGGATGCTCCCAGGAAATAGATGGACTTAGTATACAAATACATATTGCTCTTTCTGTTCTGGATAATTAATTTATGTTTTTGCATCTGATTTTAGAAAAACACTTTGATAGTCTCATCCTCTCCCAAACTGAAAAGAAGGCAATAGGAAATATGCTGGTTTATGCCAACAGCAACTATATATCGAGATATAATTTTTTGCCTTTAAAAGTAAGACAAACAAGAAGGAAAAAAATGTAGCTACACATAAGAATGTATCATAGAATGATATAATGGTCTGGGTTGAGAGAGACCTCAAGGATCATCTGGTTCCAACCCCACTGCCATGGGCAGGGACACCTCCCACTAGACCAGGTTGCTCCAAGCCCTGTCCAAGCTGGTCTTGAACACTTCCAAGGATGGGGCATCCACAGCTTCACCAGGCAACCTGTGCCAGGGCATTGTTTTTACAATTGATTTTTAGCCTTCTGATCTTGTTTACATATTTCTACTAGAGTTTCTCATGCATTCAACATAAACAAAGTAGATTGTTTTCTCATTCCTCTCTGTGATGGACTGCTGGTTTGACCACTGGGGTCAGAGGGGCATTCCTCTCATCTCCCAATCCTTGACCAAATCCTAAAAACTATGTAAGTTGAAATTCCCAAAATAAAGTCCTTCTTTGCTCGCTCTCAACATGACGGATAAGTGTCGTTCTTTCGTGTCGTGCAGTGCGACAGGGCATCACCATCCTCACAGTCAAAAATTCCTTTCTCACATCCAAACTAAATCTCTTCTCTTTCAGTTTAAAACTTTTCCCACTTGTCCTATCACTAACTGGTTGTATAAAAAGTCACTCTCATTCTTTTTTATAAGCCCCCTTCAAATACTGAAAGGCTGCTATAAGGTGCGCCTGAAACCTTCTCTTTTCAAGGCCAAACAGTCCCAGATCTCTCAGCCTGTCTGCATGGAAGTTCCAGCCCTTTGAGCATCTTTGTGGCCCTTCTATGAACCTGCTGTAACAGGTCCATGTCTGTTTTGTGCTGAGGACTTCAGACCTGGATGCAGCACTCCAGGTAGGGTCTCAAAAATAGATGGGGAGAATCACCTCCCTCGACCTGCTGGCCACCCCGTTTTTGATGCAGTCAGAATGTGGTTGGCTTTCTGGGTTGCAAGTCCACACTGTTGGCTTGTGTCCTCTTTTTCATTCATGAGAACTACTAAATCCTTCTCCACAGGGCTGCTTTCAGTGTGTTTGTATGTCAAAGGCATTGAAAGGATTACCAAATTAACCATTCTTCTGTCAGCCTAATATCAGTTCTAGCAAACTTAACAGAAGGGTATATATGGGATTTCATTATTAAAGAGATTACAGGAGAGGTGTACAATCAATACCAGTAAGAAAATAAGAAAACAAAGTCTTTTTCCAAAGTAACTCAATATCTTTTTAGTCATGACACAGATTTGGTTGAAAAACATCTAAATGCCAATCCCATGTATCAAATACATGTATATATATAGGAAATATTGATTATCATAGATTACATCCTTGCTGAATCATCACTAAGGCAGTAGATGATAAAACCAGTCAACTACCTGATCAATCTCAAAGATGAGCGTTCCTGGGAAATCCTTACTAAGAAAGCATATTTTTAGTGCATTTCCCTGTGTCTTCCAATTATTTAACTTGTATCAGTGAACTGGGAGTACATATAATACTGTTCATAAAGTTTGTATATAAAACAAAACCATGAGGATTGTTAAACAGAAAAAAAAGGACTGGTGTTCCCTCTAGCAGATGCTATGAACTGAGCACAAACAAGCAAATGGAATTAATTTACAGTGAAGCCAAGTAGTTACATACATGGAAAAAGAACATTTGTGTTTATGGGAGCAGAGATTGCATCCGGGGGAAAGGAAAAGAAATTGATGAGTCACACTAGAGCGTGAGCTAATCCTGAAGCTTCAATGCAAAGTGATGGCTTAAAAGATTAACACTCTCTTTAAATTTGTAAGGCATGCCACTGAGTAGGAGCAAGAGCTTCTATGCCTTTTGTATTTAACACCAGTTGCTTAAATAAGAACATTCCTGTCCTCAGTAGAAACAATGGGAAATTATCCATCATCATAACTGTCCTTTGTCTTCATGTTTGCTGGGTGTGAAAGGCAGTTAGCCCACAAAGCTGAAAATTACAGGGATTGAGTAGGTCCTATCAGTTATCAGCAATACATTGGATGACAAATTTCATTATATTTGAATAACTGTCACAGAATTTTAGTATAGCTGCAGCCACATTTTCATTAGTGTTTTGAGCAAAATACCATAAACTACAATAACTGATAAGAAATCAATAATACATAATAATTATTCATTATTAAGAGATGAAGCACAGATCACATGCCTGAGTCTTAGCTCCCTTAGTTTTGAAGCTGGTCACACCCATGTATCAAATTCAACTCAAAATAATATTTAATAATGATTCTAGCAGACACCCGCACCAATTTACCTCCGCCTGAGAAGCTTATAGGGAAAGGACTTCATACAAATTTGGAGGGTATATGGACAGTAAAAGGGACACAGAGCCGTGTTTCCAGAGGAGATAAGAGGAACCTAACTTACTTAACATCACAAAGCAAAGCAAGAGTAGCTTCTTTCAGAAATACCTTAGAGTCAGTGGGAAAACAGAGGAGTATCATTTAAGTAATTCTGATAATCAGATGCTTTCTTGTCAGATTGTGAGAATAGCTTTCTAGAAGGCAGCACAAGCAACAGAGACAATTCAGTCTTAAGACTGAGATAATTCAGCTTAATTTAAGGACGACATGACATGTTCCTTTGTCTGACTGCAGGACTGGGTTTTATGATGAAGAGATGACTTCTGCTTCTCTGAGTTACACTGAAATAGAGGTTTAGGTGTTGGTCATCTAAACATTGCATGAAAACTATAAAAGACTATAAAATGGAGTAAAAAGAAAATTTTTAGAAAAACATGAATGATGCAACTCTGTTACTGTATTAACTACAGTCTCCATTTAAATAAAGAAAATACTGCTGAATTTGGACTTTTCAGGGAATAAGTCAATTGTGTTTTGGAAAGGTAAGTCTAGCTTAAAATTCAAGCAGAACCCATTATAGACATAGTGACAGAGGAACAATTTCATGATTTTTGCATCAGTGGCTGCAGACCATCCAGGGGTAGCACTGACAGTAACTTCAGAAGAGGAAGATCAGGAGAACACACCTTTTGTAGAAAACCTCTCTCAGGCTGAGGCAGGTGAAGTGCTGCTCTGTTTGGGACAAGCCTCCAGAAAGATGAGAGCCAAGAGTGTACTTGTGAGAAGAGAAGCATCCTCCTCTGCTGCTGAAAGCCTCTCTCTCAGCTGCTATGTGAACTCATTTGAGGACTGGAATTACCTATGCAATTTTACTGTAGAAGGGTGAATTTGGAGCCTAAGGTATCCAGGGTGCCAAGTATTTTTCTTTTTTATGCTATAGCTGAGCCTGTGGCAGGAAACTGCTCAGACAGGGCAAGAACCAACACCAGGCTGAGGTTTAGTTTGTGTCTGTGGTCACCTTCTGCTTTGCTAGTTCTGTTTTTTGACAGCTGGAAACCAGCTCATCCCATGAAGGATCACTATGAGCAGCAAGGTAATGAGATAAACACAAGTTATACAGCATCCATATCCCACCCACACACTGCTGCAGCCTGCTGGGCCCTTCTCACGCAGAGGTGCTCCACACTTGTGGCCTCAGGAGTGTTTCAGGATCTACTGTCCACTGCTTTCCCTGCAGATCAGGTGCCTGAGTGCTCTTGAACTTGGTTTGGGAGTCAAGTGTTTTATAAATGATTTTGAAACAGAGCAGGCAAAACATCTGAGATCACCAGGTAACTGATTTCATTTGAATTTGGATTGTACAAACTGGAATACTTTCAACTCTGAGGTGTCTCAGACCACTGAACTGTGAGAGGAGAGAGATTTCAGAAAGGGTTACAATAACTTCTAAGTTAACTGGTAATACTTTGAGACACACCAGTGTTCTCACCTTTTTGAAGAGGGACGAATAAATGTACAAAGAACATGTGATTTCAGAGAGGTTGTTACCAACCCCATGGTTGGCTCCCATGTGAGCTAAGATTAAAATATGGCCCTTCAAGTCTGAAACTGGAAAAGTGGGTGTAGTAACTGCATGGCTCCCTTAAGGTACCTGGAAGCCAGGAGCTGTGGAAGAGTCAGATTCTGTGTATTTGTTTTCCTTCTGTAGGGTGGAGACATCAATGATATATATTTATTTAATTGGCTACATCCTTCCTTACATAGGAAGAGCATAGCATTCAGTGTAATGGTGTATTCCAGCCTGAAACTTGTGATCATCTTGATGGGGACTTGAAGAAACATTTTTTCTAAGGAAATCTAAAACCATGAATTGTCACCTTCTGTCATGAAAATGACTTTTTTTTTAAAGGCACAAGATGAAATATGCACTTGGAAACTTTTATTATTTAATCATACATTTTTTATCTCTTAAATGTGCTTTCTTTTCTTTTTCTTTGAGGCCTCCAACTTCTATTTTCAAGGTTTGTGCCACAACCATAGAAAAAACCCACCCTGTTTATTTTTAAATCAAAGCTAAAAATCTCATGGGATTTGCAGACCCAGCAACCCTGAAATGAAATGCAATTCCTTAAGGTTTAGGATCACAGAGATGTAAACATGCCTGCCATCAATGACTACATGAATAAATTAGAAGTTTGGTAGAACTAGATTTTTCTTCCAACTTGGGTCTCCTGACTTAACTAGGAAATTAAAAAAAAGACATTTTTAACATCTCAGAAGAGATTTGATGTTTTCAGTGCCTTGCAAGAGTGAGGTTGAAAAGCTTTTGGGGATAGAGGTGCAACAGTTTAACAGTAAGTGCCACTAACACAAAATAAATTTATGTTGAGTTTGCTGAATAAGGGGTTTAATCCGCTGGGTGTTACGAAAATCACCCATGACAGGGATGGAAGAAGAGGTAAGTGATGGGTTGGTGAGATTCACAGGATTACACACCTAGGGACATCTTCTGGGCTGCCTTCCAGCTTCTGCTTCTGGCCTATGAGACCTCCACAGTGCTTGCCATACCAATTCTCCAAAGGATGGTTTTTACACCCTCACCCAGGCTTTTCTTTACCCTCCAACCCAGTGCTGCCCCTCTGCCTGTACCAGTCAGTTGCTCCACCGTGGGCCACGGGCACCTTTCAGGCCAATGAAGAAGACAACATTACGAGCACGACCAAAACTCCAGCTCAGATGTTGCAAACACTGAACAGTCCTCAGTCATCTGCAATATTAGAGAAAGGCTCAGGCAGCCCTGCAGTTAATTAACTGCATAAATAGAAAATACAAGCCCCTAGTATGAGGACCATGTTGATGCAATTGCACAGAAGAGGATATAAGCAGTAATAAGGAGTGAGAGACCAGGTAAGCATCTGAATGACTATTTTGTTGGATGTTCTTCATAAAATTACAACAATTGTCTGGAAAAATGAGTTACATCCTTTTGAGTGTTCAATTCTAAAATTAAATCTCATTTTTTGTTGCAGAGCAGACATTTATTTTCACAATTATCCTGCTTACATCACTGTGGACTTCCCTTGAACCATGCATTGCCTGAAGCTGTGAGACTACAGCAGGTACTTTCTATACCTCCCTAATATCTGTACTTCTTCATTAAAGATAAGAAGCAGAAATGTAGATTAAAAAATCTAAAAGCAACTTCCTTTATTCTAGAAGGTAACTCATGACACAAACAACCTCCTAAAGCTGTGCTCATTTAGTACCACTTTATGAAGTAAGATGACCATGTAGCCATGTCCTGCCCACCTTAGGGACAGCATACAAAGAAAGAAACTGAGCGTGGGAGAGAAGAAGATGAAATGAAACATCTGACTGCTGAAACATCCCATCTGCTGTAAAACAGCTACATTTCTAGGGAAGGAGAATCCACTACATCTCTGCAGATCCTGTCACACAGGACAGGAGAACCTGCATCTCCCAGACTGCACAGTAGAAGTGAAGACTCACTTTTGTGCTGGCCTCTATGTTTTGAAGCTGAGCCTTCCAGTCCTCTTAAAGCCTTTGTGAGAAGACACAGTTCAGCATCCTGGAGTGTTATATTCCTTCCAGCATTTTGCATGGTGGCTGAAAAAATTATCATATCCAAGGCCTCAGAAACCTATTACAAGGTGCATTTTATGTCAGTTATTTTCACACAGTAGATAATGTGCAGTAGCCTAGAGCACCCAAAATATTTAGAGAAAAAAAATACTGAAATGTACCTCAGAGGGGTAACAAGTCTCATTAACAGCAAGCACAAGCATCAACATGGGCTTCAGGGAAGTCAATGGTGCCCTCTAAAGGGAACTCCTCTGATACACAGGAAAGCCTCACAGCTGTGGGACCCACTGCCCATGCAGCCATGGAACAGCCCAGCAACCGTCTATGTGCAATAACCTAAATAATCCGTTAGATGATAAAATGCAGAGTCATTAATATCTCTTCTGAATTCGGGAAATAAGCCTGTGGAAAGCTTTTTTCAAACATTTATTGCTTACGGTGAGAAGGCATCCATGTCCCAAACAACGTAAATATTGGGACAAACTCAGATCATGGCTAAGGAAAGAAAGGTACATCAACTAGCAGGACATTCTGCACAAGGGAAAGTGGTCCATGGTATATTTCATAAAACTTTAATCTGAGCTAAATAATTCCTGCACAGAGAGATTGTAGAGCCTTCCTCGAGAACCATGTGGATGCAATCCTGCGCAATGTGGTGTCTGATGACCCAGCCTGAGCAGGGAGGTTGGACCTGGTGACCCACTGTGGTGCCTTTCAACCTTGCCCACTGTGTGAGTGTGTGATAACACAGCACAGCAGCAGGTACACAGACAGTGATTACAAGAGCTACTCAGGAATGAAGCATGTGAGTGAATGAGCACCAGAGAGCAACCAAAGCACAGCAAGCAGTGCTTTGTCTCAGCCTTAGCCATCAGTAGCCTGCAATTACTTTGTGATTCACTTATAAAATTCAACATGTTCCCTTCCAAGAAGTATGAAGTACCTTGAACAGCAACACACACTTTGTTTCAATCTTCCAGTTGAGCTCTGGCTGATTGCACCATTATTTGGCCAAATCAGGAAAAGAGCTATTGATCTCCGATGTACTGATGTGCAGATCTTACACATGGACATACATTATTTCAGGACAAGAGTCTGCTTTGCCAGGAAGATTAATCTCGTGTTGAATTCAAGAGGCACTGCAATGCTTTGCTGCTAAGAAAGTCAGGACAATTATTCCCAGGTTTAGTGATTGCCACTCATTAAAATCATGATTTACTTGATTACATTTTGGAGAAACTCTAGGCCCTGAGTGTAATTTATAACTGATGAGAAGATAAAAATATTAATATTGCTTAAAATTAAGTATTTCCAGGGAATCTTGTAAATGTTGCTCAAGCTTTAACCATGCTTTTTTTCCCCTGCTGGATTGCAGGTATAGTATCAGGAGGATGCTGTGACTTACCACATAAGGTGAAGCTACATCCTTTGCTCACACATGTTACTTATATGTGCCAGCATCTGTGGTGTAGTCACTAGAAACAAACGAAATATCAGAGAACCATGATTTTCAGAAGACATTAGAATAATCCTGAGAATGTTTCCATCTTAGATTTATGCTTTTCTGCAATTAAAAAAAATTGCACACAACTCATTCCGGATCTGCACTTAAATAGCGGGCACTTGAATAGAGGATGCCCATACACAAACAAAATTGGTGACAGTGCCTTATAATGCACGACAGTGTGGAAATTCCTAGTCTAACTTCCACCACCAGCCACTGTGACTTGGAGAAGGCCACTTCCACCTCTCTTTTCCTCAGGGTTTTCACATGGGTGGCATGAGACCTGTAGGTTTAGAGAGCATGTTGAGTCAAAAATGACTCTGAAACCCAGGTGCTGTTGTTACTGTCCATGATGGGTTATGAGACAAGGAAAACCATGTACCAGTCAAACTAATGCTTACTTGTTAAACAAAGATCATTCCCCAAGGCTCAGGTGCTTGGTTCACACTGGCAGTTTAAGAGATTTGAACTGAGAATTCAAAGCCAGAGTTAGCTTTACAGCAAGAGGAAGGTCAGGTATGGAGTTCAGTGTGCGCCCTTTGCCAATCTGAACACGATTTTTTTCATGCTGAGTACTAGTAATTAAGTGATCTCTAGTGAATTACAGCACCTGTGTTATCCATCCTTGCTACCATGAGAATTATTAAGCAGCAAACTGTGAAGCTCACAGCTCGTTAGGAGCTCTGCACAACACAGCAGCACAGAGCCCAAGTCCCATGACTCCCAAAGTATCACAGCATAGAGAACAGCAGTGGAAACAAGACTTCCCATAAAGGGAAAACGACTGGGAAGGCTGGGATGTGGGAGCAGTAGGAGGATCTGCAGAAGGGCTGTCAGAAGCACTCAGATTAGCAGGCCATCAAGATCCTAGCACAGCAATGTGCAGCTTTTTAGGTTACTTGGAATAGCAGGGGTGGTCTATACCCAGACTAAAACAGACATGCCATTGAGGGAGGATGTTGGGAAGAGCATGTTGGAATACTTGGCAGTTTCAAAAAGGCAAGAAAGGACAGTGAGGATATGGCTTGCAGAGGTGGGATAAGATGGACAGCTCCTAAAGGACACAAATGGCACTTCCAAGGCCAGCTATTCTCCCCAATTAAAAAAGTGAACAGAAAATCGAGGAGAACTGAGCAGGCAAGCCTTGTGCTCTGGGTACCCAGGCCAGCTGGGTACACATATCTTGGTGCCTGCTCACTGGACAGAGCGCTCCAGCACCTGCATATCAGTGCTCATGTGTGGGCAACTCAGGTCCAAAACAAGCTCACCTCCCTTTCCAGTGTCTTTCCTACCCTCTTGCAGCACTACTTCCACCCACAGGTGAGAAGGAACACAGCACAACACAGCTGGTAGGGAGCTTGAGAGTGAGGAATGAAACCGTGAGAGAGGAGATAAAGGGAACGTAGGGAGAGGATAACTGTCGTGCCTAGGGGATGAAAATCAGAAGTCAGTTCAGACAGAAGGAAGGAATGATGGTCCATCGGAGTAAAGATATGGTTGAAGCAGCAAAAGAAGTTTATGGAAGTCTGAGGAAAAGTAGAGAAAGAGAGTTGTGGGACAGGAGGATTCACAGAAATGATGGCAGGATGTTCTGATGTTTGAACAAAATGTTTCAGGAAATAGGAAAATGGAAGTAAAAAGAAGGCATTAGATAAGCATGTAGGAAGCAGCTACTGGGGAGAGAGTTGAGTTAGGGTTTGCATCTTGAATACAATGCTCCTGTATTCAGGAACAGACAGGCACACAGGAAGTGTTCCGAGACAACTTTGTGCAAGTAGAACGAAGCAGCTTTGTGCAAGGCATTTCCACTGCAAGGAAGCACTAATACCAGAGGAATGTGGCAAGGATAACAGAATCATAGAATAGTTTTGGTTGGGACCTTGACAGGTCATCTGGTCCAACCCCCTACTCAGAGTGGGGAAAGAAAATAATACATAGGAGAAGAAAAACTCCCTTGCATCTTCACAGATATAAAGTGAAGCTTTAGCTGTAACGCCAAAAACGTATATCCAAAGTCAAACCTTCCCTTCGTTCTCTAGGTTGATGTTCCCCTCTGGAAGCAAAGCTCATTTTACAGATTACTGGAATTGCTACTATAACTGCTCTGGATTCTTTGCTGTGAAGCAGAGAGGGTTTTATTGAATATCAAAAGGAGGAAACGGACACACATAAAAATCAACCTGTAGCTTGCTCTAAACACACGTGCACATCTAACGCACAGTTGATGCTAGCACAAAACAAAGATAGGAAAAATATTTCTCATGCAAACCGGGTTGGTGGTTAATCAAGTGAATCGTACCTTTTAGAGAGGTATCCTAGCAACTCCCCAGCAGCCACAAGTCCTGGCTGACAGCGCACACTGATGCAATTGTTCTCCTGCAGACATCAAAACTTTGCAGCTAATCAAAGAGATAATTCGAAACAGGAGACCACGTTAAATTTGATCCAACAAAAGGGAATTTTATAAATGAGCAATGTCACCTGGGGCATCTCTTATGCTTAAAGTTGTCATCTTGGAACAAGAGTAGGTCAGGCTTAGCAAAGCCCTGCAATGCTGGGAACAAAACCTCCCTTCCTGCAACCATGACTCTCCTGCAGGCACTCATGTCTGCCATGCTGGCTTGTACTGGGCTCTGCTTCAGACCACTCTGCAGAATTTATTACTGTTCTCTTGAATAGCAAAGGTCACCCAAAGCACTTTCCAGAGCACAAGTATCAGTGAAAGCCCTGCTTTATGCTCTTGTAGCCACCTGTCCCAAGAACAAATTCATACTGCTAACATGCCAGATTAGATATTCTGTTCCATCTCCTGACAGTGCAAATAGGCTCAGGCCTGACTGGAGAAGACCTTCTGTCTCAGGACCAGCAATGAACCTGAGGCAACCAAGTAGCCTAAGCTCATCCTCTCTAAGTGTCCTCATTTTGGAAGCATCATAGATTAACAATTCACCTCTTTACACATGGGTGCAATAGAAAAAGCAAAATCACAAACATAGGATCCCATAAGGTTATGGAAAATCACTGCCCCCACCCCCCTGCCCCTCCTTTCAAAGATACCACAGATCTGGGAAAAATATTCAAGGTGTTTAAGCATTTCTCACTTCCCTTTTCTTCCCTCAGCTGAGAGGCTTCAGTTCAGAGTTGTGAAGGGTGTCCCAAGTTCTCCTCCAGTGGTTCACGTTTCTTCTGGATTACAGAACATCTTTTATACTCCCCTGACACACTCAACAGTTCATCCCCTCTTTCAAAGAAAAATATTCCTTTTTAAAATTCCTGTTTCCTCTGTCAGGTGAGCCCTGACACCTGACCACCCTCATCAGATGCTCCTCAGATACTTTTGTTTGATGACCACTCTCTTGGGGATCAGAACTGTAAGACCCTTTTTTCCAGGGCAGTAGTAATGTCCCTGAGTATTCCACTAAAACTTTTAATGAAACTTTAATGATCCTTCCTTGTTGGAATAGAGGAATTTCTTCCATCACCTTTGGTGGTTCAGACGGAAAGTAAGAACAGATGTAATAGCCATTTGGTCTAAACATCAAACAGAACCTACAACTGGACAAAAACATCAAATCATGCACAAATCATCATCAAAACTGTTGTGATCTACTTTTTACTGCAAAAGCTGGATTTTTCTGCAGTCAATCAAATGCAGTTAAGACACTGCCACCACTAAAAGCAACATGCAGACTGTCCAGCTACAGCAGCTGAGACCAGGGGTCCAGAGGGCTACAGGGAATCAGTGTGCCCATTTGTAAGTTCTACAGAGCCTTTTAAGACCTTGCAAAAGTTTCTTCCAGTGAGTAGAAAACTGTTACTCCACAGTAGAAATGCCACTTACAGATGTTACAGGGACACATATGTTTCCTCCCACAATCAGATTACCTCTGCTTTTATACATTTTATCTGCAATGGAATTTGTGCCAGTAGCTAAAACTAAAAAGTGCAGCAAGAGAAAAGAATAAGCTGTAGAGAAGGACAGCCATGAGAGGAAAAGGAAAATTATTCCTGTGACACTGTTTCCAGCATATCAATTTATTTTTACCTTCCTAATGCAGATACACCTTTTATTTTGGTGTGAATCACCACAGTATTTGCTTCAGGAAGAGGCTGGTAACAGGATGTGAATATTTGTGAACTTAAGAAGGGGCTGATAATAAAAAACAGCTTAGAAACTATACATTTGTAATTGAAAGAGTAGGGCACATCAGTTCGGCACAAGAGTTGTACTGAATGGTAGTGTGATCTGAATTTGCCTGATGTTAATGAGTTGACTTGCAAAAAACCAAAACCAATAGTCCCCTCCATACACTACATGATCCTTAATAACTACAGCAGATATATTATTGTTTTATGCCTTAGACTCCTCAACCACAGGAAATAAAAATAAACAATCCACCTCAACGTCATCTTCAGAGCAAAGCACCTGTTTCCAGAAGGGCAGCACCACCCACAGGTAGGACAAGTAACCACCCAGTCACAAACACCCACAGTATTTACCCAGAGCCCTCTCCTATCTCTTACACCACACTATTCACAACAAAAAGTCATAGCAGGAAAATAACAAAGAGTTAAATTCACTGTTGTTGGTTAAAATTTTCCTGACCATCTGTAGGCAAAACGAGCTGGATAAATTCTGCAATATTACAATGAATGTAATTGGGGTTGTAAGCAAGCACCTGAACATGAGCTATCCTTCACTACCAAGCACCTGGTGAGAACTGTCCCACACCCTGAATCTGGATCTGTGACTAATTTTCTTTCTGAATGGGAGGAGCAAAGAGAGTTACTACATGATAAAGACACCAGCCTTTCTCTTCGGAAGAGCCACTGTATTCAGAAAAATCTTGACTTAATGCATCTTTAAATGGTAAGAATTCTTGGTATTTTAGTGTGGTTTTGAATCAGGCTCAGAGGGAGCATATCAGAAAGGTGTTTCAAAATCTCTTGCTCTAGTAAGGAATGACCTTCACCTTATTTTCTGGAATGCTTCTGCTAAACTATTCATTGCCTATCTTTTTAATTTGTGTACACAGCACCAACCAGTAAATAACATCCCAAGCAAAGTTGCAACCAACACCCCCCCAATATCAATAATACGATATAAAAAGTCAGAACTTTGTGTTAAAGATGATCTACACACAAGAAATTTACTCAACTCATTTAATAAAACGATTTTGTTAAAAAATTACTTAGTAATGATTGGAATTTTACATAGAAAATTCAAAAATTACAAAAGATGGCATTGTATAACAAATATAATCTGAATATATGAGAAGAGTTAGACACATTTGGTAGTAAGGTCCACAAAAAACCTATGCAAAAGGAGAGAGCAGCTGTTCCTGAGTTAATTGTGCTTCTGTTGGATATTATTCTGAGATAACTCAACAGCAGCGTAAAATATTCTCTTTCTAAGAGAATTAGTGCTAAGAATGTCTCTTCTACTCATTTCATGACTGATATTACACATGCCTTCTCCTGGCACAGTTAAGAGGTTTTTCAAATGCCTGAGAAAGAAAGTATCTGACACCTAAAAGAAATACTCCAAATGAAAAACAGTGTATTGTGAGCAACCTAGAGGTAAAAAAACCCCAAGCATCTCTCCTCTGCATCTCTCCTCTATACACATACCCACTTATGTGAATTATTCCTTCATAAGGCTTTACAATAAATCTGAAATATTTCAAATCTATATCTAATAAATATTACAAGAAAATAGTTTTTCAGTATTTACATATGAAACATATAAAACACGATCACTGCAAGACTACCTCTTCAATTTCATCTTCTAAAGAACCAAGGGTGTTAACTCCTGGCCTGTGTGTAGTGTACTGAAGACGGGGTCTGTTTAGGCTTCTTCCTTCACCAAAAAGCCCATTGTCTTCTTTGACTTTGACTTTATTGTTTTTATCAACAAAAGGTTTATTACTAGAGTCCCAATCTATGTCCAACGGTGGTGTATTGTTATTTTTAGAAAGAACAATGGTACTGGCACTGCTTCCAAAGAGTTGTTCCATTAAATTGGACTTCTTTTCTCTCTTACTATCAAAATCTGCATTTTCCTTAGCATTTTCTTCTAATTTGTCACTTTTTTGAGTGAGCCAACTTGGTCTCCCTGATCCCTTCCCAAAGGAAGGTACATAACTACCAAAAACTAACTCACTATTTAAATCTACTGTCCTAACGTTTCGTTGCTTCTGCCCTTGTGCTCTTATGCCATCATCCTGGCTGTCCTTTATGGGAAATCCATTAGTAACCTTCCCAGGAATCTCAAGGAATGGATTAGTTTTCTCTTTTTTCTCCAGGGAATCAGATTTTCTTGCTGTATTTATGAGTGGTGCTTGGGAAGTTGGTTTCGTTTTTGTTGTATTTTGAATTTCTCTATCAATTTCTTGCATTTTAGCAAGCAGGAACTCTTTTTTTCGCCGCTCTTCCAATGTTTCAATGCTTTCTCTCTCTACTTCAGGTTTGTGGATTTCTGTCTCCATCTTTATTTTCTCTGCTTTATCCAATAAAAAGTTGCTTTCTTTTTTAATTTTGTCATATTCTTTCGCTGGCCACTCTGCAAAAAATGTTTGAACAGTATTTAAAATGTTTTAATTTTAAAATACCCTTATAAGATTTTGAAAATAATGCAAGCAAAAGTCATTGAGTTTTTAATATGCTCTTCTATGCACAATGTAATTTTCCTGCTGCAAAAAAAAATTCTTCAAAAATTGCAACAAAATCCATTCCTGGTTCCCTGATAAGATATAAAAGTTTACTGTCATCTTTCAAAGGCATTGGGACATTACCCATGTTTTAGAATTTTCGAAGCAATTTGATTTCTGCCAATTGCCTTCCCATTTCCTGAGTTTGAATGAAAATGAATACAACATTACTGATTTTAACAGTTCTTATTTGCACGGTACTTTATTTTTATTTGTCATCACCGCTGACATTATGACAGTCCTGGGATATATGTGTGGGTTCTTTTTCTTTTTTTTTTTTAATAACAGGAACTATTTTTACGAAGCTATCAGGCCTCAAAGTCATAGGAGTCATCACCTGTTTCAAGCAGTGAATGATTTAAAATACCCTGCATCAGCTGAATACAGAAAAGACCTTTACATGAGTGTTCTGTGCATCACTGTGTGGACTCAGAGTGACTGTGCACAGCTTTGAAGGGACACCAAAGACGCAGAATAGCAGCTTACGGACAGAACCTGGAAATGCTTATGTGTAGAAGAAAGAGGAAGCTTCTCACATATTTGTCTCTTTAAAATGTTTTTTCCCCAAGATAACAGATGCGTATTTGGGCAAAAGTGCAATATGGCTACTTGGCCCCTCCAACACAGTGGCATTCTCCTTTGAATACATCACTCAAATTTCTGACTTAAGTTTTCAC
This sequence comes from Illadopsis cleaveri, assembly GCA_013399915.1. NCBI lineage: Eukaryota > Metazoa > Chordata > Aves > Passeriformes > Timaliidae > Illadopsis > Illadopsis cleaveri. Next base: position 236,090 of record VXBB01024399.1, read on the forward strand.
AAAGTTCCATGTTATCTACTGTACTTCAGCTCAGGCTTTCAGAAACAACTGCAATAGTTCAGTTAATCTATTTAACACAGATATTTCTTCAATTGCAGATCATTATACAAGTTAAGTAAAGAGTCATGTTTCTGTCTGTAAGGTGGGGGATATACCAGCTTATACTGTATGATGGGTAAGGTGGTTAAATCATCTTATTCAGAGACATAAAATCAGATTCTTGGCTTATGTAAGTTGTGATGGAAGATTTTTCACAGATTTTACCTCTGAAAGCAGCTACAGATTTTTAGAATTCTTGTCATATAGAAAAAGTACTACTGTTCATTAACTGCAATCACTGAAAGAGTTCTTTAACATGACAGGGTGCATTGCAGTCCATCTAAAATACTTGAGATTGACTTGTGCATTTAAATCATTAAGATGCTGTGAAAACCAAATGAATAAAAAAGCAATATTGATATATAATGATAGAAACTGACATTTCTCAAATAGTCGCACCAAATGATTCAGATAACCAGACCTGAAAAGAGAAACTAAAATTTCAGATTATATAAGGCAGTAGAAAGTACTGAAAAAAGGCTATATTAAGAAAAATAGATTTGTTCTACAATAGTAAAAATCTACTTCCTACCTCAATAACATTTAGCAAGTCAGAGACAACATCAGCATTTACCTTCTCTGTCATTCTTGTTTTGTAAAGCACAATCTCTCAAATCTCTCAAACTTGTGGACAGCATTTTTTGCTGCTGCATACGTAATCACAGCTGAGTACCGAGCACAGATTATTCTATATCCTGTATTTCTTTCTGATTCTTCTCTGCATAATATAACTGAAAATAATTTTCCACTGTAGTGATCTCTAAAAATCATTTTGCTCTTCTCACCAGAAACCAGCAGCCTCACTTGATTAGCATTCTATGGTGCATTTTTTTCAGTCTTCAGCTGTCCATTTCCTTACCGTCAGGAAGTTTTGGAACCCTCTCCTCTAAGGACTGTATTTCCTGAAAATGTTTCAGTTTCTCTTCCCTCTCCCTATCTTGGTCTTGTCTTATGAGTTCTGTTTGTTCTTTCCATCCTTTGTCTTGAGTTTCTTTTTCCTGAAATAAATTAATAGAAAATTGAAGTTGATGGGAAAAAACAATCAATAAAACAAATAACCTAACAAAATCGTAAGAACTTCTTTGTCATTCTGAAATCACATTCTTACTGCTGAACATAAAATGAGTAGGTCACCTTAAACCAAACCCGCTTTGACAACTCAGGGGTTTGCCCCCAAAATATTATCACTTCTATTATACTTTTTTACACCTGAAACAAAATGAATAGACAATTAACTCTTATTTTGTATTGCGCATTTCAGGGAAGTTGCAGCTCCAATGCCATAAAGAAAAATTATCACTCTCAGGGTGGTTCTCCTTAGAAACCAGATGTTGTCTTCTTCAAGGAGTTTAATAGAAGGCCACATTTCACCATCATACTCTCTTAACAAGCATGCTATTAGTTGCCCTCTACTTGCACAATCTGACCTTTTTACTCAAGTGAGTGGGTTGTAGATTCAGACAGTTTCATTTTGGAACTTAAATTTATGGAGTATTAAGTAACAAACAATCAAAGAGAAAGGTTTAATCTCGGATGACAATTTCAGCTAGTGACTACACATCCATATGTAAAAGGCAGGAACCTGCAGAAAAGATATTAACATCAGCAGTAAAAATCACTAACACAGAAATGTAGTGGCAATGAAGTGAAGAGAAAGTCAGTATAATCCAACACATGGGAGTTAACTTTGTAGGTTGTGCTTATTTCAGAATAAAATAAACTTCTAGATTAAAAGTACCTTTCTAAGAGAAATAACTACTACTTAACGAATAAAGAAAAGATGACTGTTAGCCAAAACACCTGCAAGTATTTTTTCTTCATGTACAAGGTTATCATTGTTGTATTAAAAAATATAAACTACATAAGGAGATGGTGGCTAGGTATTTAAAATGCTTGACTTTAAAAACTGATGAAAGCATAGACTAACCAAATCTAATTCACATTATTTAAAGCAATAGCCATATAGAGAACACAGAGCTGGACTCCATGAACTGCACTTGTACCAACTGTGCGGTTCTGTAACTCACACACTCAGGTATATACTGGAAGAATACATTAAACTGCATCCGTAGGTAAAGAAAGGGTTTGGGAAGAGAGAACATACAAATGAAACTGCCATGAAAAAAGCTTCAGCCCTAACAGGAAGCCACCCAAGACCATCCTCAGAGCATTATTTTGGAAAAAAAAGGTCCTAGCCTCATGTAATCAGAATTTGTACAGTTTGTACCAGAACCTGTGTCATTCTGATTCATTATACCTTACAAATCTCTGATTTTAGCCTGGGGTCACAAAAGTGTTAGCAAGACTTCTAATTGGTACTGTTTTGTACTAAAAATGGAAATGAAAAAACCAAAAAAATCCAAGCATATTGACAAAGCTGGAAAACCAGAAGAAATACCAGCACTGTGACAATAAGAGGAAGTATTAGATTTATGCATTGTGAAATCATTCTGGAAAGGAAAAGAAACCATAATTAAGACCAAAGAGAAAACAGAGAGAAGGCAGCCATCACTGTTTAACAGATTGCTTAAATAAGCATTAGAAAAAGGGTGAAACCGAAAATGAAGTCTTAAAAACTAAAATGGAGTATATTTCTAGAGAGGTAGATCTTGTCTTAAAGAATAGAATGTTTTTGAAATTATATTTTCTATATATTTACACATGTATATTTACACATTTCTAAAATATAAACTCTGCATTTTACAATCTGATAGGTGAATTGTCTGGACTAGGTCTCAAATTTTTATGGAACTCACTATTTTAGGAAGAAATCCTTCTTTCTTGTTTGTTGTGTCACCACAAACAAGTTCTGATTCTGGAAGAAGTTCTGCCGGTGAGAAGCATCCACTGGTTTGTACACCTTTTGTGAGCTGTGGTCTCTTTTTAGTACTTTGGTTGTCGGCTGTAGAAAATACAAACTAATTGAATTGTGTTTCCACTTGAAAATATCCCACTATATCCCTGTCTCTGATTTTTCATGATTTGCAGCAAAGAAAAGACTGTATTGAAGTCAGTGGAAGTGGAACGTATTGACGAGTTTCACACAGTTGCTTTTGGCATCTGTAAAACCTAATCATAAAAAATATGCATGCAAAAATTCTACTGAAAAAATAATTTAAACCTCACCTTAATGCTACTTGTAAGGTCATTACAGTGCACTGAGTATTAGTTAAAAAGCCTCACAAAAGGTCTCATTCATCTTACTGCTTGTCACAGAATCAAAATCATAAAATTAAAATTCACTTACTTGAATCTTTGAAACACATATACTTATCTCTATGGAATGACATTTAAAAAAATCTGAACCTAAAATGGAATAATGGTAGAGCATCTGTAATAAAACGAGCAGCAGACAAACTGTTTGAAATACTGGCATTAAATATTTAAAATAGTCCCATAAATTTCTGCTTCTTCTGACAAGTAGATTCTCCTGATCCAGTGAAAATAGTCTAAGCACACACACAGACACACATGTGAGTAGGTGTGTGAGTAGGATAAGGTTTGAGACTGTCTTGTCACACCAGAAGAAATCACTGTACTGACACTTTTAGAAGATTATGTTCTGGGACACATATACTCTGAGGAAAAAATGAGTGCAGCTCATCTGGCAGACAATACATTTGAATTAGTAAAAAAGAAATAAAACAGATCACCAAAATATTCTTAGCAGTGAAGATACATATTTTTAAAGCCTCTCTAATTTATTGTCAATTAAATATTATTTATCATCTCTTGGATATTTTACTACCAATACTCCCCTCTTTCACCCAGGAACTTCTGGTATGAAAGGAGTAAAAGCAACTGTTTGATGAAGTTCTGTATTTTGGCTCTGCTGCAATTACAGAACAGTCAAAACCCCAATGCTTTGTAACCAGTGCTGTGCTGAAAGAAGTGCAAATAGGCAAATGTGCTTGAACAAGCAGCATCAGGCTTGAGCACTGAGTGGCATGAAAGGCATAACCCAGCTGAGACATTTCAAAGTGATGCTAATAATTTTTCTGCTTTTATTGCTTTATACAAGTTACCTCTTTTCCTTTGTACAATATCTGTGTCTTTTCTAGGTGATGGCTTCAACATACGATTAGCATATATATTTTTTGCTTCAAGTTCTCTTTCTTTTTCCTGTGAATGAAAAATGTAGGTATAAAAAAGAGTTACTAGTATTTAATTTACCAGTCACTAGCAAAGCTGTAAATGAAATTAAAAATAGATATGGTAATAAATTTGTTTCAGAAAAAACAATTGTTTCATCCAGTGTTTTAAGGATAACAATCACATTCCTGACTCTGTTATGCTGTGAGAAAGCAGACAATTTTCTCCCCTCAAAAAACTCCTTAGCAAAATATTATGGAGGAAAAGAACCCATCTCTGCAGTGAAAACAGAACTAAATGCCAGTGCTTCCATAAACGTGAACAAAACTTACACCACGTGTATAGATTGCACAGCTGAATTTTAAGTGTTGTGAAGAGTTAAACATTACAAAGCAAGCAATGATACTTGTCACAGAGTAAGTCAGTATCAGTTAGCAGAGGCCCACTGCATCACAGAGAGAGAGGCATACTTTTCTTTTAGCACATTTGCTGAATAAAATACAGAAATGAACAGTGAGTTATCAGAATTCATCTGACAATGAAAAGATTTTCAAACTGTAAACTCTCCACTAACAAATCAGGCTTAAAACTCTTACTCTAAACATTTTAGAGGTACTAACACTACTGGTACTTGCGGGATAGCTGGGAACGTGGTGAACTGGTCCATTTCCAACATACTGAGACTTGGAGTTTCAGGAAAATTCTCCCACAAACTAAGCACTTTAGCTCAAGTCTTTTTTTGTTTTTTTCCCTAAAGATAAACTAAGTAGAATATGACAATATTTTAAGCACTTTTATTGAGAATTTGGACAACAATGATGGTGGTGTGGGGTCCAAATAAACATTCGCACAAATTTAGCAACACATGTGGATATCACAAATACGTTACATTAATCATGTAAACCTACTGTACTGCAAGTATATTAGTAACAAAGCACTATTTGCACCTGTAGATTTAATTTTAAATTCAAGCCTTCAAAACCTAATTTTCCATAGATTTTGTGGTTCATTCTTAATGCTTGGCTATGTATTTGATCTTGCTTTTCTTAACTAGTGCTAACAACAATGATTAACACAGAGACATTCCTGTTATAAACGCTGTAGGGACAGAGCACAGAACATTTCAATTTAATGTAGGAAAAGAACTCACATGTGGTATATAATTAAGTACACATCAGAGAGTGCAGCCACTGGTAAACTATTCAAACCTGATTACAGATACTTCCAAAGATAAAATCCCAGAACATGGTTAGCAACTTCTATTCCTTTCACATTTTACCTTCAGCTTCTGATTTAGCTGATTAAGCTCTTCTTGGAGAACTCTGTTTTCTTCTTGAGCCTCGTACAACTTTTTTTTCTTTGAATGTAACTCTCGTTGAAAACTGCTACCACTTAATTCAAGATTTCTTTCCAGATCCTTCAATTAAAACAAAATTATATTTTTAAATAACTGATGTAATTTTATAGTCAAATTGCTTAAATAAAATCACAGTAAACGAGTATCTTTAGATATGGGCTCAACCATTGCTGTAACAGTGAATAAATTTAAACCTTTAATCCTAACTCTGAGGGGAAAAAGCCCCTGCAGATGCTGCAGCTCATCCTTTTGAGTATTGAGACGTGATTGGAGGACATAATAGAAATTCACACTACTTCCTGCAAGGCTCTTGCCACAGTGGACCTCCAGATCTCTAAGACAAATCTACTGATGGGTAAGAGAGAGAATACTTCCCTGAAACTGCAGCATTAGCAGAAAGAAAACAAGAAGGAATGTTTAACCTTTCTACTAGAAACCAGCTTGTGATAATGATTTCATTTGCATGCCCTCATCTTGTAATAGCTGTTTTAAGTGAAGCTGTGTTGATAAAAGCAGGAAAAAAACTAGAAGAAAATCCCTTACTTTTTAAAGCATTATTCGTTTTAACATGATCCAGTATTACAAATGCTGAAATACCTAATCATAAAAGTACAGATGACAGATGGTGACACTACAGGATGAGGTGGTTTGACTAACTCAGCCATTTATATCTTGGTACTTTGGGATTTATTTTATGAAAGCTTAGTTTCCAGCTCAATCCTTGGATTTCCAGATCTATTATCTCTGTAATGTAATTTAGGTTTAATTACTAATATAGACACTAAACCTTAATGCCATCTCAATGACATAATTTAAGCTCAGAATAGTATAAAATTTATATACTATATATAAAATATACCTACTATCAAAATAGTACAACTACCAACAGATTTAATAGTGTTAACACAATTTTTAAGTAAGGTGAGTTTATAGACATATTTACACTGTGGCCATGCTTAGACATGTTTACAAAAACATAAGCATTTCTTCTGGATGAAATTAAAATTAAAATATAAAACTAAAATATAAAAATTAAAATATATTGAACAAATTTCTTATAATGGATACCCATAAAAAGGTCTAAAGATTATTTCAGCATTTAAAATACATGATGTAATGTTGTCCAGCTGAGCTCTTAGATGTGCAGAATAGTGGACAATCAAACACTGTATGAATGCTCTTCAAAACTTGGAAAAGAATTATTACATAATTTTTCTTTTTTTTTAGAATTTTAGTGTAAGGTTCCCTAAATACCTAGAAAATTTTACAAACTGTTTCCCTCCAAAAGAAGAAACTAGATTGCATGAAGTTGCATTACATCTGCACACACTTCTGAAATGTTACTGCTAGGTATAAAAGCATTTAAAAGCACAAATTCACAGGATATATTCTGACAATATGCACTTAATTTGTAAATAGAAATTTGAATGCACAACTACCTCATATGTAACTATATAATCACCTTAGAAATAATGTACTTGATTCTACTTATGGATAAAACCAAAAAATACTGGTTTTCTATTTGTGCCAGAGCTGTGTACAATTACAGTTCATTGTGGAAACAAATATCTCTACAAGAATTTCTTACAAAAAGAGAATCATCCCACCTTAATTCTTTTTTCCCTGTCCTCCAGTTTGCTCTCTGCTAAGGCTAGTTTTTTTGCCAGGTCATCTCTCTCAGCAAGGTGCTTATCTGCAGACAGCTTTTTCAGTTTCTGCAAGACAGTTTTTTTCCTGTACAGTTCATCTTCTGTATCTTTCAGCCGTCTCTCAGTTGCACGTTCCCTCTCCTGAGATTTTCGTAGGCGCTCCCTTAATATTCTAATCTCATTGTTGTGCCGAGCAAGGAGCTGAGAGATTTCGTTTTCTGTATCTTCAAACTTATTCAAGGCTTTCTCCTGCCTGTGCTGAAGCCTCTTCAGTGCCCTGTTTTCCTTCTGCAGCTCATCCAGTTTGATGTGGAGTTCAGTCAGTTCATTTCGGAGCTCATTGATTTTCAGCAGCCTAGCAGAAAGAACTCTTTTTGTAACAAGATCTATATCTTTTGCAGGAGAATCCCTAGTGAGGCTCTGAGAACGGAAACCCCACCGTGTTCCTCTTTTGCTTGGTGCATATTTGGAATCCAACTTCTTTGTGGCTGAGAGAGGAAAAATAAAAGGCATGTTTACTATTAGACAATGCAGTTTGTCTATTCAGATATCCTTGGAACCAAGCTCTGCCTGAAACAATCATACAATATCTAGCAGAGAAGGCAGCTTTCAAACCAGACAATAAAAGGCATATATATGATAGTTATCTTCCTTTTGATAGCTGAAAAATGGAGATTTATGTCTGTGATCTACTGTAGGAGGTAATATCTGTAGCCATTAATATAGGACCCTTGTAAAGTAATCAACTGCAAATGGTATCAGAAATAAGAGTAATATTTTGTTAATATTTGATATTATTTATTAAAATGGTTTAAAAATACTATAAATGCACACAAAATTATCACATGCTTTTAAAATGGCAACAATTAGCTGAGCATTAGCTAGTTATGTATTATGCAAGATGTAATTCTCACAGACAAATGCCGTAGTATTTTCAAATCCAGCTGCCATGCTTACAGACAAAACAGCAGATTTCAAAGGCTCAATGCAAAAAGCCTCCAAAGCAAAATTATAAATCCCATGAAAATTCAGTTCTCCCTGAATAATTTATTCTTGTATCACAAGTTATTTTCCACACAGTATTCTCATTTGATTACTTGTATGCACTGCTTGCATTCCTATTTATTACTATTATTATTATTGTCATCCCCACACATAAAAGCTAAACATTTTGTTTCTATCTTATGTGCCTCTCATGCCAGGCTCAAAGAATAAATCATATAATCCACTAAAAAAATCTCTTAAAACAACTGAATTAATAGAGAGTGCATAATTCCTTAAGGCACATCAGTGTCTGAAAGAAGTACACTGAGCAGCAGTTTGTAATTCTGGATTGAAAGCTGGGATACAGCAATAGTCCAGTTATGTGCACACAGACAGTGTGTGTGACAGCAAATTCTTCCTCCCCTTTGCCACTCACCATGTTTCTATTCTACTGAGAATACTTTTCAGCAAAAATAACAGCTTAAAAATACCTTCTTATAATTTCCTCTAGATATTTTGCAAAAATACTCATTCGTTTTCTGCTCACTGCTCATTTTTTCCACAGCCTGGGCAAACAAAAGAAGGTATGTTTTTTTTCCTTTACAAAGAACACTTATGTCACATTCAAGTGTGAAAAGATTATTTAACACATGCACTGTGGGAATGATGCCACTCCTATCACCAACTAAGGGAGTTCCCATTAACCATAGACTTGCAGCCCCTGTAAGAATTTCTCCTTATTTAGGGCACACATAAAATTCCACCACCAATATTGTACTTTTGATCACATAGTTACATTGGGGAATAGTGTATTTCAAGACAATGTAATATGACATTCACAATACCTTCATGTAACAATTATATTCAATTCTGGATATATAAACAGAGAATTTGTCACACATTTGCCCCCTTCAAATTAAATAGCATGATGGAACTGCAGTTTTTGGTTCCCAGACAGATAACTCAGGACCACCAGAGGAGATGCCACTTCTGAACACAGAGAAGCTCAGCAAAATACCAGTTGCACCAGGATACCCACACTGTCAAGGATCTGAAGAGATATATTCCCTGAGCAAATGAAACAATGAAGCTCAGACCTTCTGGCACAGCCTAGATGGCAACACACACCAAACTATTCACACAGTATCAAGCATTTATCAATGAACAAAAACATCTGCCCAAGAAATGTAGGACATGCTATGACTTCACCAAAAAACGTATACAATTATTTAGAACAAGCTGTCAAAGTGTGGCAGAAAGTCCTTACAGCTCTACTTCAGCCCAGGGCCTGCATAACCATTCTACTCTTCTACAAACTCTATCAAAAAAGCAGCCTATGTCTGTGAGGGAGCTCAAAGTGGAGTTGTCTCATCTCAAATTGGAAATATTTTACCCTCAAAGAAGCAGGAAAAACTTTCTTTTGAATCTCCAACTGAACCTAACTTCCATCAAAACATTTTCTTATTTTTTTTCCCCCCAGATTAGTGGCCTTTTGTTTATTTAAAGTCACAGTATTATCCTGTAAAGCTTAGTCTACTAGACTTCCACAAGACAGGTATCTGTAGGTTATTTGGTCAGGGAAATTTTAACAATTCTCTCCTTTTTACAGACTGCATGGCAAGGACTTGCCTTGGGTTTTTGGCCTTGAGCTTTTTGTCAATGACAAAAAGAAAGCATCAGCATGATTCCACAAAAGGCTAGTATAAAAGCCATATTCACTTGTTAAGAAAATTACTACGAATTCTGAAAATCACCAAAACTATTCCTTATGCAGGTTAATTTCAGTTTTCAATGGAGCAGCTATTGTCTACTTGCCATCTGTAGCATAATTCACATGAACTGTACTTGTAGATGCTCATCATGCTAGTTTCTCTTTTGTGAGTTTTCAAAGAAAATTAACTCTTTGGAGCAGTTACAAAGCAGCAATTTCTGCTACCTACCTACCTTGGTAGTGCAACAGGCTGTTTGAAGTCTGTGTTTTGTGATGTCTTTTTTCTTGGCTTGTAGATGGAGAGCTTAGTGCTGGCGACTGGCTCGATGAACGAGAGGTATCACCTTCATCTGAATAATAGGAGTCACTATTTTTATCCTCGTCTGATTTCCTCTCCTGTTCAGAATCTGGGCTCCTGACTCTTTCTCCCATTTTTCAGATTTAATGGCTTTCCAGTTTTTTTTTAAAGACTGCTCATTTTGGCACAAAGGATCTTTTAGTTCCACAATGGCAGCAGTTGGATTATTTCCCCTGGTTTATCATCCTTATCTCCAAGCACGAGATCTCTGCAGTTCAGTTCAGCAAGCAGTAGTTATCACTCAGAATCCATTTTTCTGTAACAATTTAGAGAGAGAGAAAAAACCAGTGAGAATGGTTTTGCTAAGAAAGAAAGTTGTTTAAAAAAGAAAGGTAAAAAAGCTGTAAAATTATTCATGATTCCTATAACCTTATGCCACACACTGTGTTACCTCCTGTTTATGTTAGTAATTATATTAACTTTTTATATTAAATATGACAGGCATCACTCTAGGAATGCTACTCGTGTTACATTCAATAGTCTGAGGTATTTCAATCCCAAAAGGGAAATCAACATATTAACACAGCTAAACCTAAAATAAGAAACTACTCCCATGTTAGAGAAGGGAAAAGAAGAATTTGGAAAGCAGAACAGAACACAAGTGAAAATTTGTTGATATTGAGGAAGCTAATTTGGACATGTTTAGACATGTAAAACTTTTTAACCAAATGAATTAACAACTTACTTGTGTGACTAAAATTGAGATATTTGCAGAATTTGACTAAATCTTGCATTTCGCAATTTCTGACATTCCAACAGTGTTAAATAATGGGCTTGAAAATCAACTGTCCCATTTGTCTGGAAAACTTCCAGTCCCTAATCCCTAATGAGACTTGTACCAACCTATCCCAATCTTCAACCTGGAAAGTACTCCCATACCCTAAAACATCTGGTGCTTCATGCCTTCAAGGACTGGCCAGAGCACACATGTTTGTGTCATGTGTATTTCTATATCTGTATCTATATTTACACCTTTTTGTATCTGGTAAGAGAGACCACACCACCAGTACATGATAAACATTACACCTGCACCAGGTATAAAATAAGAAAGACCACTCCTGCAGCCTGATGCAAAAACTAAAAAATCCCATAATCTCAAGGTGAAATCATCCATTTAGTATTTGGAGATGCTTCCGGAGAATGTAATGGAGCAAATATATCCAAAATTTTCTTCACCTTCTCCATCAAAAAAATTTTCTCGACAGTTTAGGAAGTGTTTTACTGACTATGCTCAGCTTCCCTTGTCTTTTGCCTCTCTCACCACTCTTGGCAGCATTCAAGCTTAATTACAGCATCTCTTTCTTTTCAATCCAACTTTGAGATATCAGGCCTCTAGTGGGTGAATAAATAGGACCTGCACTGGAGCCCATCAGTTCCACCTGTTGAATGACATAACCTCCTAGCTGATTTCTAAATGGCAAAGCAAATTACACACCAAAAAACTGAGCTGCTTTCAGTCAAAACTGCTCTACCCCGCAAGACATTCAACATACCTGTAAATGAGCTGTAAATTTTTCACTGTATTATTTCCCAATAAAACAAACTTGGCCTGCTTCTCAGCCTTCACTGCCTATACATGCATTATTGCAGAGCCAAGCAGAACAGAAATGTCAGCTGCCAAGACAGTTTTCACTACAAATTCAAGCTTTCTGGCTCAATGCACTGTTAGCACAGCTCTGTCTCCAGTGACTGAAATTCAGTTGGCCTCATAATCCATACAGAAGGAATTAGAGGAATAAATATCCCATCAGGTTTCTAAACTGGGAAGATGCTTGGAAATTAATGCTGAATTACCTGGAAAAGAGTATTTTCATTACTTAGGAAGTAACTTTCCAAAATAATGGTTTTTAAACACCTAAATATTTCCTAAGTGATCAAAAAAAATTAGACACCAAAAACTTATGTCAAAAGATTCTGAGGAAGACTAAAATTTCACTGCAAAGCCTAGAAAGTTAAATAAACTATGCTTGAGATCACCTGTCCTAGAGATTGCTAAACACGTGCTGGAAGGTATCATTATTGTGAACATTCAAATAATCAGGAATGATTGTTCTTTTTCCTTATAAGATAATGGAGTTATTAAAATTATTTTGAAAGGATGTACCTAATCATAACTGTAAATAAGATCATGTAAGAATATTAAAACATATCAGGGTGCTTCCCAACTCCCAAACACTTCCTTTCCTAACTCCTGGCCCCACAAACACCTGTGCAGAATGGATGTTGTTTTGCTCCTTGAAGAGCAAAACAAGCTTGAACAGGCAGCATTTCGGGGACAATCTGCTCTCTAGAGGATGCACAGGCAAGACTGCATCAGGTCTGTCTCCACAGGACAGAATTTCAGGGAATGCAAAAAAATAGAAACTAATATATTTATATTAAAGTACTAAAATAATATGAGATATAAAAATAGTCCTCTGGAGGCACAGACCTCATATTCTTACATTTAGGGAAAGCATAAATGCCTGCAGTTCATACCTAATTATATATATAAAACAAGAGCACTTACTTTCACGTACTGACTTGAAGCTGATCAGTTATTTTATAGCCTCACAAGAGTTCACTGAAGAGGCAATAATCTTTTTGAAGAATGCTTTTCATAACTCAGTGTATTTAAAACAAACAGATTGTAAGAACTGGAGGATTAGAATTATCCACCACTCCTGTACTGGATATTCCCCAGTCCTGAGAATATTTTGCTAAGTATCATTTTGACATACAGCAACATAAATGAACAGGAATTTTCAATGCATTCTGGAAGTACTTGAAAAGCAATGGAATGAAAACAAATTGAAAAAGGTAAAACAAAGAAAGCTCCCTTGAGGAATTCCCAAAAACATCTTTAGGATCTTCAAATGGTTCTCAGTTTTATAAACTGGAAATACCACATTTTCCATACGAAACAAAAAAGCCCTTAATCTGTCAAATCTTGCCAAATTAATTTTTCCAACAGTTTATAATACAATTTGGTTAACAAAAGAATGCACAGTTTATCTTGAGAACAAAAGAATAACTAGGATATTTGATTTTTACTTCAGTGAGCCTAAGGACTGTTTAATTAAGAAATGTTTTGGTTCCCTGACTTTCCAATGGTTACAGACTAGTTTGAATTGATTATAAAGTAAGTTTAACTCATGTGAATAAGATCCACAAAGATATCATTTTCCCCTGTATGTTTAGTAAGTTGTGAGAAGTGAAACACTGAGGATTAGCAATGGGTCTACTAAACTCCACCACCACCACCAAAATCCCAATCCTCTCCCCTCAAAAGCTCCAGGCATGCTTTAAGAAGCCTAATGAATTGAGATCACATCAATACACAGTGGCTGAAGGAAATCTGGGACTTCCATGAACTTTAGAAAGATTTCTGTTCCCAGGATTTCACACTCCTTCACTTCTGCTACTTCTATCTATTGCTATTATTCACATATTTTGTATCAAAACCAAAAAAAACCCAAAAAACCCCAATCAAACATCAGGTCACCTCAAAGGACATGACAGACAAAACAGAGAACACGAAACAACTGCAATGCTGACAGGAGATTCCCTATTACTCCTAAGTAAACCACACAAACAGAAACTGAACCGTGGGATTACAGGTATTATGCAATAGACAGAAAAGAAAATTATTTAGCAATTCTTCTCATGCAGTGCACCCAGAGCTTAGTTCTGTAGTGCAAGAATCATGAAACTTTTAATGTCCTTTTCAGTATTAACACCCTTCCCAGAGCAGGGGAAGCTCAGTGCTTTTGCTGGTCACCGAATGGCACCTCCCCCGTACAAACACTGACCTCTAACGGCCTGCTCCGTTCCTCCACCTACTCTGAGACACGGACACGGCAAGACGCCAGCTTCAGACAAGTACTAAAGCATCAATCCACGTTATTCAAGTGTGGTACTTAAGAGCAAAGAACAATTTCAAAAGAAATTCGTCTCTCTCCTCTCCCTGCATCCATCTTTTTAATATCCAAATACTGCAGGTTTTCCAGAAGAGAGAGGAGCAAAATAATTTACTTTTATGACATCAAAACATACTGAGTGACAAGCCTTAGTGAGTATTAAGTAAAACTTCATTAGGTACTGCAGCTGCTGATTTAGCTGTACACAGTTTTTCTAGGTTTACTAGCTTTTAAAAAAATCACAGAATCAATTAGGTAGGAAAAGACTTCTGAGATCATCAAGTCCAACCTATGACTGGACATCAGCACATCAATTAAATCAGGGACTAAGTGCCACGTCCAGTCTTTTCTTAAACACCTCCAGGGATGATGACTCCACCACCCCGCGCAACCCATTCCTATGTTTAATCACCCTGTCTGTGAAGAAATTGCTCCTAATGTCCAACATAAATCTCCCCTGGCACAGCGTGACTGTTGCCTTGTCCTGCATTTTGGTGAATTAAAACGCTGTATGGTTTTAAAAGCCCATGTTACATTTACCTGACCCTGTCCCAGTAAACTACAACGTTACTTGTGTCAGATCTCAAAATGAAGAAGCTGCTGTAAATCCCAGGTCTGAAACGAGGAAATGGCACTTCAAACAGAGCACATGCAGGCCAGTCCTACAACCGGGAGGGAGAAGAGATTATGTTTCTAAATCAGACAGCATCACGGAGGCCCGCGCCGTCGCTCATATTCCCACCCACACCCCGGTGCGTTAGGGCTTACCGAGCTCAGCTCAGGCACCTCCGAGAGCAACTCTCCGGTTCCCGCAGCACAACCAGGCAGCTCTCCTCCACTCAGGGGAGACGTTCTTAAAGAACATATCGAATGTTATTTTCAAGCAGCACTTCGCACATTTTAAATGCAAACACCGAAAGCTGCATATACTAAATTACTTGAGAGGAAAGGAACTGAACATCAGAGGCCTGAGACCTTTCAGAGGCCAACCCAGGCCTAGGCCCGAGCCCGTTCCCAGCCCCCAGAGCCCCCAGGAAAACACGGCCCCGCGGCCGTCCTGTCCCCACTCCCCGTGCCGCTCCCTCCGCCCTGCGATGTCCGCGATGTCCGCGATGTCCGCGATGTCCCCGCCGGCCCCGGCCCGTCCCGGCGGTACCTGCCCGGCCCCTCGGCCCGCCCGGAGGACGCGCCGGCGGTTGCCGCGTTACGCTTAAAGGGGCCGCGCGGCGGCCATTGACGGCGGCTGCCCGGCAACGGGCGGCGGGGCGGTGGCGGGCTCTCCTCGTCAGCCATTGGCTGTCCGCCCTGCCAGCTCGGCGACATCCGGTCTTTCCATTGGTGGGAGGCTGAGCCTCGGCTGCTGATTGGCTGAGGCGTTGCTAAGGGGGGTGCAGAGGGGCTGAACCCTGCGGCACCGCCTCTCCGTGCCGCGGTGCCCCGGCGGCGCCTGCAGGGGGCGATGTGGGCTGGGCCCGGGGCCGGGTGAGCTCCGCCAAGCCGCCGCCCGAGGGGAGGCACGGAGGCCTCCTGGGGCTGTGCCCCGAGATCGGCAGGCTCCGAAACGCTGCCCTGCCCTTGCCCACCCTGCACTGCTCTGCCCTGCCCTGCCCTCACCATTTTGGTTCTGTTGGGCACGGGGAAAGGAAGGAAATCGAAGGAAAGCGGCCCATGGAAAAGCAGCGGGGATGCTGGTTGACAGCCGAGTAAACATGAGCCAGTGTGTGCCCAGGTGGCTAAGAAGGCCAGTGATGTCCTGGGCTCTATCAGCAATAGTGTGCCCAGCAGGACCAGGGCAGTGATTGTCCCCCTGTACTCACTACTGCTGAGGCCACACCATGAGTGCTGTGTCCAATTCTGGGCCCCTCACTACAAGAAGGACATTGAGGTGCTGGAGTGAGTCCAGAGATGGGCAACACAGCTGGAGAAGGGTCTGGAGCACCAGTCCTGTGAGGAGCAGCTGAGGGAGCTGAAAATGTTTAGCCTGGAGAAAAGGTGTCTCAGGGGAGGCTTTTTGGCTCTCTACAACTCCATGAAAGGAGATTGTAGCCAGAAGGGCATCAGCCTTTTCTTCTGGGCAGCTAGTGACAGGACTAGAGGACATAGCTTCCTTCAAGCTGCTCCAGGGGAGGTTTAGGTTGGACATTAGGAGGCATTCCTTCACAAAAATGGATATTAGTCATTGGAATGGGCTGCCCAGGAAAGCAGTAGAGTCACCATTCCTTGAGTGTTTAAGGAAGGACTGGATGTGTGGCACTTAGTGCCATGGTCTAACTGACATGGTGGTGTTCAGTCATAGGTTGGACTTGATGATCTCAGAGGTCGTTTCGAACCTCATTATTTTCTGATTCTGTTCAGAGAGCTGCTCGGGAGCACAAGGGTAGAAGAGCAGCTCACCACAGTGCTGGGATGCATCGTGTCCCCTCACAACCCCTCTGGGCAGTGGGGCCAAGGAAGCCTTTGAGGAGCCTTGGACACGTTCTGGTATTGCCAGTTTGAACACAAGGCTTTGGGTCAGGGTGGCATGTGGGGATAATGATGGGTCAGGGATGAGAGCAAAAGGGGGGAACAGGAATGGATTGTACTGACAAAAGGATGAAAGTATTGCCTAAAGCTGGCAAAAAGGCTTGAATTCAAAGGCAGGCCCAATGTAATTAAGCTGCTGTGGTTTATTCCACAGAGAAGCAAGAGAATTTTTAAACCTTGGCTTCTATTTCTCCAAGTTAATGCTATTTTTCTTCCTTAATGCTAATCTTTATTAACAAATGTAGTTAAGCTGATTTCTTTCTGGAGAGAGGAAGGGAAAAGGAAACAGGAAATCTTGCTTGCTTCATTTGCTGATGGAGTACGTTATGATAGCACAGCAATGAAAGTGACACAAGAATTTGGGTGGAGCAGGATAAAGTAGAACATTTCAGATGAAGATTATAACCTGCCTGTATGGGAAAGCATAAATGAGACATTCTCAAGAGGGAGACATATTTACCCTTGGCAGAACTGTGTCTCCACAATTCTGAATGTTCAAAATGAATGCTCAGTGACCACTGAAAGAAAATAATAAGAATGGAGGAAACAGGATTACCAGTTTTTTTTTACTAAGGCAATATTTTCAGGCATAACCTGTCGTTTCACAATAAAAATAAGGAAATATGTGAGGAAAACACAGTTTTAATGTACTTGAAATTAAAATATTGCTATCCCCTCTTCCCTGACTATAAATTTTAGAAGGAAAAAGAAAAAAAAGCTAACATGGTTATGGAAGACTTGAGAAATTCTCAAAAATTATGTGTACTGTACACAAGAACTCGGAATATGTTTAATTAAATTACTGGAAAATGTAATTTAGTGAGTAGGCTAGAATACAATCAGAAACACATCAGCATAAACTACTGTAAAAGCAGAGGAGATGTATACTGGTATTTCAGAAGCACAGAAGTAGCTGTGCGGCATAAACGTGACATGGAGTCTCCAAGCTGAATGGAGCTTTCATTTTTTGATCCTAATATCCAAGAAAACAGGCATGAAGCATGCAAAAAGCCCCAACAACTGGTCTGTGAATTTCCTAATTTTGATTGTCTCCTTAATTACACTTAATATTTTTGCTGTACTTGCATTGCTATTATGAAATAGGTTTCAATAAACAATAAAAACACATGTGGATCTTTTTAAAATTCATTGTCTGTGGCTTTGTGTAGCTCACCCTTGTGCTAAACAGTGAAAGCATATAATTCATCACAGCAATGCTGGCAGAGAATCATTGATGTCCTTCAAAAAGATCCAGGGAATGACAAAGACAGAATAATTTTATTGCCTGCAACTGGAGGAAATGTATTGCTTGTATCTGGCAGCAAGCCAGGCCAGAATCTGAGATACTGTTGCTGCTGTAAATAGGATGAAAGGGATTAATAATCTATCTCCATGCCCACCGTAGCTAGGAAAATTGTAAGCAGAAAAAGCAATTAAACTAACTAACAAACAAACATGAGAAAGCATTAAAATACATAGGAGAGATTTTTTTTTTTTGCGTTGATAATTTATAGACTAATTGCCATGGCTAACAATTTGAGGCCTGGTTAGTGACTAACTAATAATTACTTACTGAATATGGGTAACACTGGTATTTAATTTAGGCAGTGTGTATGTGGAATACAGGTATTGAGTCATAATGAAAATAGGCCTCTTGTTCATAACAAATGACATCAGATTTCTCCCTCAAATGCTTCATCCAGAATAATGCCAACAGACTTGAATCAGCTGCTGAACTGGAATAAATTCAGATATTGTGAAATGTTGGCATAGGGATTAATTAAAATTTGTTAGTCTAGAAACTACAAATCATGTATTTTAGATATTGTCCTAACAACCTAACAGTTGGGACACAGCAGATAATTGATGGTGCTGTATTTCACATTCCCTTGGACAGGACAAATAGATAAATCACCTGAGCAAGACATAAAGTTTTGCAGTTTTCTTCAGTTTGTGTAAAGCAAGTCTGATGTCTTAACTGCTTGCTTGGTTGGGAAGGTCGTTTAAACAGAGTATTTAATTCAAGAACTGGAGGGGGAAGTAGAAGGCTCAGAAGGAACAGCCCTAGCCTTGGAGCTTAAGTGAGGGGAGGGATGCTCTAGAAAGGGGGGTGGAAAACTTCAAACACTAAATCAGGTCATAATGTCACAGTTTGCTACTTTGAGAGATTCCAAAAGGGATAAAGCCACCACACTTACTCAGATGAGTGAAACCTGTGCTCATTTAATTGTTGTACATAAATATTGATGGAAAATCCCGGATGCATAGAAAAAATCCTATTGATTTCCACTGCACCATAGAAATAGCTGTGGCAAACAGGGTAGGAACTGTTACAATAACTGCACCTAATATGATAGATAAAACAGATTCTCCAAACTGACAGAACAAAGATGATGTTCAAATTTGAAAAGGGAGCATCTTTCTAGTATTGCTTTCAAAACGACAATTTCTGTAAGAAGTGGGGACTTATAGAATGCATGCTCATATGAATGAGGGAGCCAAAGCAATATGCTGCTTGCTTTAACCAGAATACATGATGTGGAAATTTGCTGTGAGATTAAGACGTAGACATTCAGTTTCTGCAAAAGATCAAAGGCTGGTTAAAGCTATCAGACAAGGTATGAAGTACCAAATAAGACCCCTTTTGGCTCCTTCAGCCTTTATATTTCCTTATGTTTTCCATCAGAATAGACCATATAATAGTGCCTTGAACATGCAAAAACCATTATATACATCTCCCAGCATATACACCCAAGGTAGTACCTTGCATACACACTTGCAAAAAACATTTTTATTCAGAAGTGAGGGGCTTGTACTATAGAGGTTTTGGATCAAAGCAGGTCTGGGTAGCCAGAAGTTCTTCTTCAGTGTACAGTAGAAAGGGAGATATTTATGGAAGAGAACCATGGAATAATTTATCTTGGAAAAGACCTTTAACATCACTAAGTCCATTCATAATTTCTCCCAGGCCGGAATGCACTCTGGCACCTGTGACAACACGGCACCAGCGTCACAATGGGGGCACCTATCAACAGGAGCAGCAGGTAATGCCAGCCCAGTCCCGCCTCAGCAAGCGGCCAGTGTGCACGCAGACAGGAGGCTGTGCTAGAACGCTGAACAAGGGCTATGGCAGAAACGTGAGTACCCGGGGAGCCACTTCTCACCAGGCACCCAGAGGCCAGTCCCTCACGGGAGTGCCTTGGGCAGGGCATGGTGCAGCTGCTGCTGGGGCAGCGGCACAGGCCTCGCAGCCTGCCGGCTGCCTGGCCCCTTCTTTCTTGCCTTCGGATCCTTGCAGCTCCTGTCCCCACTTCCACTATCTGTACCTCCCTCTCATCGTCACTCAACCCCTGCTCACCTCCTTAGACCATGCTCTCCATTACCTTCCTCCTCTTGCTTGTGCAAGGCCTCATCCAGTACCCGCAGCAGGCCGGCGATGGGCTGGATGAGGCCAGGCGGGAGCGCGGACAGCAGCGGGCTGAGAATCTGAAGCAGCAGATGACTCAGCTGCTTCAGGAGATGGAGCAGAAGAACGTGGAGCAGAGTGGTGGGGCCTGGGGAGCCGTGCTCCGTGTGGCAGTTCAGGGCTCTGACTGGAATCCTCATCCTTCTCTTGGCGCTATGGTTTGGAGTCAGGAAAATTAGTAGCGATCCAGACAACAATGGCCACAAGGAGAGGTCCAGCAGCAACTTGCTGGAGAAAGAAGAGGAAGAAGGGTACACTGTTGTTGCAAAGAAAGAAATAGAAAGCAAGAATGCAAATATGGAAACAAAGAAGGCAGCAATGTTGAGGCAAAGGCAGAAAGCAGTGTTGGTAATGAAGCAAAAGAAGGCAATGATGGTGCAAAGGAAGAAGTGAACCATGATGAAAAGGGGAGAGAAAGCCAATGCTGCTGGAAATGAAGAAGGCAACCATGATGCAAAGGAAGAAGACGATGACCCCAATGTCCAAAGGAACCTCGGAAGCCTTTTAGCGGAGCACATGCAGTTGCCTGTTCTGGATCTGGACCAAGGTTGCTCACTGATAACGGACCTGATGGGCAAACTGACGGACCTCTTTGGACAAGGCTTGTCCAACAATTTCTACCCGGTGCCACAAGAAGCCATTGGAGTGGGCGGCGCCTTTGAAGGCTGGAGTCCCCATGCACAAGACCGTGTTGGGCACCGTGTGCTTGTGCCCCTGAGTCCCCCTGCAGGACATGCCTTCCACCTGGAGCTGGACACTGTGGGGATGCTCCAGAGGAACTCGTGTGTCCGTGTGGAGCTGCTGTGCACCTGCACAAGGGAGCAGCGGGGGGAGGAGGACATGCTATGTTTGCTCCACCACCCCAGGGAGGAGCTGAGAAGGAAACAGGACCCAGGCCTCCTGCACACCCTCTGCACTGGCTCCTGTCTAGATGTGGAGAAAACTGTCCACTGGTTCTATTGATTTGTGAGAGTGGCCTGGCTGCTGTTGCCTCAATCCTGGCACTGGCATTTGATGTCACAGCCCTCCAGCCGCTCCTGTAAATTGCAGCTGAGCAAAGACAAGGAAAGCTTCATGGTTGAGATGATCTTTGGAATGTGGCAAGGAGACTC
>VXBB01024400.1:0-12436 GCA_013399915.1 Illadopsis cleaveri
GTGTTGTTTCACTCTAATGCACCTCAGGAGACCTATTAACAAGAGCTGCTTTGCCCTTGCTTTCAGGGGTGGGTCACAACAGATCTCAAGGCCAAGCTATCAGAAATAGAAAGTTGAATGCATTTATCAGTGTTCTGCCCCGGGGAGATGGGGAAGGGCTCTGTATATACATGCTAATTGTGTGTGGATGTGTTTCACAGACAGTGGTATAAAAACAGAAATACCTTTGTAATGGAAAATCTTGAAGAGGATCAAAGGTTTGTCATGTTTGACATCTTCTCTTTTCCACTTTCCATGTCCATCTCTTTGAAAATCACTGTCAAAATGAATCTGTTGATACAAAGGAAGCTGATTTGGGACCACCACAGTGTGATGTGTGTAGCACAGCCATCCTGCTTCCATCCCACTCTGCACTGCTTATTTCTACCTCACCCAGCCTCAGCTTTAAACCCTGAGAATTACAGGCCAGACTGATGCAAAAAGAAGACCAAAAAAAACCCTAGAGATTACAAAATCAAACTTTTAATTAACATCTCAAATTCCAGTGGAGTGCTAGCATCTTAAATTGTTGTGTTTAACAGCATAAGCAATTTCTGGTGCCTCAGCAAGGTTTGGAAATAAGAACTGGCAGAGGCAAATGGTGCAGATAAATATGCACCTCACTGACATGAAGAAAGGATATATAAAAAAGCTGTTTCTTGCCTAGATGTAAGTTTCTCCAAGGCTGAATTAACAAAATAACAGTGCTCTGAGTAGATTGCTCTGCTAGTTTTGCACTAAGGTCACTTATGAATCTTGGTATTTTTCATAGAAGGATTTAGACAACAAAATACCTGCCTGGTTTGCAGAATCCCAGATCCAGCAGCCAGCACTGATTCCCTGTTTTCATTGGTTCTTCATCCAGCACAGGGTCCTGGGGGGCTCTTTTGTCTTCTCAGAACTGAAAGTCTTGAAGCCCCTCAACCTTCCCTGAAGAAGCAACACAGTCCATCATCCAAAAACCTTGAACAGGGGGGTCTTTCCATCTTAGAGCAAAGCTGTAACTCTCACAGATGTCATGCTCTTTAACAGAGGTGTTGGGATCAGTGTTTTCCTCAAAGCAAGATTTATCTTGCCCTTTTTGTTATGTCTGCAATTATAAGTTTCAGAAGGAGAAGTCTTCACCCCTATTGTCAAAAGAAGAGTGGGCACAATCTTCATTGGCCTGCTGTGTAAAAGCACAAGAGGACTGGTCTGGTCTGATTTTGTGAGGAAAGGAGAGGTCTGGGTTCCTCTCACTGCCTCTGTGCCTGTTAAATGTAAAGTATGTGACAAGCCCTTGGAAGAAGATCACAACCAGATCTGGACCCCAGATGGCCTTTGGTGCAGATTCCAGCAGCAGAGTAGAAAACATTAGAAAGCATTGCTGTAAAGTAATCACTGATAGATGTGTGTGTTTCTAGTCTGAGTTGAACATGGGATTTTAAGCTCATAACTTTGGGCTTGGAATCTTGCCTTCCATGTTTATATACTCACTGCAAGAGTCAACTGCTACTCTTTTCACTTTCCAATAGTACCCTCTGAAGTCAGTGAGACCGCTGAGAGAGCAGATAACCTTTTATTCAGATCAACATCTGAACTGAATCACCAGGCAGCAGCCATGAAAGAGGTGAAATAGGATTCTAACCAACATCCTTAAGTCAGCTTGGACTTCCCAGGTCTGATGAATTTTCCTGGAGGAAAACCCATCTCCACTGGACTCTGCATTGTCTCAGCTGTAGCTAAAATCCCAGTATTGCAATGCCTGCAGTAAAGTTCCAGTTACAAGTGATACCTTAAGTTTTAGCTTTCATATTTTCCAGATTCTGTACTGCCTTAGTGTGTGACGCTGAACTTCATATAAAGTGTTAAAAAGTTCTCCTCACAGTTTAGGTAGGCAAAATAATCCTTTTCCAGCCCCAGAACCAGGGACACCATTGCAGCTTCAGGCCCAAAAAGTATAAACAACAGTGAATTGAGGAGAGCAGTCTGGGAGGATGGGACTTCATAACCTGCAGCTATAATTGGACAATTAACCATGTAAATGGACCAAAACTTATAAAAATGTGAAAAGTGGTGACCCATTGTCCATCTTGGGTGGAGCCTTGGCCAGGCTCTTGTGCTGCCTTTGAAGGCCTTTTAATAAATATCTACTTTATTCCTTTAACACTGTCTAGCCACTGTTCCAGGTAGCCTCTCCAGGCATCTCAAGAATAAGTGTGTATTTACTTCTATAGAGCATGAGAGATTCTGCTGAAGATTTTACAGGTGGTTTTATTTACATCTGTGTCAGGGAGGTCAGAATCTCATCCAAAACATTCCGGTTTTTGTGTTGGCTAGCAAAAATGTTCACACTAACTAAATCTATCCTATAAATCACCTTGACAGTCCTCATAATTCAACATAATAGGGTTCTTTACAGAAAGAATTGTCTCTTAGCTGATGCAAGAGGATGGACAAGATAACGTAAGAGAGTTCTATGTCTATGAAAAATTAAATTCTCGACCCTTTTCTTATTCCATTGAATTCCACCCATTCAGGAGCAGTTATATCCCAATCATTAAGGAGATTTCCCTCCATTAGCTCTCCAAATCTCTCTGCTAGTCAATAGGTGCTGCAGTCTCCTGCTTAACATTTTCTGTCTTTATTTTCTGTGCTCCAAGAGTCATTATTCTACATTTATCTGCACTGAACAGGATTTGTCACCTTTTTGCCCAATTACTTAAATGATCTAAGACCTTCTGTGTCTGACTGCATTGTTCCTCATTGTTTACCTCTCCTCGCCCACTCCTGTCACCCAGAAGTCTTGCTTTCAATAATTTCCAAGTCATGTCTGCAAATAATAAAGCATTTAAAGAGCCACGGTATAACACTCATAGTGAAATGCCTTCTCACTTGAGACACAGAAAATAGACACAATTTCTGTATGTTTTACACATCTTAGTCTGATGCCTTCCTGTCACTCTCTGCTACCCACAGCCTTCAGATACAAAAGGCACATATTGAAGCTGCCAATGCAAACATTAATTTATGAGCTGACTACCTCGGGGTCATAAATCAAAGGAATATCTTCCACCTAACTGGACTTCCTAGGTTGTAAAATAACCCTCTGGGTACATTGGTGGCTGTGAGGCTTAGTAATTATGCAGATCTTTTCTGCCAGCTTGAAATGGCAGGGAAAGAAAGTGATGCAGTGGCTTCCTTCAGAGCTGCAATGTCCCACCCAGCTAGAGAAAACCCCTTCTCCTCACTGGTATGGCACATGCTAGGATAAAGCCAAGCTGGTCAGGTCAAGCTTTTCCTCATTCTCAAGGTAACATCTCTGAAAATCTTCTGTAAGAGGTGTTTTTGACTGCAGAAAAAAAGGTTCAGAAATTTTTCCAAAAAATGCATCAGTATCATTGGACTGGAAAAACTTATTGGAATTACATTTACCCACACACCAACAATGGATCAGTGCAGAATTACTGTGCTGCTCTTTAGGAGTTTAAACAGACTAGCACAAACTTTGGACAGAGAGCAATAAGGCATCAGATAGCTAATAAAACAAAAAGTAAAACATCTGCTATAACAGCATCATCCCTTCTAAGGTGTTTTCCTCCCCTGCCCTATAGATATTTAATACAGAAAATCCTATAACATCCTAATTTCTAACTTTCTGCTCCAAAAATTCCCTTTCACGCATGGGTCAGTGGTGGGCTGGTGAGCCATCAGAAGATAACTTAGCTCCCAGTTTACCTCTGGATCCTGGTCTTTAGACTGTTCCAAGGCAGGGTTTACCAAGATGAGAGACAGAGGAGGATGACTAGGTTGTGTTCCCCCACCAGAATATGGGTAGGGAGCTAAAGAGAAGCTGAGAGCTCAGCAAATTTCCTCAGTAGCTAGGTTTGGCTGCTTCTGCCCTAAAACTCAAGCAACTGGGATGAACAGCCCATATCTGGAAGCTTATCTGGCTGCAGGTTTGAAAAGTTTGGAGCATCTCTTGAACTGGACTGTATCAAGTCTCATAAAAATGTGACGAAACACAAGAAACTTATCTAAGTGGGAAACATCAGGCCACAAGGCACTTGAATTTGAAAACAGAAGAGATACCTTCCGGATTTATTGCCAAGAGAACCTGTTTTATAGTTTTGAAAGACATACTCCAGCAATTACAGCTCCTTGAAACCTCCAGGACTGACCCATAACACATTTTACAATGCCTTTTATTACAGAATATCTGAAGACTATCACCTTTCTACTAGAGTAGTTAAGATCAACATACTGGATTTGTCCACATTAGAATTGTAGTGGAGATCAGTTGGAAAATTCACTTGGATGTGAATTTCTCAGTCACACTTGCTGCACTTCCCTACACAGAATGGAATTGCACCTGAAATTTATTTCATTTTAGATTAAACTCAACAAAAAGAACTGAACGACCTCAGGCACTTGAGCCACAAATGGTAATCTATGAGATCAGTCCACTGTGATCAGTGTTGCTGTGTGGATGTCAGATATCCAGGTTGGGTTGCTTATTATTTTATTGCTGCGCTGGCAGTTTGGATCTGAATTACATTTCCCAAGAAGACACACCTGCTCACACCTATAAGGTCATTGCCACCTCCAGATGGTTTTATACTGACATGCAAAAAATCCCTGTCAGAAATGAGCAGTGAGGACATGGTGGTGTGAGGACTGTGGAGTTCTTGTGAACTCTGAAAAGCACATGAGAGGAGTTAGGGAAGAATGTTGCTACTGGGAAAAGAAAAAAAAAAAAAGATAAAGGAGATGTAGAGGAATCAGAGGGACACTGAAGTAATGAAGAAAAGTTTAGAGTGTGAAATTGAGGTAAACAGTAGGAAGAGCTACGGGAAAGATCAAATGGCAGATAAAGGAAGAAGTTCTCTCTTGGCTGCCAGAGAAGAAGACACATTTTAAGGTAATTTCTGTTCCCTGTGGGTGGACAAAACCAGTTCTTTTTACTTTTAAATGAAATATCTTGTTCTGGACATGGACAGCACTGTCTTCCCTTTTCAAAAGGCATGAAGAGTATAGCCTGGGTTAGCCAAATTCATTTGTTTGGATGCCTGTTTCATGGATGGAAAGGAAGGAATAACACAAACACAGACACACACACAAACACCAAACTAACTCACCACAAATTCTGAGTGCTTCAACCCTCCTCCTATTCTTCACTCTGCTCACTGAACATCATATTTATATCAGGTTGCAAAGTCTTCCAGTGTAGAAACCATGTCAAAACTGTCATTTTTCTTCCCCTGAAATCCCTCAGCATATTTTTTCAGCTTTAAAAAGGAACAATCTTCACCTTTACCTATGAACCTGAGAGCAGGCAAGCGTAGTAGAGAAGAGCAGAAGTCTGTGACACATCCTTCACTCGTGGTGATCAATAAATGAGAACTTTCACCATCTGCAGCAGTTAATTTCAGTCTTGATTCTTCCTCAAGCTTCTAAGCTTACCATGCCATGGATGAAAGGACCTCAAAATAAAATGCTTGAGCAGATATTTTCCCTTCCTTCCTTGACACACTGCACAAACTCTCAAAGCCATGATGATTGTTTGCATCCTTATGAGCAGCAATATTCGAATGACAAGCATTACAAAGCTACTGATGAACTTGTTGAAGCTGCTGGAAATGCCTAGAACTGGCCAGTGCTACTTAATCCTAAGTCAAGCCTTTTAATACGGTTTTTTTTTTAGGGCAAACTGTGGAGATATTGAAGGGACTGGCAAAGCCCAGCATTCATTCACAACTGAAGACCGTGTCCCTCCCATCCGTGCTAATGGGAAAAGGAAGCAGGAGCAAAGCCCTTCCCCTTGGCTCCCCTCCTCCCTTTTGCAGTCAGGGCTGGTAGAACACGCAGCAGGGACATGCTGCATCCCATTAAGGGTTGTAGCAGTAAACACACTCTCCAGCAACACCAGGGATTGTCATGTTCTCCAGTGCAGTAGCTAACTAACAGCTGAGAAGTTTCTGGATGAGCAGCTCACAGAGGCTGCAGCAGAGGTTACCAGTTTGGGCAGCAGAGCTCCCTTCTCCCAGGCTGTCACTCCTCTGCAGATGCTGCTCATTGAGAGCCCAACTCCCCCAGCACTGAAATGCAGACAGATGAAAACCAAGAGAACAGGGGAGCACAAGCCATGTGTCAGGAGACCAGGGGATTTGCTGGTTGTGTATCTGCAACCTCAGTCTCTCACAAATTCACAGAGCTGCCCATTTTTTGTTGTCATCCTTAGAAGATCTTTAGGAAGTATCTCTGTGGATTGACTGTCCCTAGCTCTCCATTGGATTTTGGAGCAGAATATCCAATAACAGCTGTTTCTTGTGTTGAGAGGGTAGGAGTATGTCCACCTCTAAAGAAACAGCACTTAGCAGTTTTGCTTTCCCTGCCTGTTGGAGAAGAGAGGATCATCCTCATGCTTAACTCTTTCTGGAGCTCACACAGAAACTGGGGAAGGAACTAAATTTAATTTAGCAGGTTTGGGACAAAGGATAATGCAGAGTCTTGAGGCTCTATTGGTGCTTCACCAATTAACTCGGGAGTGCCATTTCAGCCTTTTGAGCTCTGAGTAATGCCCATCATGAAAGCAGATGGGGTAGGGAAGGTCAGTGCATATGCAGAGAATGACTACCTGCAGGCTTGCCTGCTGTTAATAAGGCACATCCAAGTTAATTTAACAAGCCTATTAGCTCAGAGCATCAGCAGGATTTGAATCTAGGAAGTCCAGAGTCACAATATAAACTGATACTTGAATTTGGTTGTCATATTCCATTTAGACATGTATTTTAACAGTAGGCAATCCCACTTGAATTTATGTGGTCCAAGTCTTATATTTCCCCCTAGAAACAATTTCCAGCACTATTCTCAAAATATTTTAACTTTTAGCTTTTTTTTTCAATACTTTCCTTTTTTCCTAACAATTTTTTTATATCACAGAATTTTTTTTCCTGTCCTAGAAATGAGTCCTTGTCTAAAAGTTTTAGTTTATATAGCATTGTACATTTTTCTCTTAATCCTTGCACAATAAAAATTTTCCACTGGCACTTCCCTGCATCTGGCTAGCTTGATGCTTTCGTAGGTTTGCAGTTTCTGTCTTCTTTTGCTTATTCCATTAGAAAAGTTGGAATTGGCCTGAAGTCCCTAGTAACTTGAGTTAATTTTGGAAGAAATAGTGTCAAAAATTCCACTCAGAAATGATGCTAAACAAATGTTCAGGCAAGAAAGTTCTCCCTCTAAATATTTCATCATGACTGATTCCCAGGACACGTTCCTGCTCAATCCCTCCAGTACTGGACTAATCAGTTACTTCAGGCAAAATTCATTTCCACTAAGTTTTCCTGTTCACAGTGTAGATGTTTGCACCCAAGTGTTTAACCTCTCACGGAGAGCTCGGGGCTCAGGATAGCTCTGACCAAAGATGGTGAAATTTATCATGTCCTGATCTCCACTGACCATATGGATCAGCTCTGTGCTGCCTTTGGAGGAGGTGGGGCTTGCTCAGGTGGGAATGGAAGGGCTGAAATGCAGATTAAGATATTTAGCCACATGTATTTTAGGGAATTGTACACCCAGTGCAAGAGAGAAACACTCTCAGGGTGGGTGGCATCATAGCAGACAGACTCCAACATATTCCTCCTGAGGATGTGCAAACACATTTCAGCAGCTAATAATTAAAATTAATGGGGATGAATTTTAATAGGAGTAGCAGAAGGCACATTCCTGGCACAAGGGGGACATGATGTCTGCTGTGGAACGTCTGGATGCTCCACTTCCCAACAAATCCCAGGAAACTGGGCAAAATAAGCAGTTTTTCCATTCCCTTCTCATATCTCACAGATAAATCATTTTTGCTAAAATTAAGGGAGAAGTTTTTTGGGAAAGAAATAATATTAAAAAAATATTTCAAACCAACCAACAAAATAATAATTTAAAAAAAACCCCAGAAATAAATATCTCATAAGTAGGCAGATAGAATATTTCAGTCAAGGCAGTTAAAGCTATTCTACAGTTGAATGAAAATCTGGCAAAACTTTCAAAAAGAGGGGTCATACAGAAGTTACAGTGCTGAGAAGCCTAATGGGCTGCACTGTGAGCTCTGACTGTTCTTGTTCCTGAATAAAGGCCCAGCTATGATTTAAAGCCTCACATTAAAACTGCTCTCATTTGCTCCTTCATTTTGAGATGGGCTTTTCCATAGACAAAAGGTTAATAATAAGATACTGAAAAGGGTTCAGAAGGTGATTGCATGGCTTAGGTTAAACAAAGATTTACTGTACACAATCATTTGCTGCTCTAATTGCATCCAAGTGTATCTAGGTTTGATTGCCCAGGTTTTCTTTTGCAGCACCTTTAAATTGTTGTTCCACTACATGTGAAATGAATGAGACTTGGTATTTAAAAATACTGTATGCTGAGCAAACCACTAACAAGGGAGTGTTTAAAAACACGTTTTTATTCTGTATTTAATGGTGTAAACAACACCATAGGTTATCACGTAAGAACCTTCCTAAGCCTGAAAGAATATCGTTTTTAAAAATAAACAAATAGATTTTTCTGTGGAAAAGCCAGCTTCTTGAAAGTTTGTGGGAGACTTTACTTACAAATTGAACCCACTTAGGGAACCACTGCCTTTAGTTTTATTTAGCCCTGAAAGTACTTCTCATTCCAGGATGGGTAGGCAGGGGCTGACATCAAAATATGTAGAACTGCAGGGATACTGAGTCCTCTGTGTCACTCCGTGTGGCATTTGGTTGCACAGATTCATCCTTCTTCATTGGACAGCAGTCATGAGAGCAGATGCATCTGATTTACTTGCTTTTCCTCCAGAAGGGCATGTCTTGGTGTGGAATGTTGTCCTTTTTTTGGGATCAATCAGGATGTTGCTGTAAGAAACAGCTAAGGGCCTTGAGACAGTTACTAACTGAGCCTGGGAAGCTGTTATGTGTTTCATAGTGTTGTACCTCATGATGTTTTCATGGGAGTTAATGAATGTAACAACGTCTTCTTCAAAAACCTACTCTTTTAGAACTGAGACACCCAAAGCTTGGTATCTACTTACCAACATTTATTCTGTACCTGAGCGGAAGGGGACAGAGGTGCAGGGCACACAGGGCTGACAGACACATTCACTACCTGGCTGAGTTGAGCCACAAGTCCACTGTAACCAGAGGAATGCCAAGAGGATCTGCAGCATGAAACCAAATGGTTTCTTTTCAATCTGGGGGAAAAAAACCCTGATGTAATTATGGAGCTTCGCAAGCTCTAGATGAGGTCTTGCCTTTTTAAAGAGCTCTGTGATGTGGAAAGCGACAGAAGGAGCAACAGGTTAAATGAACGGGCAACAGCAGCTAAAATGCAGCCTGAATAGATAAAAAAGTAACAGATTGTGGAGGTGAATCTCCACTTTAAAAAGTTTAGTTCTAAATATGTCTTTGATTATGTCAAAGAACTTCACAGAGCCAGAAGTTTTTCCCCTTTAACATTTTTCTTTTAGCTAAAATTATACCAGTACTGCATTATTATATTATCACAATGGCGTATTTTTTCTTTCCCTTTCTTTTCTCTCCCATACACAAAATCAATAGGAAGAAATATTGAAAATGCCCTATTTTCCCTCTTTTATTATAAAAAGACTTTTGCAGCAGCCAGAGGTTGTGGGGTTTATGATTAAGCAACACCGTTAACAGGGCCTAGACAGATAGGAACATGAAATACAAGAAAAGATTGAAAATTATAACTGAATTTAGAGCTGTCTGTGCCTTGATATTTCAATACTGAACCCTTTTCTGAGTCTCTCATGGCCAGTGAAAAAAGTTAATGGTGCTAGAAAATGAAAAGTCCCTTTTCTGTTTTGTCTTTTAATAATTTAAGGGCACCTCCAGCAACCAAAACAAATATATTTATCATTGCACACAAAGCCTTTAGGCGTGAACTCTAAAGAGGCACGTTAGTGTCAATGCATCTGCTAAGCTGTCACTTTCCAGTTTAGTTTAACTCTTGCTTCTCCTTTTTTCCTGACACTTGTGTCTGAAGAGATGTTGCTTGATGCTGGGGTTGTTTTTCAGAAAAGAAAAACAAGTTAAATAAATATTATTTATATAAAAATACACAAGCATGCACAAATCTCTTGGCAAAATTCAACAGTTTGACTATGCAGAAGATCAGGTTCTACAGTAATAATGGATGTACTTCATCTAAGACCTGTGAAATAACAGTACCTCTTCACTCCTCATCAGTCTGTTTGCATGTGGGCAGGGTGGTTTTATTCACTATAAGGAAAAAAAATTGTACAGATGAACAACAAAATAACCCCTGGAAGGAATTTTCTCAGATTAAGTGATACATGAAGGATTAGAGCAGCAGCTGTTTGTAGACAACAGGACTGCAAGCTTAAATCTGGAAGGAGTGAAAAGATATAGCCATGCATAAGAATCCTGTGTTTGATATCTCTTCAGAAGCTGCATTTCATGGTGGAATTATATTATGGGGATCAGCTTGGGGCAAAGTTTGTTTTGCATCATTACATCCAGCAGCCCACTCTAGATCATGAAGCAAGTCAAATGGGAAAAATTACTGCTCTGCATGTTAGCAAACAGTCCTGCAATGGTGGATCCCTGAGAGTTCACAAACCCATTTCTACAGAAGGAAAAATAAAGGCAGAGCATCTGGGACAAGGTCATGTGGTAAAGTCATTGCTCAAGGCAGACTGAGATGTCAGCACTTTTGGCTCCCAGAGCCGTGCTCTGAGTAGTGAACCAAACCCTCCCATTCAGCAAGAAGTGGAATGTTAATGTCTGAGGAGCAGGGGGAGTTTACCTTGGCACATCAGCAGCCCCGCAGGTTAATCGAGGTAACGTCAGCACGAGCGGCCCTCCCAGAGGCCAGGAGATGCTGAACTGCAGCTGCAGTCTTGTGAGAACCTGCCAGGGTCAGAGAGTCCCCTGTGCCTGGGAGCCAGCCTGACCCAGAGTGGGTGGCCCACAGGGGTACAGCATCTCAGCATCACCAGGAGTCCCTCCCAAAAACCAGGCTGATCTGTGGGGCAGAACACATCCTCATTTTCATCCCACAGACATCTGTGAGCAAACCCAGCACAGCCAGTCCTGGAGCCAGGACGTGCCTGGGAGGACTGATTTTGCTGTCTTTAGCCCTAGTTTCAGTAATCAGTTCCCTTGGCTTCAGTGGCATCAGCTATTATTTACCTTACTGTGAAAGAAGCAGCAACATAGAGGAGGTTTTCAGTTTCCCACTGGAGTTCTGTCTTGGGCACTGTCTCGCAGCCAGGCAGAATTATCAATCTCTTCTCCCGAAAGCTCTCCTCTCAGGGCTGGAAATCTTGAGATGCTGAAGGTCAGGAGATTTAAGGTACATTGGCAGAGCTCTATATCTCCAGCTTGCATTATTCTGGGTGCTGGCCAATGTTATCAGTCTCTTGCCAAAAAGGAATAGCTATTATGGCATTGATTTTCTGCCACTAAAAAAAAGAAAAAAGAAAAAAAAAAAAAAACCACCAGAGAGAGAGTGACTTCTAGTTAAATGCAACAGTAGAAAATGCTCCAGCCTTTTATTGCAAAAAACAGCTGTGTCTTGGTCTGTGTGTCTTGGTCTGTGATGGCTGAGTCTGCACTAAAATGTTTCCAACACCAGTTCTGCACAGAGCAATTAGAAGGAGCCAGTATGCAAAGAGCAGATTTTAGAACTTGTTACAGATTGATCCCAAAAACCACAGGCTCCTAGTGACAGCAAGAAAAATGGTTACAAAGCTAATACTTGTGCTGGAATGGTAACATTGCACAGCAGGTTCAGGTCTATAGGCTGTAGCCATCATAGATGGATAGCGCCACACCACAGCAGTCATTTTTTTTCAGTGTTTCTCTGTTGAAAATTTTATCTGCTGATTAACCAACACAAGCCCAGTCCAGGCTGCACCAAACACTTCAGCTTTAAACAAACAAACAAAATCCATAGTGACAATAAACATTAGCTACTAAGTAATTCCTAAGCTTTGTTGACTATCCAGATCACTTGGCCTCCGAGAATATCTTTTCCTGCTGAATTTCTGGTACGTTCACCCTGTTTTGGATAAGAACCTATATAATCCAAGTTTTTTGTTTTATTTTTGGCATGTCTTTTTTTTCCCAGGGTTTGGCCAGAGTGCAGAGGAAGAAAAAGTACAAAAGAGATGGAGAGAGTCTTGACAGTAAAACACAGGAGATACCTAACCTGCTCTGAACCTTAAATAATCATCTACTTCAATTGTCTGAGCCATTGAGAATACGAAGGGTCATGTTTTACTCTTATTTCTGCAGATTCAAAGAAGTCAGTGATAGCTTAAGCTCCCGTTATAAAAGCTCCCTGAAAATGAACCTGAATTCATTGTATCCAAAAGCAGCCTAATCCATTAAAAAAAAAA
>VXBB01024400.1:27310-46359 GCA_013399915.1 Illadopsis cleaveri
CTCTCCTCTCCTCTCCTCTCCTTCCCTTTCCCCACAAGCACAAGCTGAGGGTGGCTGGTTATTGTGCTCCCTTGCTCTCATCACTGGGGTTGTCACACACTCTGCCTACAGCTCCAGAGCCTCCTCTCTTCATGTGAATTACAGTATCCACAAGACAGAGGCTTGAAAACAGGAGTTGCCTTTTTATCTTCAGGTAGAAGTGGGAAAAAGAGCTGCTGAAGTGTTTCCTCCTGGGAAAGACTGTGGAATAAAAATAAACTCCGGGTCAAAGTAAGTCAAGCCATTTCTACACGTGTGAGACAGTTGTCTTTCACTCCTGAGCTCTGTGGGCTGGTGGGAGGAACTCTGTCCTTCCAGGCAGTAAGAATCTCCCCCTAGATCTCATCCCACCCTCCCCTGGACACAAATTCTGAATATGGCAGAGAGCCACCACTGCTTTGGTGCCATGGAGCTGGGGGGTGGCTGTGCCCATCTGCAATGCCAGAGCCTGATGTGCCTTGGAGTGTTTGGAAGAGGAGCTGGGACCCCCATCACCAGTGCTGAGTGAGATGTGGCATTTAGCAAAGTTTAACTCCTTGCTGCATTGGCAGCACCTCACATTCAGCATTTCACATGTAGCACTGGGACTGAGGATAAAGATGTTGTCACTAAGCAACAAAACACAGATTTTGCAAGAGATAGTGAGGTGATACTAAACCTCCTCTTCTCCTGCTTCCTCTCCACTGCACCAAGGCCACCAGAACCAGTCCTACCTGTGTGGTGGCGGGGAGCCAGCAGGAGGAATGGAAGATGAGGGAAGAAAGGATGAGTGTTGTGAATTAATTCAAACCAAAAGTATCAGGTGTGAAGGGAGAGCCCAGACAGGAAGGAGTCCTACTGTTCTCTCAGTGCCTGACGTTGAAATGAGGCAGGCAGCACAGCAAGGCAGGATGTGGACAAGCCATGAGACACACTTGAACACTGAGAGGGAAGACTTCATCCACAGCACAGGACTCAGAACTCTCTCTGAGCATTCCAAACCCAGAAACCCAGCGTTTGACTGAACAGGAAAAATGGTATGATCCACTTGCAGAAAAGTGACACTGAGGACAGTGAGGGGCTGTGAAATAGATACATCTGATGGCAGAAAAAAATACCCTAAAACTAAAAATCTAAAGAAGCTAGGGGAGAAAGAGGTTTGGAACCGTGCAACAGAGCAGTGAGCAAGAGTGGTGCTGGGGCTTTTTCAGTATTGAACGCAGACATCTGCCTGGTCTGTGGTCTGTGTCCAGCACCTCTGCTCTTTACATTGCCACCAAAACAACCAGCCAGTGTCCCCAGCACGATGAGCAGAGGCAAACTGACCCCAGTGATGGCGATGGGTGGCATGTTTCCATTAGTGCAAACAGATAAAGTATCACCTCCCAGCTGCCAAAACACTGCTGCCTTATCTACAGTGCAGCCAGGGGTGCAGGGAACAGAGAGAGGGAAAATATGACCATGCTCATTTGGGAACAGCTCAAAAAGCCTCTCAGCTGAAGGTCTCATCAGGGCAGGTTTGCACAAAGCTGAGATAAAGCTGCAGCAAGTTTCCCTCTTCCCCTGGACATTTCACATGGGTGCTCCCCAGGAGAGCTGCATTTCCCCATCATGTGGCTCCTTGCTGACAGGCTGCCTGGTGCCCTCCTCGCCCAGGTCACCCTGCAGCTGGCCCATGGTGGGTGTAGTGAAAAGGAAAAGTACTGGGAATGAGCCACAGTCCTCATGTTTGCACCACAGCGCCTGAAGAGTTCATGTACAAAGCTGAACCCCATGGAGCTGCATCCTGGATGGAGAGGGAAAGGGGTTTGTTCTGTCTGATCTCCAAAGAAATGAGTCTCCTGTGCTCAGAGTTGGGGTTCAGAGGTGTGTCCCTGGGTCCTTTGAAACTTTTAAACACATTTGCTAACTTCATTCAGGTTTGATGGAACAGGATATGGGGATTTATAGGACAAGGGGAAATGGCTTTCAACTCACAGAAAATAGGTTTAGTTTGCTCATTAGGAAAAAATTCTTTACTGTGAGGGTGGTGAGGCCCTGGCACAGGTTGCCCCAAGAAGCTGTGGATGCTCTATCCCTGGAAATGTTGAAGGCCAGGTTGGATGGGGGTCTGAGCAACCTGGTCTAGTGAAAGGTGTCTCTTGGCGGGGGGGGTTAGAACAAGATCCTTAAAGATCCTTTCAACTGAAATAATTCTGTGGCTCTGATTTATCTCATCTGAATGCGCTGGTTCAGTAAGTGGATTTTTCCGTATCAACTCATCACCCTGGCCTCTCTTTACAGCCACTGGCAAAAACCAGGCATTTCAGGTTGGAAACTTTTCTGATGCAGGGTGAGTGTTTCCTTACAGAGCCTCCTTGCCCTGTGGATCTTTTGGGAAGCACAGATCGTGTGGCTCCTGTTCATATCCAGTGTTTTTTAATAAAGAGCTTTGTGCTATCAACATCAGCAATCCCTCCTGTTGTTTCTCTAACAGGGCTTGTGTGACCCCAAGCCCCCAGCATGGACAAGCTTTAGAGGATGTGATTTTATATTGAAACCAACAGCAGCAACATTTGGAGAGCTACACAAAAGGGAAAATCTGGGAGATTTACCCAATTCTTGTGTTGAAAATAATATTCCAAAGCATTTGCATCTATTTTGTCTTATTTTTGTGTGACATTTAAATTTAAATCTGAAGTGGCTACTATTGATGCACAATTCCAACACTACAGACCTGGGTCAGGTCCCTGCAATGCCCTCCTCAAGAGATTTGTAAAGGCACGGCCCTGGCCAGGACTTCAGCCAAGAGTGGAAAGACAGGAGCATCTTCTTTCTCTTCCACTTATGAAAAGAGTCTTGTGAGACTCAGCTCTGCACAGGAATGAGAGACAGGATGGGATGGGATGGGATGGGATGGGATGGGACGGGGATGGACAAGCTTTACGCCTTCCTCCAGGATTATGGAGGATGCCATGCTAGGGAAGGACAATTCTTACCTGGTCTGCCTTGTGCTGAGGGTCTGCAATGGTAGCATCTTCTCTGGTGACATCTTCCATGTAAGCAAATGGCCAGAGCTGGATGTAGGGTTCATTTTAATAAACTAAATTATCGTGTTAAAGTCTTATTCCATGGCTCTTCTGTTCTCTACTTAATTTAAATTCACATTACTTTTGCACTTGTGCTTTCCCTAGGGATCAGCAGACACCCTGGCTGGCCAGGTGACATCCTGCTGGGGTGACATCCTTCTGCATCCCTGGAGTCCGTACCCCCAAAACGCACTAAACACATTTGCAGCAGAGGGGAGCACATCCAAATGTATGTGTTCCATAAAGCCTTTTAATTCTCAGGAGCCTGTGGCCTTTCTCAAGCCAGAGGTGAAGAAAAACACAATCATTATTAAAACGGTGAATTCAGAGTTGCAAGGGGTGGGCAGGGGCAGGTGTTGGTGTTCTTTTTGGTTCAGCTTGGGGTTTTTTTTTAGGAACAAAAAAAAGGATGAAAGGGGCAAAAGTTCCCTGTTTCACAGTTCCTAAGGTCACACTTCATATTAAAGTTCCATTTAGAAAGAGCACATAATTCCTTGATACATGTTGAGGTGATTGATGAATCTCTTATTGTGTATTGCTATTGAACTGCTGGTCTCCAGAGCTGTGATTTAACCATCTATAACACCTGCAGCAGCCGTGGACACGGCCATCGATAATGCTGGAACACAAAGCATTTGTGTGCATAACGTGCTTACCACATCTAACATTTATGAATGCTTTATAAACAATTTATAAATGAAATCTTAATATACAGCATAACCTATTTTTAATGTTGTGGCAGTTACATAACCCGTTTCACCTTGATTCATCTCAGTTAACTTTGGGCACCTTGTGAAGGTGTCTTTGTTTGTAGCCCTGTACCTTTTCCTTCTGCATTCTTTTCCCTCCCTTCCTCTCACTGCTCATTTACCCCTGTTCTGCTCCAAAATTTCTGGTCTGGGATGCTGCAACCTCACAGGCTTCTGTGTGATGATGTAGCTTCACATCAGCAACTCACTCATGTGTGTACACACACTAAAGGAAAACACTTCCCTGACTTTTCTTTCCCCTTTTCAACCCAAACCCATTGTGTGGGTTCAGCCTTGTGTGGCCACACGAAGAGGTGAATCAGGCAAAGGAATGGGGAGGGAATGGCATCTCTGCTCTGGATCTGAGCTGTTGGGAAAGGAGGTGGAAGGCAGATGCCTGAATCAGACCATGGAATCACTGCAGCCACTGGCCTGGACCCGTTTGTAAGAACATGGGCAGACTTTGGAGAGCAGAAGGGCCCCATTTCTGACACAGATTAGTGATGACATCCTCATAGTCATTAACAAGATCCTCATTGTTAAACTGTTTCAAAAGTTGGCCTGATTTCTCTCTGGCAGTGTCTACATGGTTTTGTTCAAGCTGAATCCAGGCTGAAGAGGGGCTGGAATCTCCCTTCTCCAGCCACAGCATCAGAGAACACTGGGCTGTAACAAATTCTCTGCAGAGGATCCATCACAGAAGTGGTGCTGTGCTGCCTCATTGTTAACATATGCCTTCCCTTCTGCCAAGTGATTTCTGAGCACTCCTGAGGAGCTTTTCTGTGGCTATGAAGATGGGGAGGCTGGGGGATGTGCAGGCACCAGCCCCTGGGAGAGAAACACTTGGAAGAGCAACTGCAAGCAGGAGGTGGCTGAGCACTGCTTTGCCTGGTGCACAGTGCTGGGGACAACGTGGCTTCCCAGGCAAGTCTGTGCATCTGATTTACACCTCCAGGGTGCATTTCTGTGGTTGGTACAGCCACACACTGAGCACATCTTGGCCTGGAAGGATCTGCACTCCCAGACTTGTACAAACACAGTGCCAGATTTTGATACCTTCTCCCTGTCCCAGGGTTCCAGGGAGCCAGTGGTGACAGCCCATGCAAACCCAATGGCATGTGTGCCTCCATGACAAATTTGCAGGTTCAGATGAAGATTGCACATCTGGGCATAGGATTAGCAAATTTCCCAGGGAGATGTGACTGAATTAGCTGTCAAAAGAGGGCCTGTTAATGTTTTTCTATTGATGTGTTAACATTAGGCACATGCTTGGATATCATGCTGAATCAGGAACACAGGGCCAGGAAGTGAGCAATGTGTGTAAAATGACATGTCACCTACACACAAAGTCCCACTGGTGTTATGGAATTGATGCATCGTGAGTGCAGTGGCCTAAAGTATCCTTCCAACAAGAAAAAATCAGATTGTAACAAAATACACAGGATCCTGTTCAACTGAAATAGCTCAAGATGCTTTAAAGAGAGTATATATGAGAGTCAAAGTCCAATTAGCAGCTGAAATTTGGTTTGAAGCAAATTTTTCCCCAACATGAACGAAGTGTTAGGAGGGCTCTAATGGAGATGCAGAGGAAGGAAAAAAATAAAGGGACAAATTGATCCTTTCTGTTGGGACCAAATAAGGAAAATCAGAAAAGTGCAGTGAGTGGAAGAGTCAGTAGGAAGGGTGAGGTGAGAAAGAGCAAGATGAGAAGCCAAGAGCTAAAAAGATGCTGAACAACCCAAGAACTCTGACCTAACCCCAGAAGGAAACAGCTATCATGGAACACTTGACACAAAAACTTTGTCCAGATCTTTTGTGTCTTCTATGTTAAGAAAAGAGCATGAGTGCTTGCAAAGCTCTGTAAATCAGCTACCTGTAGGGAAGCCTTCAAATCCCCCCTGTGCCCACACAGCTGAGCTGCACACCCAGAGCTGCAGAGGGCTTGGTTCCACCCTGAGGAGCTGGCAGCCAGCTCTGCTCTGGGATGTGCAGTGCAAGCAGGATGGATGCACAGCCCCATTCCAGGGACAAACGAAGTGCCCACACCCAGGAAGGGAGTCAGAGGACTCAAGGAAGAGACCGTGCAGCTGGCCCTCACTAAGGAAATCTTATGAGCTTCTAGATTGGAAATCCAAACACAGGAGCCCTGGGACTGACAGAAGGAGCTCAGACAAGGCTGGACATCAAATGGTTTTTAGGTGCTTGCAGTCAGTCTTCCGAGGTGGTCCTTCCAGCCTTTGAGCTGTCTCTTTAAGAATGGAAAGGGTGATAGAATCATGAAACGCTCTGGAAATGCATGAAATGCAAGGAAATTTACAGGTCTAGTTCCAATCCTCCAGCAATGAGCAGGGATATCCTCAGCTGGATCAGGCTGTTCAGAGCCCAGTCCAACCCAGCCTTGAATGGGGCAGCCATCATTTCTCTGGCAACTTGTGCCAGGGCCACACCACCCTCAACATCAGTATTGGGACACTGAGGCATTTCACAGAGTTACAGATCAAACCAAGTGGGAAGGGATCCACAAGAATCAGCAAATCCGACTGCCACCCTCTCACAGGACCATCCCCACGAGTCCCACCATGTATCTGAGAGCACTGTCCAAACACTTCTTGAGCTCTCTCAGGCTCTGGGGCTGTGACCCCTTCCCTGAGGAGCCTGTTCCAGCACCCAGCCACACTCTGGGGGAAAAACCTTTTCCTAATATCCAACCTAAGCCTCCCTGGACACAACTTCTGGCCATTTGTTGCCTTTCATGTGAGTGTCTCTCTCTCTCCTCAGCTGACAGTGAATGGGCACTGACACAGGAGCCACACTATACAGCAGACAGGCTTCATCACCTCTGAGTTCATCTAGAAAGAGAAAGTTTGAGTGAAGCTGAAATTTCAGTTCTGTGGTCCAACAACACAGAATCAAGAGATATGCATTATTATCAGCAAAAACACACAAGAACACAACCAAGAACTACAGACTGAAGAGACTGGCAGAGGTGTAAATAACAAGACACAAGTATTTATTCAGTTAAAGTTACATAACTTATGCTTCTCCAGTGCACTTGTATATGGGATCAACATCTGCTCTCAGCAATGGCCATTTAAATTAGGAATAATTTATTGCAGCCACTGGTTCGTATCAGATTTACAATGAACAGTTCAGCTCATCATGTTCAAAATAATTGCTGGGTGTTTCAGAGAAAGAAAAAGAAGTTTTCAGTACCAAGAAAGGAAAGCAGATAAGACAAGTATCATCCTTCTTTCAAGCAATACAAGGATCAATCCTGACAGCAACCCCAGCGATTTTAAGCACCTTTCCCTCAACCCATCTCCAAATTACACTAACACTTAAATACCTTCCTTCTGGACAAGTTAAAAATGATCTCCAGAAGGAAGAACTTCTTGTGTTTCACCTCTTTCATCAAGACAAGCAGAAGTGTGAGAAAACTGGGGAAGATACCATAATTGCCAAATCAACTAAGCATCCAAGTTGACAAGGGACAGAGTAGTCTACCATATAATGAACAAATAGACCTTTAAGGGTCAGCTCACACAGAAGAACTTATATTTATGTGCACATATAGCAGATTTATAATGGCATATTGGATACCCAGAAAATATGCAGCCTGCTTCCATTATAATAAAACCTGTTCCCATTCCAACAGCTTCAGTGGGCTGTAGATCAGGATCCTTTATAAGTAAAAGGCACAGGAATGTTGCATCCCAGGACAGGCTCCACAGAACAAGACCCTCAGAGAGCACAGTCAAAAATTAATTAGAGAACAATCCCTTAGCTGGGTAAATTGAAGCATCCTGACTGCAACAGCATCTGCTTTACAATATTTTTTATTTCAAATGCAATGTGGTTCTTATAAAGCCTTAGCTGTATTCCTTGAAGCTACAGATTATCTTCTGGGAACACTGAATAAAACCCAGTTTGGATTTTGCTGCAACAGTGTTGTGCAACATAGTACAGATAGTCATGTCAAAACTAAATTTTTACAGAGAAGATGTACTGGTTTAGTTCCTGCTCTCCTTGGATAATATTTTTCTGTGAATTGCCTATCCAGAGACAGAGAATTCAGCCTCATGGCACAATCTGGTCAGTGAAGATCCACCAACACAGAAAACCAGGCCCAATTCAGCTGTTGGACCCTCTTTGCAGGGGTGTCTCAGGCCCAGAGTCACTGTGCCAGTCTAAGGAACATTTTTGTTATTGGACCTCACTTGCACCTGACAGAGCAGTGAATCATTGAAATAAGTCTTCAGCAGGGCTCAGATTTTCATCAGGTCAAGACTGAAAGCTTCCACTTTCAGGGCTGAGTACAGAGCCACAGCTCAAGCACAAACATTGATAACATTGCCACAACACAGGTTTTTAGAGATAATACCCTGCATACACTGGAAATACAGCCACCATACTACAGCTATAGATCCCTCAGGTTAGGAATATATTTAGGATGAACAGTCATTTGCAAGCATGCAATGAATGGAGCTTTGAGCACTGACTTTCCTGTGGAAAACACCAGTCACATCTAAAAGTACCCCGGGCATGATGCAGAGAACCAGAACTGAGCAGGAAAGGCCAGGCCAGGCATTCAGTGGGGGCCCATGTTTGCATGAATTCTAAAGAAACAAAGAATCTGCAAAGAGGTTGTGCATGTAGACTTAAATCATGTAGAGCTAAGTGGAGTGTCCCTGCCACATCTTGGTGTATCCACCCCCAAGCATACTACCACCAAATTTAACTATGTATTTAAGACAAGACTGAGATAGGTTTTAAACATATGGTCCATGAAATAATGTATTAATCATACAGCTAAGACATCTCCCTGCTTTCCATGGGGTAAAAACATGTCTCACTATACAAAAACATTATTCTGAAAAATAGGCTAAATTATCAGTACATTCAGCAACTACTTTCACACTCAGGAATTCCATGGCCTTAAGTGCCTAATAAATAAACTTAAAAAAACCCCCAAACCTTAAAGAAAACAAAAAAAGAGAAAAAAATCAGACACATTTAAACAGCAGTATATTAGTATGAAAATTCTGATGAGAAGTGTTTGCAGAAACTCACAAAAAGTTATATTAATGATCATCTGATTAATTCTGGTGCATCTTTAAGAGTCTGCAAATGTTTCAAGTGACTATGACTGTGTAAAACAGAACTGTGAAAGCCTAAATTCGCAGGCAAGCCTTAGGCAGCCCAAAAGTTGGCTTATTTATTCTCCCAAGGACAAAACTCTTTTTCTCTTCCTCACCCTCTCTCCTTTCTAGTTCATAGATCTGTCAAACTAAAGGCAGTGACTTTACCAGGAGCAAGTGGCACTGGGCTCAGGGGAGGGAGAGAATAACTGGAGGCTATTCTTACTTTCAGTAACACACTAAAAAGTACCACTACTGCCATTTACTACCAAAGACACCAAATTCTCAGCAAACAAATGAACAAGAGCAAGCCAGTGAAGAAATCTAACAGAAATCTCTACACCAAGGGAACATGCCATGGATCCAGCATAAACCAGGAGAA
The DNA here is from genome assembly GCA_013399915.1 of Illadopsis cleaveri. Taxonomy (NCBI): domain Eukaryota; kingdom Metazoa; phylum Chordata; class Aves; order Passeriformes; family Timaliidae; genus Illadopsis; species Illadopsis cleaveri. Next base: position 36,666 of record VXBB01024400.1, read on the forward strand.
ATTTCATACAGATACACAAATCTTATTGAAAAATGATCAAACAGGATTATTCAAATAGGATTGAAGACCTTCAAACACATGGCAAAATTCAGCCCTCAAGACTCTTTCAAGCCACTGATATCAATAGAGTATATTGAAGTATAATGCATATAGTTTCAAAGGCTTTCTGGAAACAGAGCAAAACTTCAGCATAGTTATAATCTCTCTCTCTCTCTGCCTCTGAAATTAGCTAAAGCAGCTGTCCAAATGACTATCAGCCAATTCAGAAAGTGTTCCTCCAAAGCAGAGACTGTGTCCTGGGGTTGGACAGAAACAAGCTGGGGTCAAGCAGAGGATGTGCCAAGCCCTGCTGTGTGCTGTGGTTAATCCAGTAGCACACTGAGCATTTACAGCTTTGCTGGGGCCACAGGCTCCGTGGCACGGATGTGGACACTTGGAAGGCAGAGCCAGGACAGAGGCAGCTCCCTGCTGCTGTTGTCTTCATGGAATTTGATATTCAGGTAGAAATCACCCGTGTAGAGGAAGAGAAGTGCTCCAAAGTACACAGAGTCTTTGGTTGGCTTTACCTGGAGAAGAGAACACAAAAATCAGGACAAACAAACCATCAACAAAGCAAATTAATTGCAATTTGCAATTCATTAGCTCCTTCAAAGGGTCTTAGAGTACTCCAGATTTACATCTTAGTAATGCTTTCATACAAAAAGGAGTAAACATCTCGTCCCTATTCTAGTAAAACTGATAGATTAAAAATTTAATCCTGTTATTCATGCAGTAAATCTGTGCCACAGCTCAAAACAGAACATGAACCTTTAGGAGCCACTGATTCCAAACCACAATTCGTTTAAGGTAGAGATCACCCTAAATCTCTCCTTAGACTGCATTTACCAACATCTCTATTAAAGTTCTAAATCATGTCTCTGAATTAATGTTAAATACATGGTTAAACACCATTTAACAGCTTAGCAATAACTAAGTGCATTCTCACTTATTACTGAGACACAATCTGACTGCAAATTCTAATCAGGTGATTTAATGTCTCACAGGAACTTAGGTCACTATCATTGAAATAATGAAGTTTAGAAGAAACTTCCCAGAAACAGTAGCCATCCTGATTTTACTTGTCCAAATTAAATATACAGAGTTCACACTGTTTCTACATTTATGTATCTTCCTTCATCACAAATCCATCTACAATCCATATCTTCACAACAAATAATATATCTCAGTCCATCATTTCAGCAAGACACTTCAGTAATTTCTAACTTTAACACTCCCACCACTGTTCAGCATGTGATAATGTTTGAATTAGTATCTGCTTCCACAAGATGTTAAATCCAGTTTCAGGATGCCTAGAACTGAGTTAAAGTTACAGCAAATGCAAAACACCAAATCAACACAAAGCCATTCCACTGGATGGAATTTTTCAAAAAATCATGAAAAGGCAGCTTCAACCCAGCAGAAAAAGTCCCAATAAAGGCTGAGGCTCTGAGACAGGTGATCAGGGCTGTTCCCCACTACAAAAAATTTCATTGTATGGTAAACTGGGACATGAACAATGGAGTGTGAACTGGGAAAGTGCTCATGGACACCCTTTGCTGAAGGACAACTTGCCACTGCTTGGGAGGACCAGAATAGGGATGGTGGGAAGGCCATGGTGGGGAAGAGGGGGAAGGCAAATGATCAACAGATAATTTCAGGGGTGCAGGGAACTCAAGAATATTCCAGAGAGCTGAAAACTTCCAGACACCACCTTCCATGGGGCAGATTCTCTGTAGCTTTCAGATGTGAAGGGAATGAGCTGTTTCCTTTTTCACCTGTTCTAGTTTTTCTTTGGACTTTCACCACTGGGTTCTTTAGCCAGGAGATATGCATCCTGTGTGGTCCCCTGGGCTATCAGTCTGGACCTCCCTAAACTGGAAGAACTCCAGGGAGGGGCCACAAAGTTGCTAAAGCTACTGGAGCAACTTTTCTATGAAGAGAGGCTGAGAAAGTTGTGGTTGCTCAGCCTGGAGAACAAAAGGTTGAGTGGAGACCTCACAGCACCTTCCAGTATTTGAAGGAGCTGCAGAGAAGCTGGAAAACACTCTCCATCAGGATCTGTAGTGATAGGACAAAGAGTATGGGGATCAAATTAAAAGAGGGAAAATTTAGGATACATATATGGGAAAAAAATCTTTACTGTGAAGGTGGTGAGGCCCTAGCAAGGTTGCCCAGGGAATCATAAATGCCCCATCCCTGGAAGTGTTCAAGGCCAGTCTGGGTGGGGCTTGGAGCAACCTGGGATAGGGGAAGGTGTCCCTGCCCATGGTAGGGGGGGTTGGAATGAGATGAGCTTTAAGTTCCCTTCCAACCCACACCATTCTGTCTGTTCACAAGCAGCCACATCCTCAGAGCTGGAGAGCCCTGGCTCCCTTTGGTTGTGGTGTTGAGCACTTCTGCTGATCTACAGCAAACTTGTATCAGCATCATGTCATCCACGTGAATGATCAGAGCAGCCACAGCTGCTCCCCTGACCCTGTCCTTGGCATCTCTTTATTTGCTGGGTACAAGTTATTGCCCTCTGGCACCGTGTCTGGACATGCACAACAACATCAAGCCATGCCCCCTCTTGCTTCCTTCCCCTTCTCCCAGGGCTGCCTGCCTGATTTCTGCCTCACTGGCACTGACGTGGACTTTCATCCAGAGGAGGGCACAGGCAGGCACTAATGCCAGCAGTGGGTGCAGGCAAGCAGCAAACAAAGCCTCCTCAGGACCCTTAGCTTTTTTCAAGCTCCTGGTCCTTTTTTCCTAATCTCACTGCACCATGAAGGAGTATCTGTCACAGCCCAGCTCAGAGCCTTTGGTAAGCAGGAAAGTGGCTTCAGGCTCATCAGTATCAACACCAGACATCACACTCATGGTTTGGGCTCTACCCACAACTGTTGTACCACCACCACTGTATCAACACTTGTGGTTTGGAGAAGAAACGGGGAAGCAAAATGAGCTTGAAAACCTTCGCCTTGCTTAAGTGCAGGTGGCTCTGCAGAAGTTACAAGATGTTTCCTTCAAAACAGGAACCACCTTTGGAAAGTAAGGCTGTGTCTCCAGTGGGGGTGCCTACAAACATTCCCAAAGGATCAGACATTCAGCTGCAGCAGCCAGATAGTAGAGGATCACATCCAGCCCAGCTGCTACACCAGGCACAGGACTAATTTTGAGGTTAAACCTACATTTGGGAGACCAAGGTATCCAAGCTCCTGCTGCAAAAGGAGGATAGGGTCAATGCAGACAGTGGAGCAAACACAGAATGGTTGCCCTAGGAAGCCTGCAGAGCCAGAACAGAGTTGCCTAAACACAGGTAATGCAATGGCCTAAGGCATCGAGACACCTGCACAGGACTGGGAAGGTGCCCAGGATGTCTCACGGAATTTCTGGCAGCATCTGGTGGCTGGTAGGATTAGGCACAGCACCTTTATGATGGCAAACATCTACTTTTAGGCAACTGAATCCCAGCCCTGTGTTAATAAGCCAGGTTGTACCTGCTGCAGACCACACTTCCATGGGAGCTTAGAGGGCCAGCACCCCTGGTAACACCTCCTCACTCAGGTGTCTCAGTCTGGAACTGAATCCACTCAAATGTCTGTAAAGTGGATATCCACATCTAAGCCAGCTGTTCAACACAAGGATTCACCTGACAAATGCAGATTGAGGCAAAGTGTTCCCTAAACTGCACGAACTCTGATGACTTGCTCAGCCACTCAGAGTGGTTTAGGTGGTCACCTCCACAGCTGGCAGGACACACCACCCCACTGACTGCAGTGCTAGACCAGCTAAAGCATAAGGAACATGACTCGTGCCTGACCCAGACCAAATTCATGTTGTCCTTCAGTCAGCAGCACACAGCTCTGGTAGTGCCATTCCTCAGATATGTGCCTGCATGTGTGTTGAATCATTCATCAGGATGCTGACATGCCTGAGTCAGGGCAGAGTTAAAACAGGTTTTATTAAAATTCCATCATTAGTGGAAACAAAGATGAGCAGCTTGTACCTCAGAAAACAACGATTGAAAATCGAGGGAAAAGTCCACATTACTCCTTTGTTCCACCAAGGTAGAAGAAAAATTAAGTTTCTAGCTCCATCCTAATCCTTCCCTTATTTAGGCTACCATGTGGGACTGCGATTGCTTAGAACTAATTACTACTTATTTATACTGCTGTAGTACTTAGGGAGCTCAGTTGGAGATTAGGGCTGGTGCCAGCTACTGCTCGCTGCCCCAAAGAGTTTACAGTGTGAATAAAACAGTGCCAAGAAAAATAATTTGTTCCAGATGGGCCACAGAGGACCTGCCAGAAGTGAGCAAATGTTCACCCTGGCTTCTGAGCTGATTCAAAATGACCATCTACTAATGAATTTCTCCTCATCTCCCACTACCAATCGCTTGAGCTTGTGCATGGTAACACACACAGGAAAAAATCCTGCTTGAGAATAAGTAATGGCACAAGCAGGGACAACAAGAGAGGATGAATTGCTGGGAGTTATAGGATTCTACACAGAAGACAATATTTTTGGTTTTAATTTAGCAAAAAGCAGCTCTGTCTGATCAACTAATTATTCAACAAAAAGAAACTGGTAAAAACTAAAAAAAAATAATAATAGGGCAAAAGATAAACTTCATGTCTTGAAGCAAGATAAAAAAAATAAATCAATCCACTGTATTTTAATGGGTAGGTTCTACCATGTTAACTTGTGTTTCAAAATCACCCATTGAACACAAAATAGCCATAATGGAGAAATTTTTAATATTTAAGCCATAATATTTAAGCCATAATGGAGAAAGTCACTTTTCTGTCAAATACAGAGAAAAGTAAGGTTAGCCAATTTAGAAGTTGTCCTTAAAAACACAGATTTTACTTAATTTAAAATGCATTGAAATAACTCAATATCCTTTAAAATTTTCCAGAAAAGACTTTGCTTTTTGAAGTAGCATATCCCAGCAGAGACTTTGTGACACAAACCCAGACTACTGCACTGAACTGAGGTAAAAGCACAAAGGGGTGAATAAGCATCATTACATTACTTCCAAGATAAATCTTCTAACTTGGACTTCAAGCCACAAGAAAGGGAAATACAAAATTGTGTAACTTTTACCCTTTCCACAATTTATATTCACACTGCAAAGCAGCATGTGCATCCTGAAAATTCCTGTATATATCCCCTGTCTTCTAGGTAGCAGCAGAAACTGCTTTGAGACTTTATAGTCTGGAATCAAAAGTAATGGTGAATTTTTGAGCATGAGACTTAATACGAAACTAGCATTTAGGAAGGCAGAGGGATCTGTTGGGTTTTTTTTGAACCAATAATGAAGTTTCTGCCTGACACAGAGTGAATTTTCAAGGTGTGAGGAATATCTGCCCTTGCTGTAATACCTGATGCTCCCACTCATTCTTGACCAGGCACCCATGATCCACCAAACCAGACTTGATTTTCCATCCTTCCTCCCACCCAGCTCAGCCCTGTAATAAATCATGTCAGTATTCCTGTGCCAGTGTCAGTGTGAAGGCAGCCCAATTAACTTAAACTGCTGACCAACGTAGTTTTTGCTAAACTGGACAACTTTGCACAAAAACAAGTGCTCGCAGTGTCTGCCCTGATGGGCCTGCTGGGGGAGGGGGGAGCATCTTTCACAAGCAGCTGGGAAAGGGCAGCACCTCAAGCCACCTCCACTAGACAAGAGAAATAGTCAAGTGCCCATGACCTCAGGTTAAAAAAAAATGATGGGACATTTTAAACAGCTTCCACACAGCAGCACTGAGTTGAACACCAGCTGGGAATCTGGTCCAGTATCTCAACTTTTGTTTATAAAAAAGAGAAACTCTGGTTGTCTTTCATCTCACCCAGCCATGAACTTCTTTGGTTTTTTAACCAGCATCTGTCTCACTTTTGGCCGAACTCAGAGCATAAGCGCAATTCTGAGCATGGTGATTCTTTCCTGAAACATCAATGCACAAACCAGGGCTTTCCCCTCACCCTCCCCAAACAGGTGGAACTTTCTGAAATCTATTTTCTATTCCTAAATTAGTAATTATAAGGGAAGAAAGGGCCTCTGGCAGACATAAGGGATTTTCTTCCACAGTCAGGGCTCTATGCCCCAAAGAAACATAACCAAGCACTTTCCCCAGCAGCCTGTGCAGTGCCAACACTACACACTGTGAAATGTAACACGTCTTGTCTAAGAGTCGACATTTTGTTCATTTCACCTCTTTGTATGGAAAGGAGGACAAGCAGCAGAAAACAATTCTATTTTTAACTTCTTGGGGATTGTGTTTACAGGAGAAATGTCAAAACAGAGCAATGGGGCAAAAGCAGGGACCGTAAAGTATGAGAAGGCTGCCTGGGCAGGCACCAGAGATGTGACCTCCTGACTTTTTGCCCTGTAGGAGACTCAATCAGAAGGTAAGAATACATCACACTGACATCTCCCTTTTCCCTCATTAGCCTGGGGGGTCAGGCCCTTTGGCAGCTGGGCATCCAAACACCACCACTCTGATTAAAAACTCCACATTGTCAGAAACAGAGTCAAAGAAAGCCATCCCTGGATGATTTCTGTTGACATATTTAAATTATTCAGCTATAAGAATGCAGTTAGCCCCCATTAAAATTCAAGCTGATGGTATATTTCATGCTCATTAGCTTTTAGAAATATTTTCTCTCGTGATGAGTAATTGAAAAATATGCATGGTTACTATCTCTGTGGTTAACCTTTAATTTCTTTCTAACTAAGGTTCACTTATATATTAAATTTTGACAGATACATTTTATTATCAATCTGAAGAGCTGACCTAAACAAAGGTCCTAAGCACTATCCCAAAGACTCACTCTCTTCTTCATGTTTATTTCATGAGTTACCAGAAATGCTGCTCATTCCACCTTGCAGCATTGCCTGCAAATTTTCATTCCAGGTATTTTGTTGTTGTATTTTTTGGGAGGGAAGGATATAGGAGAGAGTAGTGTTCTGTATTTTCAGTGTCTTGCCTTAGAAGTGAAAAGCTGCTACACTTGAATTTTCTAGAGAAATTGAGAGAAAAATCATAATCTCAATTGTTTTAAAAAGGGGCTTTTTTTTTTTTTTTTTTCTGCCTCATTTTAAGTATTTCTGTATGGTTTTATAACAGTATGCTAAGCATCCAGGAAATGAACCAGCTCATCAGATTGCCCATTAATGCTTAGCATTTTCTTTTTGCAGTCTGTTGTGTTTCCTCAGGACCTGACTAAAACTGATTTGCTGAGTTCCTTGGCTCAGCCTGGGGAATGCTTCTTATGGACTAAAGAAAAAGAATAAAAGTTATTTAAAATCTGTTACTGCAGGCTGCACTGGGTGACTCAAGGGACTGGCAATATGGTATTGAACATTCAATCTAGGGTTACCCATTCACATTCAGCCAGATCTGGAGTGACCAGAAGTTGCTGCCTCTCATAATTTACTAGTGGTTTGCATAGTAGGAAATTGCAGTCTTAAACCATTTCAGAAAGACCATTCCAGATGAATGCAACAACACTGTTAGCAATAGCTGCCATAATCATGGGGCTTTCCAAAAATTACTCTGCCTTAAAATGCACAATAGAGTAATGAAGCCTCTTTCAAATGCACGTCATTCAAAATCCTGATAAAAGTGTGATAAAAAAACTCACGGTGTCGATGTGGAAGGTGTTGGACCCCACAAAGGTGATGGCATCCTGCAGGTCGTAGTTGTGCACCCCATTCTGATAATCCTGGTAGGGCATCATGGTCAGAGCAAAGGGCCCCACGCTGTGCTTGCTCCAGTTGGTCAACTTCACCTGCAAGGGGACAGGGTCCCCCACCTGGCAGGTCACCACGGCGTCGCAGTCACACACCTTGCCATCAACCAGGATGTCTGCAAATCAAGGAAACAAGTCCTCATTAGGCTGGACACCTGCTTCAGAAACGGCAATTATCTTGACAGGAGACTCAATCAGAAAAAAGTAACATCAGTGAGATCAGGAGTGGGGGACAGTTAATTTTGGGAAAGAAAACCCAATGCTGTGCTGTTGTGCGTGGGACCTACTTGAGAAAAAACAGCTCATGAGGGCCTGATATCTGTCCACAGCTGTTGAAAGAGCTAAAAAAACCCCCAAACAATTATGATCTATACACAGGCAACAGAAGATAATTTTTTAACCTCCTCCCTTGAAGGCCAAAGCCACAAACCATTTCTTATGGTGCTGCAAATCAACAGCATGAGGTGAAGGGAAATACAAACAGGAACCATCAATACAAACAGCAGCTAGAGAGATCCAGGGCTGGAGGCCCATGTTCATGTGTTACAGCCAGAATAAATCCTTCTGCATGGAGGTGAGCTTTTGGAGCAGGACAGACATCGGCAGAATTCGCAATGTAATACATATATTAAAATCCAGATTATAAGGAAAAGAGGGATTTTAAATTGAACTGGAGTACTACAAGCTCGTTCACGCTTTGCACTTTAAATCACTCTGGGATTTCTATTTTTAATTTTCTACTTTTCTTTCCCTTACTGGGACAGCAGAAAATATAAAGCCTCTAAATTGGTTACTGCTGGGACAATGACAGCCGGAGTAATGTGTCCATTAACCTTGCCCATTTGCTTATACAGAACCAAAATGTTTCATTACCAACACACTATGAAATTGCCAGTCCAATTCCCTGCTCTGAAAGGGTTCCCAGTTGTGCAGTATTACTGTGTTTTTCAGATGAGGGTTATCTCCAATGCACTATTAATACAGGAACAGTTCTATTTCACTAGGGGTTCATGTTCAGAGATAAGAGAAAGCCCTGGGCACATGTAAGAAAGCATCCTTTGTGTGAATACCTATCCCCACAATCTCATATGCCCGTGAGGCATTTCCATCACTCCAGCTCCTCCTCGGTTGCTTGCCTTTTGACATACATCATATTATTCTTCTGCATTGGATTTACATTAGTAATATCCCCTCTTCAAGCAAAGACACTATTTTTATGCTTCAGGAGTTTTAACAGAAAAAAAACCACACCAAAGTGATTTTTTTTAACTTAGTTTTGTTCTGTTGCCTTAGACAAAAAGTACAAAATGATGCATGTTCTTGTGATGCCCTTTAGCCTGGCAAACTGAACAAGCCTCAACGCAGCCACTGGATAAAAAATAAACTGAAGCCATTGCCAAAGAAGAAAAAAGTTCAGAAAGGAACACTTATTCCAGAGGTCAGGCCAGCAAAGCTGAGGTACCCAGATGAAAACCCCTCTTCGACCAAAGCTGCCCAAATGCAGCAGTATCAGATTCAAGAGGTTTGGCAAAAAGAGCACAAAAACCCCCTTCAGTGTTCAAGCTGAAGCTATCCAAAACCAGTGTTGGTGTCCCAGTTGGAACAGCCGCTGTTCCAAAATTTCCTTTCTTTTTTTTTTTTTTGACAATTAGAACATTGTTGGGGAGTACTGGAGTAATGTATCCAGTTCTGGGCTCCTCATTACAAGAGAGACATGGACACACTGGAGAGACTCCAAGGCAGGGTCATGAAGAGGATTAAGGGACTGGAGCATCTCTCCTGTGAGGACAGGATGGGAGAACTGGGACTGTTCAGGCCAGGGAAGACTCCAGGGGATCTCAGCAATGTAGATAAACACTTGAACCTTGTGAGACTGACCTAGAACAGAGACTAGACAGAGCTAAGAGAATAAAGTAGG
>VXBB01024400.1:46976-192544 GCA_013399915.1 Illadopsis cleaveri
TACAAGAGCCTGGCCAGGGCTACACCCAAGATGGATCCAAAATGGTCACAAAATGGATGACCAGTCACGAGGTTTCACACTTTTATTAGTTTTGGTTCATTTGTATATCAGGGTTAATCATCCAATTACAGCTTCAGGTTATGAAGTTTCATGCTCCTTGTTGCTCTCTTCAGTTCTCTGTTATTTATACTTTTTGGGCCTGAAGCTTATAATGGTTGTCCTTGGTTTCAAGCTGGAAAGGATGAAACCCACCTACCCTGAGAAAAGAACTTACTGACACTTAATATGNAAGAGGATTAAGGGACTGGAGCATCTCTCCTGTGAGGACAGGATGGGAGAACTGGGACTGTTCAGGCCAGGAAAGACTCCAGGGGATCTCAGCAATGTAGATAAACACTTGAACCTTGTGAGACTGACCTNGAAGAAAGAAGACAAGAAGACAAAGAAGGCAAAGAAGACAGAGCCAGGCTCTTTGATTCAGTGCTGCCCAGTGGCAGGATCAGAAGCAGTGTGCACACAATGAAAAACAGCAGCTTCCCTCTGACCATCAGGAAATACTTTCTTTACTGTGAAGGTGACCCAGCACTGGCACAGGTTGCCCAGGGAGGTTCAAAAGCCATCTGCACATGGTCCATGGCAAGTGGTTTTAGGTGGCCCTACTTGAGCAGGGATATTACCACATGATTTCCAGAGGTCCCTGCCCATCTCTGTGATTCTCTGAAAGGAAGTGATAAACACCACTGCATTTTAGGGAAGGGCTAGAAAACCTTTTTGGCATTGGACTTCTTCTGCAACAGCACACCCTAATGCCATGGGCTGTCCTGCCCAACATGATCAATTTGCTTCTTGCAGTATTGCCCTAAGATCATGGAGGTGAGGCAGTGGTTCTAATGGTATCCCATTATCAGGGATTAACTGACTTGAGTTTCTCAAAACACGAAGGATGTGTGTCTGTGGATAACCTTTATGCTTCCCAGTCTCCTGGCACAGAGCTGAAGTCCAGTTGCTTCCTTCAAAAGCAGTGCATTTATATCAATTCATTTCTTTATATCAGTTCATGTTTTCAAGCTTTTCTCTGCAAGGTGACTCTTTTCATTAACTAAAAATAAAAATAAAAAAATTAAAAAAAACCCACTTGTTTTTTGCTTTCTCCATCCAGTGGGTTTTACAGCTGCATAAAGGGTTAGATCCCCAGACCAGCACAAACCTTTGGAAATACTCCCTAAGCTTAGTGGATGAATCTATATTTTCAAGCTGCTCATCAGTTGCCTTTTAGCTTCAATGGTTTGCTGTAGGAATTGTAAATGAACCCTTTGCCCTCTATCTCTACCTTTGTATCTAATAATAGCTCAGAGCATTTCTTTCTAATATCTTCATGAGAGAATAGAAAATCCAAACAAAAGGGAAGCAATTAAGTCTGGCTCAACCAGATTAATTTTTTTACATTCCTAAAAAAAAAAATAAAAATTCAATTCATTTAGATTGATTTAAGAGTGTGTGTGTGCCCAAGTGTTTGTGTACATATTGAGAGATAATTTCCTTCCTTCCCAGAACACACTTCCCTCCTGCAGTACCCGAGCCAAGGATCTCAATGAGATGTCAGATGAGAAAGCACACATGGCTGGCGTGCAAAATACTATGGAAAGGAGTGTTTAAAAACAGCCCCCTTTCATCAGGGAGAACAGCTTGGTTTGACAGGCAGCTTTACTCCCTTCCTGACACAGAAAACATCTCATGGACCATACGGATTTGCTTTAATATTTTCATCCATGAGCAGAGGAAAAGCCATGTGCACAGGGTCCCGTTTCTGCAGATTCAGCTCACTCACACAGATGGCATATAAAAGCTGAGACTGCTCACACCACTGCTGTGAGAGTGAATCATTATTGGCTTAGGAGCACAGGAGCTCTGAATCAGAACATGCAGTCACTAGCGCAGAAATCAGTCGTGGCTGTATCTCCATCCTACAAAGATTCAGATACGAGAGAAGCAGCACTTCAGAAAATTAGAAGGACCAAGTTTAATTCCAACTGCATATATAAATTGCATTTTGAAAGTGGCAGCATAAAATCTGGATGACAGAAGGGGGAAAAAAAAAAAGGCATAAAGACCTAGCAATCTCCCAACCTCCTTCTAATTAAAAGTTATATCATTTTTGAAGTAATGCAATAAGCCAACAGAATACTGTCCTCCCCACCCCTTTTCCTGTTCATTTACCTACAATGTCCACACTGTTGGCATCCCTGGGTGCCAAAATTTCCCTGCAATGCCTGACAGCCATGAAAAAAGGACAGACATTGTCTTTGCCACACAATAATGGACAGGCATGGGGCCATTCCCTTTTCCCTCTAGGACCTTCCCTAAGTGAATACTGTATCAAGGGAGAAAATGTTATCCAACACATTTTGGAAGGTGGAGGATGAGGCTGCTACAACCACTGAGAAGGGTGATTGGAAAGCCTTGCTTTTTCTTTGATAGCCTTTGCCAAGCCTTTTAGGATCTCCATGAATTGATCTTTAAGGCTCTTTAAAAACTACTTCATTGCCCAGCTGATGGGTGATGCTTATTGACACCACAGGAAGTCTGTGAGAGACCATTATGTGAAAATAATACATCAGTATTCTTATAATTCCTTTCTTTCAGGACCTCAGAACTCTCAAGAAAAGGGAATGAATGTTACTAACAGGAAAACAATGACTATTCCACAAGAAGAACATCATTTACCATCACTTGCCAGGTGCACTTCTGTCTACATCACCCAAAGGAAATAAATACCAAATATTAATAACATTTTGTGTTATTTACTCTGCTCATATTAACACACAGAAAGTTGTTCTTGCCACTTTGTCAAATTTCCATGCAAGAACTCACAACTCACTGGTCCCCCTGTATATCAAGAGTCCTGACTCATGGCTAATTGCATTTTCACACCCAAGTCCCTTTTTGACACTGTCAAAGTTTAATTTTGGAAAGCCACATACAAATACATTTAATCCCAGTGGAATTGCATATTCCAGCAATGTTTTCTCTCCTCACTCATTTTTGAGCTGATTTTAAAAAACAGGCTGCAGAGAAAGGCAGAGTGGTTTTGCTCATCATTACAGGGGAGTGATGGAGAAATTTCCATTGGATATTTCCCTTTAAACTGAATGTTGAATCCCCAGCTGATGCACATGCACTGGCCTCTACCATTCTCTGCAGCTGGGAACTTGGCCCAGGACTTTGAGCAAACACCTCACACAGGAATGGCTTTGCACAAACAAGTTGGCCTTTTCATCTTAAGGCATGAGATTCCCAGATGAGTAAATACCATTCACATAAAAGGTAAAAGAGATCTTTAAAACCAGAAAATCAAGTCCTGCCTAGCTTTGCTGTTATAGTTGGGTAGTCTGTTAATCAACCATTGCAACCATTAATTAAAAAATACTAATTTACTCATCTTGGTCTGTGAACCAGGAGAGCCATGGCCTGGGGAGGGGAGAGAGCAGCAGCATCACTGACAGCTCTGGATAATGTCCATCAGGTGCTTTGATGGAGGAAAGACAAAGACCCACAGCCCTTGCTAGAGTTGCTACAATGAAGGTCTCACGGAATGATTCCGTTTTTCTGTGTTCAAGCAATCTAAAATACTGATTAAAATGTTTGCCCAGGCCAGATTTCCTTCTAATTGCCTTAAAAGAACACAGAAAGGGCCAGACATGGTGTCTGAAACAACTTCTCTATTTTTTTTTTTTTTTTTTCATCTTAACCATTTTTGGAAGAGTATTTGTTAAGGACTTTGCAAAGAACTTAACAATGAAAAGGGAATTCTTTTTGAAATGATTTATTGGGAAATAGGTTTAATCAATTCTCTCCATTTCTGATCTTACATTTTATGCAGGTGCAAGAAAAGATCAGAAAGGAGGAAAATATCTGCACTACAGGCAAACTCTCTGTACACAGCAGATCTTGCCTGTCTCCACACAAACAAGTTTCCCATCCCTCCCCTCATGCTCTGTGTCACATCAGCAACAGATTTACCAGCTTGGTTTTTGGGGCAGCTTAGAGGAGCAGGTGACATGTGCCATTCTATTGAGACCACAGGATCCCTGGATTTTCCTGTGTCTCCTCTAAAATATGAACCTAAACCCTGTTTCTGTTTTCTCTCTTTGCACTTGCTCTCCCTAATGTAGACCAGTTTCCTTTCATTTTCCAAACCGTTCCTGCAAATTATTTGCACAGAGAGGCAGATTTGGTTACATTCATTTGTCCATGATGAGTTTCTGCAGCACCTTCAGAGCTGAATACATCCATACAAAAGATATTTCTATGAATATAAAAACTGTGTTCCCTGTCACTTCCATCAGGAAAAAGCTGAATGGTTATTTAATAACACAAGACCCTCCTAGCTACTTGCATTAAACCTTCTGTCTGTGATTTGGACCTGCTCCTTGCACCGAACCTGAACATCTTAATTTGGAACAACATCCTCATATTCATTCATTGTTATACTGACACAGTAGTGAGGGAAATTCAGCCCCTGCTGAATTTCCCTGCAGTCAGTAGTACCAGAGCACAGAGGTATACAGATGTTTGTGTTGTAACAGGTTCAAAACTACACAGATATGTCACCTTGCCAACCACTGCTAGTCCTGTCCTAAAAACTGCCCTTATACTCAGAGCCTGCTGCTCCAAATCCCCTGTGGACCTGCAGAGTTCAGCTCCTCTTTGGGTCAAGGCCCTTGGACAGTGATGAATGAAAAATACAAGAAAGGATATGAACAAACTATTGCAGCTTCCTGCAAATACCAACAACCCAGAGACCTTCAGCCAACATTGGGGCATGAACCAGAAAACAGGAAAGTTGGCAGAGGATGGGATAACTGGAAATGAATATAGGCTGGTGAAAGAGGCAATTGCTTTCACAAGACCTCTGAGCTGCCCTGTTCCTGGCAGACTTCCCATTCCCAAACATTTTAGAATTAAATTAAGGACACTTTATTTCCTCCAAAAGCAATTAAAAAGAAAAACACATTTAAAATATAGTTCTAGCAACAATAAGCAATTAGTCTTCGATAATTGTCCGTGTCTTCCTATTTAATCACTCTTTTGCAGTGCCCAGTATGCTGATGACAGGTCCCAACTGGTCCCATTATCATTCGTGCCAAATTGTTCCCAGTTTGTGTCTGTTCTTAACTCTGTGATGGCAGCAGGCTGAGGATGCTGCAGCATCCTGTGGGACTCACTTGCAAAAGGATTCCTCAACCTTGTCATTTGCCTTGAGTGAGATTTCTTCCTCCAAATCAGTGCAATGTTTATGTCCAATTTTAAGCTCCAAGACACGTGACCAGCATTCAGTTTTAGCACTACTTGATCTTGGCTGTGAACATCTAAATGTGGTACAACCTTCTTCCATTAACTCCAAATAACAGGGTCACGCTGGCTGAGGAGGGAAGCGTGAACAGGACTTGTGCTCTGGGGTTTGACTGCCTCCAGCTTCTACTTGGGTTCTTAAAACCTGAATGCACATTAACCACAGATTTATTTCAGAAATGTGTCAGTTCAGTTTAACCTTCCTGGTTTTGGTGGGAGTTATTTTACTTCACACATGCCTTTTATGACAGACATTTCTCCTTCCCTAAGAAATTGCTGGCACATGGATGGCACCTGCTTGTCTCATCCTCTGGCAGCCAAGATAACCTGTGATTTGGTGCTTTGCCCAATTTGCTATCAAGTGAAAAATCACTTCAGAGTTTATACAGCTTGTGTCCAGTCCTAATATAAATGCTCAAAGGCAGATCCTTAAAATTTTAAGATGCTCAAAGCTCTCTGTGTTTTCCGGTACGCCTGAGCTCCTTTTGACTTATTTTAAAACATTCCATGACATGGCCCCAGTGTGTTTAAATAGTCACATTTATGAATTTGGGCCAACCCTTTTTTATCTGTTCATCACAAGCAGGTTTGACAAAATTTCTTTTTATTATCTGCTACACAGGCAGGAGGTCAGGCCGGCATGCAGTGTGTGTCTTGTGTTTGAAATTTTACAAGCCTGGGATCTGCATGTTATTTTAAGTTATTGAAAACTTTATTTCTACAGCTTGTCTGTGTCAAGACTACTTTCAGAGCATTCTTATCCAGCCCTGGGAAAAAAAGAAAAAACAAAAAACAAAAAAACCCCAAAGAAACAAAAAAAAACCCCCAAAAAAACAACGGAGGGGAAAAAAAGCCCCTTATTACATTTAAACAAAACTAAATCATATTAGGATGTATCATGTAACACTGGTTTTGGTATATTGGAAGCTTTGTGCAAAACCTCTGCAGAAGTGAACTGAATCATGGAATATCCTGAATTAGAAGGGAACACGCAAGGATCATTGAGTCCAACTTCTGGCTCTGCACAGGACAAACCCAAAAATCACACCATGACATGACTTAACCTACAGTTTATGAAAGCAAATCACCTCTTTCCTCACTGGCTGCTTAATAAGACTTGCAATTTTCTCCTTTTTTTCCTACCATTCTGCAGTGATGGATGTTGGACAAACCTCTCCCTCTGTAGAAGAGATTTTGAAAAGCCTCATGCCAACTTTGTCAGAGTTTCTGACTTGTGGCTGCAGAAGTTAATGGTAAAAAAAGAGCCTATAGCACTTTGTGCTGTTTGGGGAGCATGTCTCAGCCTCAGAGCAGGTTTAGTCTAGACGTTGAATGGATTGCAGACCTCCAGGGAATGTTACCTGCTCTAGAAATCAGTGACAAGGGTGGTGATTGTGACACGTTTGCTATGGAGATGTCAGTGAACTACAACTGCTCACAAGAGAAGTAATGCCTGTTTAACAGCAGAGACACAAAACTAGGCTCCTGTACTCAATTCTGTGCATGCAAAGTCAAATATGTGAGTTCAGTCACACAGCTTACTTACCCAAAATCTCATGGAATATGGCAATATGGAAGTGGAAATTATTTTCTGGATTTTCTACCATTTCAAGTGGAAACAGTATTTTCTGCATTACCCATTCAACAAGCAATGTTGGTGTGAACAACAAGCACAGTGGTGTGAATTCTTACAGAGCTAACNAAGTGGAAACAGTATTTTCTGCATTACCCATTCAACAAGCACACAGTGGTGTGAATTCTTACAGAGCTAACACTTAACAGGGAGTTTTTGGTTTTTTTAAGTTGCTGGCTAAACTAATCCTATGTGTAGTATCATTGTCTTTTTTGAGGCCTGTAGGAAAAGATCTGTGAGGTACTGTCTGAAGCAGAAGGAACTCAAATGCAGGTGAGAAGAGAGATGAGACAGCATATCTCCATGCCCAGATGTACAGAGACACCAGTGCAAGATGCTTTAAGTAAGCAAAACCAAAAGTTATTCTGAGTATTTGAAGAAAAATTGTGGGTCTGTGACTCATTTTCCATATTTGACTTAAAAAATAACCAAGAGACACTGCATGAGAGATGCCCAGGCTGTAAGAACTTGTGTGTCCTCATAGATCGGCCACAGCCTGGTACGAGATAATGTATAACCCCATTTTAACAGGCAGGTAGATGATTTACCACATTTCAGTGGCTGTGTAAACATGAGCAGTAGGACACTGAGCCTCAGGGGCCTCCTTTAGCCCAGCCAGAACTGAAATGCAGTGAGCTGAGTTAAATGAGGGCTATCAAACCAGGCCAGGCACAGACTCTGTGCAGGGCAGGGGTGACGTGTGGTTACCAGACTACCTGTGCCCAATGTCCACACACTGGAGGTGCTCAGAAGCAGGGGTGCCCACTAAAATGAACATATTCTTCATGAAGTTTCTTTAAATTTCACTCACAGCTTATTTGAGTCTGATGACTCTTAGTTGTTTCACTTGCCAGTGGATTGTGTTAATTTTTCCCCGTTTTCCCTATGTATGATTAGTCCACTTTTGCATTAAGGCATGAGAAAATAATCAGATGTGAGCTGGAAACTCTCAAACCTTACTATGACTTCTTTATTCTGATTGCATCCTGCTGCTATATCATGACCTGTCTCAAAATCCAATTTGAATGCACAAAAGAACTGCAATAATAGATACATGAAGATGGAAGTTTCCAGTCGTCCTCTGTGACACAAATCCATATTTTTCCTTGCTAGATTGGATGTGAACACTCAAATAACAATCAAGCTTAGAGAAAACAAGAAATCTTTAAGCCTAGAGTCATCAAACCAAACTACTTTTGGCCTTTCTTGGAGATATTTCTGTTAATAATTTACTACTTCTAAAACTGAACATGCTCAAAACCTAGCTCCTGAATTTTTCATGAAGTCCTTTTCTCCCCATACCTGTCTTAATTTCAGCAATAAAATCAGACTTCTTCCTGCCAATCTCAGCTTTCACTTTGACTTGATATCCTCTCATGACTCATACCTCCAGCCTGTGATTAAATTCTGATGCCACCTTCTAGAAAACTTCTACAAAACTGACCTTTTTGCTCTGCCTACACTGCCAAGCCCCTCTCTGAGAACTAACTGGATTATACGCCTTAAAAATTAAAGTCACTTCATCTCTGCTTTTGACACCTCCAAACTTTCTATTCTCCTGAAGCCCTTGCACCAAATATCATCCTGTAGGTCCACGACCTGGCTATGTTCACAAGGCACCTTGCAAGGATCTCATTCCCAGCTTTCTAGATATAGCAGTAGAGTTCAGCCCAGGCTGAATTCCCACAAAATGACCCATCTTTTCCTGTGCCCGTTGCTGAGGTCACACAGTAATTACCACAGAAAGCTGGTGATTGCTGCAGAGGGGTAAATTGTGCTCACTGCTACCTGTGGGCTACAGCCTGTGTGCAAAACTGCTTCTGTCTCATTACTCTATTACTTTTCCTATTCCTCCTCCCTGCTCACCTTTTTTTTCTTTTTACATAAACCATATGTATCTTTATAGCATACAACACAGACATATATTTATATGTGTGTGTATTTATCCATATATTTATATAGATATAGATATAAAATGATAAGACTATAAGCACTCAGGGACAAAGACTATAAGCTCTTAGGGATCAAAATACTCATGTTCCTAAGAGCTTAGTAGAACAATTTGTATGGCACCTAGAACTACACAGACCTATTTTCCTGGGATGTGAAGACAGCACTGCTAGAGAGTCAGAAACAATTAAATAAAAAAAACCACCAAACCTAACCCTAAATAAATTAAAATTTATTTATTTATGTATCTCAAATCTGGTGGGGCAAGGAAGAGAGCATGACACCAGCTTTCCACATGGGGACACTGAGACATTTTAGGGAGGAGTTAACCTGTCCTGGGAAGAGAAGTAAGGTACTCTCACTATGCAGAAATGAACTGTTAAGATACCAAAAAGAACTAAAAGGGGAAGGTGACTTCCAGAAGATAGAGAAAAACATCTTAATTGTAAGTTTTCAAAATCCTCATGCTGGCTCATTGAGGTACGAGCTCCTTGCAGGAATAACTCCTATACTAAACCAAAGGTAAAGCCTGAGGATTTACAGGACATGCAAGAAGAGTGTAGAGGGGATAAAAGAAAACCCAACCACAAGGAAAAGTAAATTGAAATAAAAATAATGCTGTTTAAAGGAGAATTCTCTGAGAAAAGACTTAATGTAAGAGCCTAGAAATTCTTCCTTTCCCATCACTTCATTTTGAGGCAAAGGAAACCTCAAATACCAGCACAACAGAGTGCACAGAGGATGAAAATTGTGTTTAAATAAGACTGCAAATATGACATTGTGGGGAAGAGAAGGAAAGAAACACTGAGTTCAGCTAGACAGAGTAAAAAATTAAATCCTCTCCACACCCAAGACTGTGAGCTATGCCTTGGGCTTCATCTGTCAAGTGCTGCAAAGCATTCCTGCAAACCCCTCTCCTTTTCACTGACAAACTGGGTGGCAAAACCTTTTTCCTTGCTCAAACCCTGCAACTGTGCTCCAGCCTGGAGAGCTGCTGGGAAAATGAGCAATGTGCAGGTGTCAAATTCTGTCCTTTTATCTCTGGCTTTTAAAAGACAGACACAATTATGTGCAAATCATCGTAGTGGGGCAGCTGATTAAGTCCCTTTTCTAAGAATTATTTTCCCAAGGCTCTGTCCACAGGCCAGCCCAGAGCTATCAGCTCATCTGCAGACACAGTATAGTGGCTGCTCCACCTTCTAGAGACCCATGGACATGGAAACAGAGATGAGAAATTATTAGTTCCTCACCCTCCACGTCAGGCAAATAGCCCTGCATTGTCTGACAAGGCCTCTCTGGCACAATTTTTCCATAGTTTATGTATTTTGAGATTGTGTGGGTAAGTTTGATACACATTAGTAGAACACCTGGGAAATGAAACGAGGTTGTAAAGTATAGGAAGTTGACAAAGTTGAACAAACTGAAGCTGAAAGTCTTCAAAATTCAGTGTATGGAAAGACTTTATGGCTTCCTTAGTCTACCTCTGAAGTCACGTATCGTTCTGTGAATTTACATGTGAAGTGTAAAGAACTGCACCATGTTTCCACCTACAAAACAGGAACAGAAAATCCTCCCAGGCCCTATCACTCGCTGAGACCTGATTTTTAACTTTATAAAAATCCATGAATTTACATTGCCTAGGGGTGTGGCAAATGATTTTTACTTAGCCACGAAGAAAAAGAGAGTTGGGGGTTTTAAATTAATTAATTTTTTAAAAAAGTATAAAAGGTGGTTTGAACTGATCTAAGAAAGGAAGGTAGAAAGGAAGTTACCCATATCATATCAAAAGGAAATTTTTCTTGCAGTCTTAATACAAAGCCTGAGTGTACTTCCAGGGATCCTGGTTGCCATCCCAGCCCCAGAAGTTGTGCCAAAGTTGTGCCCCTAGGAGCAGTACTAAATAAAGCCTCCTGATGCCATCTACACCAGTGCTGCTGTTTGCACAAGCACAGCTCCAAACTGTGCATGTGGGATATGCCCCTCAGTGCTAACTTATCATCCTTACATCCAAACCAAGAGAGGCTTTATATGCACCCTCAATATGCAAAGAGGAAAGGAGAGAGGATCATTTTGTCCTGATCCTTTCTAAACAAAAGAAGTGGAAGTTTTCAGTGCCAGGGAAGGTTTTTCCAGAATTTTTCAGGTCTCTTGCAACAGTTTAGGATATGCTTTTCCAAAAATATCTTTGAAGTAAGAGAGTTGAGGGAAGCTCATGAGTTGCTTGGAAAGTATATAAAGCAAACAGTGAAGTATAATGGAAACTGTTCTCAAGAGCATTTGCAATTTCAGCAAGTACACGGCGCTGGGAGTTAACAACTCTATTATGTGGGTTGTCTTTTCCAGCGTTAATTTGTGAAAAAGTCCATCTTTTACGCACTTGAAATCCAAACAAAAGAACAAATTAAGAGAGCCAAGCACAGAAACCATGCTGGGCAATAGAGCGCTGCAGACAAACGCTGCCAGTAATCTATATTCACATTGTATTGCACGAACTGACCCAGAATTAACTATGGCTGCCCTCTCCTGGAAAACTCTCTGGAACAAATGAAGTTCTCCCATCCATTTCCATTAATGGCATTAGCATGCTTGGTGGCAAGACCACAGCAGAACAACTGGATAAACAGCTACAAGGAAGCAGTAACAAGTGACAATAGAACAGAACTATTTTTCCACAGAAGTCTTGAATAGATATTCCAGTCCCCCCTGCAAGCCAGGGATACAATTGAGCTCACCCAGAGAATGCAGTATGTGTTTCCTGACTTTCAAAATAGATGTCAAATGTCAGGATGGGAATAGGAAGAAAATAACTTGCAGTCAGTTCCTAGGAGTTCTTCACATTCAGATACCTGAGAGCTTTAGGAAACTTAATTGGAAATCTTAATCTCATTGAGGTTCACTGACCAAACACACCATGAGCCTGTGAGCTCCAAGGGACTAAGTGCTGGCAGCAGGCTCAGCACATCATCCTGCTGGTATGTCTTTGTGCACATCTAGAGAGGTCTTTCTTCACTCTTCAAATAAAGATGGAATTCCCAGGAACAATGAGGATGGGAAAGGATGTTACTATGAGCCGGAAAAATGTCCTTACCCAAAGACTCAATGTTATTGCTGGAATGCAGGAAGGGTGCATTCACCCACAGCTTCATAATCACCTGTTAGGAAACCATTCATAGACCTTTCTTCTGAAGGCATTTTTGGTTGTGCCCACTCAGTAAGACTCTCTTAAAATCCTTTCTTGAGAAACAATGGCGTAAAATGGTAATTTTGGAAGATCACTGGCCAAATCCAAGTTATTACTTCTTCCATAAAGGTATCACTGAGTCATATCTAGTGATAAGAGCACAGAATTTCATGCTAACATTGTAGAAACATGGTGAGATTTCATTAGATTCAGTTATCAAATTCATCAATAGAGTATCCCTGATCAAAACAAATGAAAGGAAAACCAGAGGTAAAGAATTAATCACTTTCATGAGAGGTCTGACTTTGAAAGGGTTTTAAAAATTGCATCAATCTTAAACATCCATCAGAGTAGAATAATCTGTTGAATGAAGCATTTAATTCAAAACTACAAACTTCAGTTCAAACATTTTAGAAGCTCAGTAGTAAATATCTATTAAGTAGGACTCTGTTAAATTTTCTTCCCTATTTTCCTCTTTATCCACGTTGTTCCCAACCATTTTTTAATGCCTCTTCCAAGAGATTTGCCTCTGACAGCATCTACAGTGCACCAGGCCCTACACGAAAACAGGCAAAATCTGTGCCCTTAAATAATCACTTTGTCACGTAATGACCAGAGAAATGTATGCAATGAGCCCCTTCAAATGCCACATTTAATCTGCCTCAATGAAAAGTAGCTGTGATAGGAGGCAGATGCTCCCGAGTAAGTTTGCCAGATGTTGAAGCTATATCCAGATGTTGAGCACACTGAACTCCAAACACACGACCTTTCAGGAAAAAGGGAACTCGTTCCCTGTCTTAAAAATGCTAAGCCAAGACCTTTACCACCATAAAATGCAATAAAGTAACTCTACTCCTGGGTTCCTTCACAAGGACAGAACAACCCATGGAACAAAGCACCAAAAAATTACAGAAAAATAGAGGAGAACTGTGTTTGACAGGAATAGTCAATTCCAGTTGTCTTTAATGACCTGAAGGATATAAAACTCAACTGTAGCATCCACCCTCTTCTTTTCCCAATTCTATTTGTAGCTGGGCTTAATTTCTACCTTCCAGAGTTTGGCAGCCTCAAGGAAAAAAATACTTTGTAGGAGCAAAGGTTTATTTCCTCTGACGCTTTTCTTTGAGATCTAATATAAATAAATATCACTTCCTTCTCTCAATAAAAGACTAATAAAATTGTTAATTGCTTGAAAATCAGGCAAGCTTGAGCTACTCTTAAACTAATCTATGTATTTCTCTAAGAAACCAGTTTCTGCAACAATGTGCCAATGCTTGTTATTAACAATCTGAAAATTAATTTTTCTTGAAGGCGTGGCACTAACAGGAACTAAATATTCTCTCACATCAAAGAACAACTACCAGTAAAGACCAGCAGGAGGTCTGTTGGTATTTAGAAGTTTTATTTAATTTTTAACATCTCAAAGTCATTCAGCAGAATGGATTGCTGTCTTTATCATCCCAAAGCACCTCATTAAACAAGTGAGTTAATCAAGTATATTCTGCTAATGAGAAAGCATGATTAAAAAAGTTCAGAGAAGTGGGAATGAGGAACAAAAGTCATCAGAAGAAAACATCCTTTCAACCTAGAAACATGCCCGTGGTTCATAAAATGTAAGCTGCAGTTTGGCTAACAAAATATAAGCAGTAATTATGTCTTCTGTGAGTAAATAGTAAATAACCTGGTCAAAAACACATGGGGATACTTTCTGATAGGAGTCCATGGGGACAGTTTCTATCCTGCCCATGGTTTGATGGTCTAGAAAGGAAGAGTCTTCCAGCTTTATGATAAGATTTTGTTATTAATATACACAACTGTATACCCTGTATGGCTTTGGCATTTGGGCTATTTCCATTTATTGAAAATTGGTATTAGGACCTTGCTGAACTCGTGATAGGTATAATTATCCATGTATGCATCCACTAGGCTTATAGGGAAATACAGGTAATCACACATTCCAGGTATCAGGTTGATTTTTAAGATAGCTGATTGATTAACTATTAATAATAGTTAATAATTGATTAACAGCTGGGAGCTATCAGTACATAACAGCTACATCAGGCACATTCAACCATGGCAACTTCCTCTGCCCTTTGACTGCACATTTGAGAGTCACTGTACATTTCAGATCTTGGGAGTTCTCATACATTCCTTGCCCACCCCTGTCCATAGCTCACTAAATATAGAATTTTCTTCCAAATTATACCTGTCCAGAAGGACTCCTTCCTATTCCAGTAACAGCTTTCCTATGCATAAAAGCACAGGGTCTGGTAATACCAGGAATATTTCTACCTGATAACAAGATGGAAAAAGGGCTTCATTTGCTCAGTCAGCCTTTCCCCTGCAAATGCAGGAGTATTTCATGCACATATTTACTCATGCATTGTGAATTCATGGACTCACAATAACCCCAGCAATATATCTAAATATTTGAAAGCAACTGTGGCAAAATCACTTTGGAAAATCCTTCTGAGAACAGCATGACATTCATTTTCTTGCAGTCTACTGAAATATTTACACAAATCTTTGTTCTGTGATGCGATTTGCCTGTTAATAACACTGAGCAGCAATCTACCTTGCCCAGACTTATCAAAACGGTCCTAAATACTTGAATCCTGTAATGAGAATATGCATTGTCTGGAACTTTGGACTGTAATGTTCTCTTGGATCATTTGCAAGCGTGGCTCTTTATTGCTTGGCCATGGCATGAAATGTCATCAAAGCCAGCAAACACCATTTCCCTGACTGCCCACTTACTAAGTCCTGAGTGAAACAAAAATATGACACAGGCTGTATTGAGAGCCCTGGAAAACCACCTGCCATCTCTGGCTCTGGGAGCTGAGCAATTTGTCCTGGGCAGTCACAGGAATGGCCTTTCTGTTGAGATTTCCAGGAGAGAAAATTACAGCTGTTAATTAATAAAACACCCAAAGTATATCTGCAGGTTGCTTCACTAATAAGCAGAGCCAGTATTACAATTGCAGCTTTTCCAGCTTCTCTGCTGCCTTGCAGAAAGAAACCTGGAGCAATGAAGGTAACAGTGATTATATGAAGTGTGTCCTAATGCTTCTGAAAGGGTTATTATACAGAAAGATCACAGGTTAGGGGTAGATAAAAATCCCTTTCTTCTCCAAAGACTAAAAACTTGTTTACTTGTCTGGTTGCTTTCTCTTTCATTTCTCTCCTTTATCTTCACTGCATTGCTGTCACGGGTCTGTTAAGTTGGCAGCACCCAAAGGATGCCTCAGGAATGAATGAATCCCTGTGGAAAGCTGGTATCACATATCTAACACACCAAGAAGTAGTGATCACAACACGAGGCTGCTAATGGGCTCAAAGAAAGAGACTCCAAAGAGACAAAATATCCTGGCTTTATGTCCTGGCCCATCATTCTGGTCATATGAGCCTGTCTTTGGATCCTGGCCCTGACTGCCTATGTTTCACTGCAAAAAAAGTCTACTTAGTTGCTACTTAGACTCACAGAATTGTTTTGGTCCATAATGCTGTGCCCCTATCTCCATCCAAGACCTTGGCCTTGGTTTTCCTCACACTGTCCTGCCACCAACTGGTTTCTAATGCTCTCCAGCTTCTCCTAAAATATCTGTTATCAAAGCCAACTCTTCAGAAAGGCACATATCTCAAATGAAAGACCAAAATTCAATTTTATCGTATAACTGCTGTCAATACAGCCATGCAAAGAAATCTCTTATTCTTCATTCTGCATATTTTGTCTCAGAAAATTTTGTTAACAATGGAAACAACTGGTCTTAGCTCTTTAGGGAGCAAGGCAGAGAACAGGCATAGCACTGCTCTCCCCAGCAGGTAGAAATGGAGAAAAATCAGAGCTCTGGTGCTTCTCAGACCTACTGGAAAAAGCTACAGATGTCTTTTGCAGCACAGCTTTCTCAGGTAATCCTCTACACAAACATAGCAAACTCTCTTCTCTGTAAATTCTTTCCAGTCTCAATAAAGACTGGAAATTAGCTCAATAAAGCAAAGGAGGAGAAATAGCCAAATTTGGGATTGAAAAGACTGGCAATCTGCAACTGTAAGAGGGCTACGATTGCTCCATGTACAGTAGTTCTTATAAATTATCCAGTCTAGTGTCAACTTAAAAATTATGAGACTTCCAGATATCCTGTAGGAAATACCTCCACAGTCCAACAGCTCTTACTGTCAAGGTTCCTTCAGTCTCAGTCTAAATGTTCCCATCCTAATTTTACGCCCCTTACTCTTAGTTATAGCCTATATTCTGGCCTCAAAGTAGTTCCACTCTCACATGGTGTTGGTATCCTAATATTTCTATCCTCCTCTACCCTCTGGCAAAAGAAGACATTAGAAAAATACACTAGAATAAATTAAAATTGTCAGAAAAGCCAATGAATGCCAGATAATTTTAAGATAAATACAATTAGAGCAGTTAAAAATGGAGGAGGACTATTAGATTACTGAATGCACCTCTGAATACAGGATACCTTAAATTAATCCAATATTAAATGTGATCTAAGCCAAAAGGTCAAGAATAATCTTGTGTATCTTCTTTAATTTAGAATTTCCTGGCCTTTATACAATATCTCAAAATGCTACACAGCAGCACCCGAAGGTGTGTTAATTTATTTCTCAGAAACCCACATAATTTCTTAAAAAAAATATTATGCACTTTGTCTTACAGCAAACTTATCTCCAGTGGGAAGATCTTGGACAGTACTTAGCTTGGAGAAAACACAGGCTCGACAGGCAACTTGAGTGGGAAATATTACTGTGCCTGTCTGCAGTCAGGTACAACTGCTGCATCCAACCTCATTTCAGCTGCAGTTTCAACAAACACACATGGGAATGCAGTACTGGAAGAATATTTGATTGTGTTTGTTTACCAACAGTGCTGATGCCAAGCAGCTCTGCCTGGCAAAGGAAAAAAAAAAAATTAAGAAAAGGATGAAATTTGATTTTTAATAATTCCACAACTCTGATAGGAACTGTGCTACAAGAAATACCATTTCAGGGCATCAGAAGACAGATGGGCTTAATGAAACAGCATTACATCAAGATCTCAAACCTGTAATTCTTGTGTAAGTTATTTTAAAGGGAATAATAAACTTAAATACATATTCCCAAAGTCAGACCATGTACTATGACTGTGATCACCAGCAGTCTCACTTTAGTTTGGTGTGTGTGGTTTTTTTTTTTCATTTTCTTTGTGGTTTTACCTGCATTAGCTCAAGATACAAGGAATTTCACTTTTTTTTCAACACAGGACCCTCAGGCAAGAACAGTAAAGTTGTTCCTAAACTTTTTAAACTAATAAATCCCAGTCAATTCCCAAAATATCTAGCAGGCTTCAGTGCAATACAGTCTGCATTTACTTTTAAAAATTTTTCTGAAGGACTGAAAAATTGCATCAGACATCTCGGTCCAGAATGAACTCTGTTCCTTTGAATGACATTGATTCACATATCCAGACTCAAGAAAGCATTTTCATGTAACAAAACTCTTCATTTTGGGGTCAATTAAAAATAGATTCAAGAGCAAATAAGGTTCCTTAGCAACTTAAACAAAGCAGGAAAAAAAACAGAGTCATTGCTAACCACCGAGGGAAAACCAAAGTGTCTCATCTCTTTGCTAAATTACCTTCGTTTATTTCATTAGCAGCCTCTTCAGGCCTGTTGTATGAGGGACATTTGCTGCCATGTGTAATGATTCCAGTGAGGATATTTTCACCCTGCTAACCAGGCAGGAGGAAGCCAAGCTGTGTTCAGGTGTCCCTGTTTTGTTCATTGAGGTAACACTGTCCTTTGCTCTCATGAGACTCCACCTTGAGCTTGGGGGCTCCCAGCACAGGAAGGACCTTGATCTGCTGGAATGAGCCACCAAGCTGGGGGAGGGATGGAGCACCTCTGCTGTGAGGAAAGGCTGAGAGAATTGGGATTGTTCAGCCTGGAAAAGAGAAGGCTTCAGGGTGGCTTAATCATGGCCTTTCAGCACCTGAAAGGACCTTACAAGAAAAATGGAAACTTTTTCCAAGGGCATGGAGTGACAGGACAAGGGGGGATGGCTTCAGACTGAAGGAGAGTAGGTTTAGAATAGATACAGGAAGAAATTCTTTACTGTGAAGGTGGTGAGGCCCTGGATGCTCCATCCTTGGAGGTGTTCAAGGCCAGGGATGGAGCTCTGAGCAACCTGGGATAGTGGGACGTGTCCCTGCTAATGTCAGGGGATTGGAACCAGGTGATCTTTTAAGGTCCCTTCCAACCCAAACTATTCTCTGATTCTGTGTTTTGCTTTGTGCTTCTTTGGCATCTCGTTTAAGAGGTCATTGCTTTGCTGTTTTGGTTTTTAAGCACTATGAACAGCAAGCACTATACGGCAACAATTATGACAACTTCTACTTGGAAACTGCAGGGAAAGAGATCTGATAGATCATGAATAAAGGAAAAAGGTTTTATTCATGATGATAAAAGCCTGTAGGGTCCAGAATATATTTTTTAAAAAGTTATTTTTTCTCAAGATATGTCTGGCAGACTGTAGCTGGAACCATATGCCCCAAAAACTATTTTGGATGCTCACCAATCTTTGGAAAGTCAAAGGGATCAATTAAGATTTTTCAGAATTTTAATCCAGGGCCAATTAGTTTTGCAACAAACTCTTAAACCAGGTCTGACTGGCATAATTTGGATATCAATTACAACTCTTTTGATTTGGATTTTGCAAACAGCCTCCTGAGTCATAGGCTATGTTTAAGAAGTTGCACTCACTGTTGCCACACACTGCAGGAAAACATACTGATTTCTTTTGTTATTAATTACTAGTTAAGTGACTGCTATTTCATATTAAAGTGAGAATTTAAAAATCTCAAATATGCGTATGACCTTACAGACTTTGGGGAGAATAACTGGCAAAACCAGATGAGAACGGCAAAGAGACCACAAAGCTCTGGGAAGAATCCAGCCAGTTATGACAACATATTCTAGAACCTCACAAATATTTATCTTCCCTTCTGCTGGAAAGGCAGGTTGAATCAGGTTGAGGGGTTTTTTTATTATTTATGTTAATGGTATGTGGAGAATGACCAAAAAAAAGAGCCCTGCTAATACACTTAATCTCTGCCATCCTATGTATCACAGTGACTTCTCCCTGTGAGAAGCATCATTTTCCTTGAATTTCTTCCTGATCTTTCTTAAGAGAAAAAGGTGACTGAGGCACTGCCAGCAGACCAAAGCTGCTGATGTTTGCCTCTTCCTCGAGCAGCCTGCACCAGCTGCCCTCCATTGCTGTGGTGCACATAGGCTGAAATTCTGGTGAGCAGAGTGAATCCACTGAGCCCTGGAAACGACAGCAATGTTTTCCATCACCTGCTGGATAAAGGAAAGGCTACTTTGCCTTGGTGTCCTCCTGCAGCATTTTGTATCATTAAATGTTAGACCACAAGGATTGATAAGAGGGAAGCAGATGGCTCATGCCTTTCTCTTGTCTTTTTACCTGTTTTCTAGGGGATGGTTCCTTCTTGACAAAATAACTGTGTTCTGTCTGTGCCTCAGGATTCAAGTAATTTTTAGATGTTACATCAAGGCACTTACACTAAGTAGCTCATCAAATAAAGGGTTTAATAACTGGTATGAAAAAGGTAGCTAAGTATCACTCCAGACTCAGAAGACTAGACTTTGGTTTTTTTATCATTGTAGCAGAAAAGTATCATCAGCTATAATAATAATTATTATTATTAAGCACAGCTATTAACATAGAACTAAATTATCTCCTTTTCCTGACTAACCTATGGCTTCCTTTTCTCCAGCATTTTACCTGCCAACACAAAAGATCACAGACATTTCACAGTCCTTTTTTAACAGATACTTTCACAGATTTTTTACACAATTTTTAGGATCAAATAAATTTTTAGCCATGTAAAGTTGAAAATGCAATAAAAGTCATAAACCAAACTGCACAGGGTCTGATCATCACACAATGGGGAGAGCTCAGGGAAACACTGTGCTGGAAAAATGTCTCCTTTTTCCCCAAAAAGGCCTGGGCACTGTCGCTGCAGGTTTTATATGGAAGACATGAAGCCAAGAAGCTGCAACTGTTTTTAGAAAATTATAGAATATCCTGAGTTGGAAGAGATCCACAAGGATTAGAGTCCAGCTCCTGGCCCTGAACAAGACAGCCCCAAGAACCACCAAGAATCTACAATTAAAATCACAATTTTCAAGGCAGCAACAGAGTTGAGGGGTGGTAGAAACCTTTTGGTTTACCTCAACTTCAAGCTGGATAAAGCAAGCTTTCCCTCCCTCCTAATCTGTTTTGTAATGTTGCTTGCACAGTGCAGAGAATTATCTAATCCTGCCCCAGCAGCCACTGTGCTGGACTGGCACAGGAAATTCACATCAGTGGCCAAAGGGAGGATCAGATCGCAGCCCCCAGGTGCCTGGGAGTTTATCCCTGGACAAGCATCCCAATTCCTATCTCCAGATCGATGTCCCATCTCTATCCATTAAACAAAAAGTTGAAAGGGAGGTGCTCCTAACATGAATAGCAGGGCTAAGGCAATATTCCCCCCAACCACAGTGTTAGATAAAGGGCAATTTTCCCATCTCTCCTATTGCTTCCAACATTTGCCATGAACACTAATCCTGAGGGTGGAACATCCTAGCTGTAAGGGCTCTCAAGTGCTGACTACCCTGCTCATTTTGACTAATAAAAATGAAAGCAAGCAGCACACTGAATGTATCCAGCCATTCTATATTGCTCACAAATCCCCCTGCATTAACATCTCATCTGCAGTGCAATGATCTACAATTTTACAGCTTTCCAGCAGCAAAATAAGGCACTATTTGGAACACTCTGTAGAGTTATTTCATATAAAAATAATGGCACATTTGCAAACGGTTTTTCAATCTCTGGATAAGTTTTATCCATCTACCCCTGAAACCAATCTGTCTTCAATTTTTTTTCAGCTGATCCTCACCTGTACAGCAATATAACAAGCTCCAGTCTTCTACTTGCAAAATGAGCCTGTGACAAGGTACAAAGTTACAAAGGTACAAAAGAGATTTCAACACTGTGGCATATGCAAAGAACAGGGAGGAAAAAGAAATCGCATTACTTCTCATATTAAGCTTTTTAGCTCTTTCTCTTAAAATATCCCCTGATGTGCCTCAGGAGTTGCAGGGAGAAGCTCGAGTTGCACAAGCATGGGCTGTACAACTCAATTACCAAGATCTGAAGGAAACTCGTGTCCTCAGACAGCATCTCTGAGGTTTCACCATGAACACTGCCTGATCTAATTAGGAAACACTCAGCGTCTTCGCAGCAATTACTAAAGAAAATAATTATGACATGATATGACCACTGTCTTCTTTCAGCTGGAAAAGCAGCATAAAATGACAGGAAATGGAAGTTGGACAGGAGTTAATAAAACAGCCTTGGGCAAGAGAGCAGAGAAGAGATGATTCCATGAGGAGGTACAGGGTTTTTTGACTGGAAAATGAGGAAGAAGTAGCACATTGCAAGCTAAGGACCAACTGAAAAAAAGTCCATTTAGTCATAAATGAGCCACGGACTCACCATAATTAAACAGGTTATGCTTGCAGACAGCTGCCTATCACAGCTTATTATAAGAACAGAGCCTTTATGGCGCCATGGTTCAGTTCATGGCAGTCCTACTGTCACATGCTTGCCCTCAAGAGATACCTGGTGACAATGCACTGACAATCCCACACCCATTAATGGCATGAATTAAATCTCTTCCAACACAGAAACCAACCTGAATCATTGAAAATGCTTTGAAGTCCACACAGGAGCTAATCTGGTGGTTACAATGGGGAACTGGAAAACAAGACCCTCTTAAATGCAGACCCAACCCTAATTACTGATCTGCAGGTACTTTATCATGTGAACTGAGCTGCCCTGCCTCAGTTTACTGATGAATGCAGTATTAACAGGTGGCTCTGGAGTAATCAAAACATGGCAGACACTTTCCAAAACAATGCAGGTGATCAGTGCAGCGCTCATGTAACGCAGAGGTGCGAGTCTTAATTAATGTTTATAAAGAGCCTGAAGAACCTGAGAGAGCTGGCGTCAAGGGAATACAAACTATCATTACACTTATTTTGCAAAGAGGCATGAATATGTGATTATAATTTTATTACCCACGCAGATTTATAAGGAGGGCTTGAGCACAAAAGAAATTAAACTTTTCGACACTTTCTCTGCAGCGCAGGTTCATTATCAGAGCCATGTATCAAATCTAAAATGTAAATTTAACAATTCACTCTTAAGATCAACTGTGAAATCATACCCAAACCTTCACTATCTTCAAGCAGTGTATAAGCAAAACACTGTGTGACAAGAGTGTTTTAAAAGTCAGGATTGTTATGTGGTTACAGCATGACACAATCTCAGTACTTTCAGAGCATTCATTTACTGTGGCAGCTGTATTTTCCCCTATATTTTGATTATCTTGACATTTTCTAATCATGAGAGTTATAAAATTTAAAATTATATGGCAGGCTTGATAGGCTGCAGACTCACCACCTCAAGTGAAGTTACTTTTTTTATTAAATGTTAAATTGCTTTTCTACAGAAGGAGAGTTGTATTTTGGTTAATTTTTGCTTTTTGAATGCTACCACAAATTTCTTCTGATATTACAGTGGTCTGAGTGACAGCAGAGAGATTTTTCTTTTCAATAATCCTTGTTAAATATTGACCAAAGATGCCAGTTCTGTCTTTCACCATTGAGATGAATTCATTTTGGCACAATAACAGCAAGGCTTTTTTTAGTATGGTTCCTAGTATGACTCAAAAGTTTCTAATCTGATCTTAGAATTTGCACAGATTTCTTTTTCCTCAGCAGCTCTATCATTTTCAGGCATTTTAGGCAGGGTCTGAAATTTGGTTGGGGAGGTACAGCAGCTGTAATGTAAAGCACAAAGCTTTTCTTTCCCAACCCAAATTCCTATGAATAATACACTCTGTAAAATACTGACCTCTGTATTTGTAATCAAGGATTTTTATCCAGATGCCTTCCATGTTCCCTTCACTGAGCAGTCCCATTTCCAATACCAGGTTTCCCTCCCAAGCTCCATGTCCAGCCCAATATCTAACAGCTGTGAATCAACTTAGAGGCAACTCTACAACTTCTTTGCTTTCAGACAGATTTTTGGCACAACTGAAAACAATTGTTTAGCATAACCAGACTACCTATCTCCTACCCTCTCTTCCTTTTCAGAATTTAATGATGGTCTAAGCCATTATTATTGCTAATAATAATGGTCTATCACATGGTTTCAGTTGAGAATTTAAACATTTAGTTTAGCTTTTGAAGAGAGAACACTATCAAGCCTCATTTCTTTACAGGAACCATTTGAAATACTCCCCTTTTTTCATGCTTATTTACCTACTTAATAAATAAAGGATTAAAAAAAAACCCAAA
Organism: Illadopsis cleaveri; assembly: GCA_013399915.1. Lineage (NCBI taxonomy): Eukaryota > Metazoa > Chordata > Aves > Passeriformes > Timaliidae > Illadopsis > Illadopsis cleaveri. Next base: position 70,519 of record VXBB01024400.1, read on the forward strand.
AAAACCTGCATATCCTGGCAAAGAAACATCCCAATGTGGGATTGCAGTCCTCTGTCCTGAATCTACAGTTCACGCATTGGACAATGGTGTAAAAGACTTCTGTGTTTTGACAGATGCAATGTAAAGATGAAAACACATTCCAAGGCAGAAGGATTTGTAGGTTTTCAAACCATAAATGAGTTTTGACTTTGAATTCCCCTAACATCACAGGGAGGAATGTGACCACTATTAGCCCTAGAAGCGTGACATGAATTTGAATTTGAAGCTCAGCTCTCAGAAGGAGGTGTTTGTGTACAATGAAGTCGTATTCTCTCTGCTAAAACAGCAAATAAAGTAGGTGCAGACATCAGGTGGATAAAAAGGGCTGAGATCTTCAGCCATTTTTCAGAAGACAACTCTTAGGGAATCTGCACTGAATACCAACAAAGAGCTTAAACTGAGATTAACACACTGATTTCAGTGCTGAAAATCACGCCAACCCTTGCAGCAAACACATCTGAAATATTATTCCTTAGTCAATCTTTTTCAAGAGATCACAGGTTTAGTCAGGCCGACCTACAGCCCCTCCAGAAAGTCAGTGTACTGAGAAGTCTATTACTTTTACTCATCTCTATCTCCCCCCATGGATCATCTCAGAAAAAAAGGTCGCAAGGCAAAGTCTGCCTTGTTTGCAAAACTCATTCTTCCTGCATATATTTACAGTGACCGAACTCTTTGTTTAGACACAGAGTTTCACTCAAAATACAGCTATCTCAGAGGGCAAACAGCAAGGCAGAAAGGGAAAACAGATTATCAGTGCTGTCTCTGCAGCAGAGCTGAATGAATTCCCTGAAATACTTAACCCACTAACAAAAGTTCTGATGGAAACATCATTACCCAAGACCTTCAGAGAGACCAACGTGTGATGACCAAATGGTTACAGACACAAGGAGCTCAAAGTTAGATTGCCTTTGAAGTAATCAGATCACATCACTCTGTACTGTAATAAAAATACAATGCCTTGGAGAAATAAAGGAAGAAAAGGACTATTTTTCATTCTTTTTTGGTAGATCCTGTGGTGTCCTAGTAACAGAACCACATCCCTTAAACTAACTGTAAAGCTTATGGTGCTGAAGCCTCTCAAAGCCACTGCAACTACACATGTTTTATTGCATAGCAGAAATAACCTCATTTTACATTCTGTAAGGAGAGGAAGGTGGTTTAGAAATACATCCATTTATGTACTCATTTCTATTCTTGGCCATTTAAAAAGATCTACACAGTCAAAAGAGGATGGTGGGTAATAGAAGATATATCCTCTTCTACATATGAACAACCAGCCACATAAAGCATAAAAATGTGGATTGGGCACCAACCACATTTGGATTCTTAGGTCTTAATATTCCAGCTGCAATGCTTCATGCTGACTTTGGATATAGATAGATGTGTCCTCTCCTAAATTTTAAAAGAAGCCTTCAAAATATTTTGCTGTGTAATAGCAGCAGGATATGTACATTTCATAGCTTGGATCTCCAATCAGACTGAAAAAGCTTTATGAAGGAAAGATAATTAGCCCTATCTGATAATGAGAAACAGGTACAGAGGGGGAAAACAATTTGTTTACAGTTACACCACCACCAAATCCATGGGTGGGAATAGGACCCCCAAAGTCCTCAGCTCTGTCATCTCTGACGCTTCCTCTAAAAACAAATTTGTTTTCAACACACATAAGAAGTAATTGCTCCAAACTTCACAAAAGCAAAGAACTTGCAGCTAGGCAAAAACAATTTTATTCCATTTTCTGCAGAAGAACGTCACCTTTTGAGGTTTGTTTTTATTTCATTCGTAGTTTATTCCCTTTCAGCACAGCAAGCAACGGACTCATCACTCCTTTGAAGTTGCTTTCTTTTTCCCACACTGGCATTAGCTACATAGACAATTTTTCTCTCCCCCTTCAACAGGGAAGGGTGAGCTGTAGTAGAGCTGTCTGTCATAGATTTAGGATATTATTTGCCATGTCTCTGTAAATACTGTAGTGTATCTACTGTCACAGCTAACTTTCAAAGCAACACAATGATAAATAATAATGGATTTTCTAGGAATCATCAAAGTGGAGACAAGGAAGTACAGTCCCGCTCAAAGCAGACTTCATGAAATGAAGCTGACAAGAAGAAAAGGAGAAAGAAGTGAAATTTTGATATCAAGGTGAAGAAAAGTAACAGAGAGGGTGCAAGAGTGGAGACCCTCCAATCCAAGGCCAAAGAGGAGGGCTCCAGAGGGAAAGAGAAAGTGGTCAGTCTCTGTCAGTAACAGAGTCGTGGGACAATGGAAAATGAGCAAGGTAAGAAGGAAACCTTGCTGGTCATCACATCAGCATTGGCCAGGTGTTGCAACTGGAGATACCAGAGGTAGGAGAGGGGCTGTGAACACCATTCACACTTGGGGATTTGCACTCTGTGCAGGAAGAGGGAACAGACCAGGCCTTCACTGGGTGAGTGGCTGCAGCTTTGCTACAAACTGGCAGAACGTAAATGGCACCTGCCAAAACCCAGCAGACAATTTATCACTTCATCACTGGTGATCCTGCACCCCAGAGGCACATCCTGGACCTCCTCCCCAGGCACATCAGAAAGAACTGATCCCATTTGTCTGCAAGGCAGCTCTGCAGCACTTGGCCAACACTCCTGTTTATTACAGCTGTTCTGGTCAGGTCTCTGGCCATCTCATCTACCATCCAACATGCTTCTGACTGACTGCTGGTAACCTGGATGAATTTTCAAACTTTGTTTCTGCAGCTGCCTTCAGTCCAAAAAATGCTTTTCTGCAGTTAACCAAGTTTATCATTACACTGACTTTCCCTTTGCTACCATTTCAGATTTAACCAAACAACTTACTTTTCTATGTTCTTTGAATGGTCCTTAAAACATTCCCACAGGTGTTAAACCTACCTATCCTAAAATATGTTTAATTGAATACAATGTTTGAATGACTGGAATTGAGCACTGAGAAAATGACCTACATTGAATAAAATTTGCTACTGAAATACATGAATTTATTACTCATTTTATGCTGCTCTTTTCAGAAGAGATGTTAAAGATCTATTCAAAATATTGGTTTAAGAATAAAACCAGCTATGGTCTGACTATGAGCCTGTAAAGTCTTATCCTTTGTCCAGTTTGAGCTGAAATCCAGATATGTACCATCCAGCACCTGCCTGGTCATTCTCCTCTTGCTTTCCTTCCTCCAGCTGCAAGGGCATCACATCACTTCATCTCTAGCAACTGTACCAAAATGCTGTGGCCTATTCTGTCTCTGGAAGATTTCCAACACTTTCAGAAAGCAGACTGCAGTGTACCAGTAATTGCAGTTAAAAAGAGTACATAGCTCCAGTAGCTGTTATTTATTCATTTGACATTCTTAAACATACACTTGGAATACCTACAGAGTTTCAACAAAGCTTCAGTGAAGTCTACACCTGTACTTAGTTTTTCATCCCTGTAATTTGCAGGTCGGTCTTGTGGTTTCTTTTATTGCCAATAATTAAGTGATTCAAAGTAGATTATTTCACTCATGAAAATTTACATTTTGCTCTAAAGAAACATGCCCTGGGAAAGTTGTGCTGCAAATCCTTCCCACTTGTTGTCTCTTCATGGAAACTCCAAGCACATTTCCAGAAATCAAGTACCTTGTTCCTCACGGCTGTGTGCTGTCTCACAGACGTAAAGGAGAAGAAGGAATGTGTTTTTTCACAGAGCTGTGGAGTCACTGAGACTGGTAGGGACCTCTGAGCATCATCCAGTCCAACCTGTGCTCAAAGCAGGGTCAGCCAGAGCAGTTTGCCCAGGTTTGAATAGCTGCAAGGAGGGAAATCCACAACCTCTCTGGGCAGCCAGCGTCAGCTTTCAGACACCCTCATTTTAAAAAAAGATTTCTTATGTTTAAATGGCATTTCCTGAATTTCAGGGTGTGCCCATCACCTCTTGTCCTTTCACTGGTACTTCTGAGAACCTGGCTCTGTCTCTACATCCTCCCATCAGGTATTTATACACATGAACAAAATCCCCTTCTCTGGGGTGGCTTCTTCCTGCTGTCCAAAGAAGGCCTCATCTCCTTTTTCCTTCACTGTCAGTCTCTGGTAAATATTCACCACTGCACCAGCTGCCTTGGTCTGCTCCCTGAGAGTGACCCAGCAGCTCCCAGCTGATCCATCACCCCTCCCAAGGCAGAGTTCCATCAATTCTCCCTCCACTCTCATGCAAAGTGCAAAATCCTGCTGTGGATCCTTGCTGCTCTCCCCTGTCATTCCTGTGCCTATTTTTTGCCCCACTTGGCCAGGCAGATCCAGTCTGTCTGTAGCCATCTTTGATTCCCAAAGAAGATCCCACTGTCATGGAAGCCAATTCTCATTGCTGACAGCAGCTGCTGCCCTAGAGAATCTGTCCACTCCTTCTCTGGTCCTCCCCACTTAAGGAGAAAACAGAAAACAAAAATCTGGGCTGCATATGCTCAACCACAACCTGTGAAACCATCTGGAAATATCTGCTGTGCCCCAGGTTTCCTGGACTGGATCACTGGTGCCCACTTGGAACTGGACAATTGCCCAGTGGCTGGACAGGCCCCAGCAGTCAGTCTACAACACCCTAGAACTGAGCCCCTGGTGGGCAGAAAACATCCCAAGACGGGTCAGGCTGAGAGATAAGGGTTAAAACTCCCACAAGAAGGAGTCACCTGTGGCTATCAGCCACTCTTCTCTGGCTCAGGTCCTTCCCTGGACAGAGCTCCCAGCCCCTCATCCACACCCAGAAGGTGTTCTGGAGCTGCAGAGCTACAGGTGGAGCAGGAGCCTTCCTCCAGAGGCCAGAAATCACAAGCTTCTGAGTCTGCCATCACGGAAATCTTCATTTCCCACTCTGATTAGCACAGACTCCCAGCACATCCTTCAGTACAGTTGGGAGCTCAAGTTTTTTGTATCTTCAGGATTTTGGAGAAGAACCAGTCACTCTCTCTCTCTGGACCATTTCTGAACCAGCTGCTGCATCTAGTAGCTGTGCTTTAAGACCAGCAGCTAAATAAGCTTCTCCATAGCACCTGTTGAAAGGGTGCTTGATTTTCCCTAATCAGGAGTCAGATGGAAAAAAAGAAACTCAAAGCACATTCTGATCAGGAATGGCTGGAAGAAGCTGTTAGAGCCTGCTGGAAGTTATCCTTTTCTAACCAAAGCCAGCACCACAAAAATCCTTGAAGAGCTCCCAGGAGACCTCTGACAGCCCTAGAGGTTCCCAGGAGACCTCAAAGGAAAGCACAGAAACTGTTCATCTGTTGGCTGCCTCTTCCAGCTGCACTCACCACCTGAATTTACTGCTGAAAGTGTCCCTTTTTATTTGGAAATAGGGAGAAGAGTACAACTTTATGGATAAACAATACAAAAGCCATCAAGTGGAACCTTCTTAGCTTGCAGTGGAATAGATTTGCTAAATCTTATCCCATCACTGGCCCAGGCACTGAAAATTGACATTTAATCAGAAATACTGCAAATTTCTACATTGTTTTGACATTATCCATTTTTCTTGGTGCCTTTATTTTCCTGTGCAACCAACAGCTGTTACAAATCTCCATGTAAAAAACAAAATGGAAATACTTTAATGATTTTTTTAAAGTGATGGGGGAAACAGCGAAACAATTAAGTTTGCAATGTTGCAATTATTTAAAACCCATCTACCGAAACTCAAACTTCCAAACATTAAGGGACCACTATGGTAGATCAATGAGGCATTACATAAACTCTACAAATGAGGTGAGGATTTGAAATTGCACTAGAGAGAATGGTGTCTGAACTTTCCATGGAATAAACAATGCTGGCAGACAGATGACTGATTTCTCTTCTATAATGCTGACACCACTTGTCCAGAAAGAAAGCATTTGTAGTTGTTCTTGTAGCAGTGGTTGTTACTCTTCTAGTTCTACAGGAAAAAGTAGAGATCAATGCATTGCAGTGCTGTATTTATCCATTTTTTCAGTAAGTGAAGAAATATCTTATTCTCATCCTCATCCCTCTGTCTTTTGCATTTATAAAAGGAAAAGCAATTCCAAGGGTACTGGTTACCTACAGCTTTTTTTTCCTATGGTTGATTGACTCTACATCAGCTTCTTTTGTGAAGAGGAGGCTAAGGGGAACTATAATCTCAGCCTACCACTATTCCAAGGGGAGTTGTAAAGATGATGAAGACTAGTGCTTCTCAGTCATGGGCAGAAGACCACAGTTTGGAGGTTCAGACTGGATATCAGGAAATGATTCTTCACATACAGAGTAGTGAAGTGCTGGAAATGGTTACTGAGGGACCAAATCTCTGCTTCCTGGTCAAATCTCCAGCCTTACAGGTATTTGAGGCTCATTACAGGCAAAGCTGACCTGATACACTTTGGACTGCCAGCAGCTCCTTCCAAGGGACATTTTCACCTTCTATGACATGAGCTTTGTGGTGCCTGCAAAGGTTTTTGCCCAAACTGCAACCTGCTTATTAGTGCCTTTCCCTCATTCTCTCAAGTCTGTCTCCTCTCTTCCAGATTTCAGAAATTTGCAGGAATTTCATTGGCACTGAACTCTCCACCTCTCTATCAAATTGCATAAAAAATTGGTAAACAAATTCAAAAGACATTTGGGAAGACTGAAGGAGAAAAGAAAGTCAGAAATGCAAACACACTATCTCTTTTTATCCAGACAGGAACGATCACACATTTGGTTTTCATTTTGCTCCCACAAAATGGTTCCAGAGGCCAGTGCCTGTGGTAATTCTGTCCTTTTCAGGATGTCCTCAACACAGATGTATGAAGGCACAGAACCACCATTCATCTTCCCAACACATGTACAGTCCTACTCTCCAGAACACTCCTTTTTCTGAGACCTATGGTGCCAAGTCTGCTAGACAGGATCCCAGACAGGGCAGACAACTGCTCTGACCTGCTATTGTAATTCCTATGTTCTGGCTCCCATGTAACATTTATTTCCATGACCTGATTTGCAAATCCAGATGAGGATATAGGGCAGGACAGAGCAGATGGAACAGCACGTTATGACCTCCTGGTGGTATTTCTCCTCAAGTAAAAAAAAGTTACAACGTCAGCCTCTCCAAAATGCTAAAGCTGAGATCAAAGTGAGCAAATAAAAATGTCAAGTGAAAGATGTTCCTGTGCATCACAAATAGCAGCACTGTCAGGCTGTGAGTCCAGTGGGACAGATCTGGCTGCCCATGTTGGGAAGTTGTTGAGGACAGAAGCTGGAACACTTTAAGCTTCATGTATTTGACTGGTCATTTCCACACTTCATGATTAACACAATGTGCACCCACACAGTGCATGAACAATGCCTGAAATACCAGCCATTACCTCAGCTGGGTTGAGAAAAGAGAATTTTGGCTTGCTTGGAAGAGATTAGTTGTCCATTATACAGTCCCAGGCAGAGCTGCTGGCCCAATTGCCACAGGAAGGGAAGACAGACAGGACTCCAGTGAGTCTTTTGAGCTCTGACTCCATCATAAAATGTCGTTTATTTACCACCACCTTTCACCAAAACCTCTTCAAACCTTCCATGTAAAATAAATACCAAAAGTCTTTTGGGTTTCTTGACAGCAACCTCCATCTTGATAACAACCCTAAATGAGGGCTGTTTGATCTTTCTTTTGTTTCACTATTTGACAAGGTTGGCTTCTGCCTGGCAAGTGAGAGCAGCAGCACTGTGAATGCCATTCATTAATTTCCTCTTCTGGAAAGAAGTTCAGGCCCATTTCTGAGTGATGGTCAAGGCTTGTATGGACACCATCTGTCCACAGGCACATCCCAGAGGCAGATCTCTATTTTCACAAATTCCTCACCTACAGCTGAACGTGTCCAGAGCTTTCTGACCCACCTCACTCCTATTTACAGAGGTGAAAATCAGATGTCTGGTTATGTTGAACCATTCAAACCAGGCTGATTTTTTTGTGCCCATCTGAGCCAATGTGGTTTCAAGAGTCTGACAACAGTTGTCTGCTTCACCTCAGGGGTCCCACTACAAAAAAAATCTGATGAGGTTTCGCCCTGGATTTGGGACTCTGTATAGTGCATCACTTGTCTGTTCTGTGTCTTATTCCTCTCTCTCATTGTCACTGTTCTAATTATTCCTAGTTTTGTTGGTGGGATGGCTATTCTTATTATCATATTTTACTTTATTTCAGTTATTGAACTGCTTTTATCTCAACCTATCAATCTTACCTTTCCTTGCTCTCCTTCCCATCCCCCTGGGGAGTGGGGTGTGAGTGAGTGCTACACAGTTAAACTGCAACACAGATAACAACAGTACTTAGCTCATATTCTTTAAGACTCAGAGTATTAGTCAGCTAAAACCCACTGAGCCATTAGAAAACCACCCACGAACTTCCAATTTTTTTTCTTTTTTTCTTTTTCTTTTTTTTTTTTTTTAAATCAAGAGGCTAAAATCATCTTTGTCAGAGATATGCAAGTGAATTGTGTAATGCACTTTTTATTCTGGTTTTCTTAGCTTTTCCTACGCTTCTGAGCTCAAGCATCCCCATGTTCTCTATTCTTTGTCTCCTATTTGCACAAGTTTTTTTTATTCACCCATGAAATTCATTAGACATTATTGAACACAACTCTAAGCAAAACACATCAACTAAAGAAGAGGAAAAAAAACCAAACAAGGATGAGTGAGCATAATGACCCACATGGGACAATTGAAACGTGTCTGTAATTATTATTAATGCTAAAATTTTACAGAGTGACAATGAGTTAAAAGCAACATATGACTAAAGAAAGCAAAGCAATGCAAAACCACCTTGACAACAAGCATCCATATGAAGAAGATAAAGAGCAAGAGTGAATAAGTGAGTTCTGCTAAATATGTTCATTGGTTTCACCATTATCAGCTAAACAAAATCTTACTTGCAATACAAGACCTTTTTTCCTGCAGTTCATTTCACTTCTGTTTTACAGTTCCTGACTGAACACTTAGGATTTTTCCATTGTTTATGACTCGATCCTTGCCCAAAAATATGCATGGGCACTGGGGAAAGCACCATTACTTCCTATTTTCTCCTTGTGTCTTTTCCTCCTAAATTTTACCTTGAAGTTAACCAGATTTTCATGTTCCTCCACAGCTATTAAATTAGGAAATCGGAGCCAAGCAATGTGCACACTTCCATCCTTTTGGGTCTCCAGCTGTTTCAACAACGTTTTTTTGTTAAATTGTACAAGAACTTCCTTTCATTCCTAAATTCAGGGCTTTATTCAGAATAATCTGCTCTCAGTAGCTAATTTAGGTATCATGACTGCTCTTCTGCACTGACAGCACAGCCAGCCGGGTCTGGCAGCACTGGATTGTAGGTGGCCTGAATCACTGATCACTTTCCCAAATTCAGATGCTAAAGATAGGCTTCTGTAGAAAAACAGTCTGAATATGGCCCCACATCTCTGCCAGGTTTTCTCTCATGATTTGTGTTTGCCCAGCCCTGAACTTCTCAACATCTCATCAAGGATGCTGCAAGAAACACTCATCACTTCAGTGTCTCTTTCCTGGAACTTGCACCATAACCATGTCTCTGCTTCACAGTGTCTATCCCTCCTTCCTAATGCTTCCTTGATTTAAATGATGCAATCCCTATTTGTAAATAATTTATAGATCCTGTTTATATTCTATTTAATACAATTTACAGACTATTGCTTAGAATAGGGCTGGTGCTGCACAAAGCATTACTGACCATGTAATGAAAATGCCCTCCAACAGGACAGAAATGCTCTCTCATTCAAGCCATCATCTCTACTTCCCTAAGACTTTTTTTCCCTTTAGCATCTCTTCAAACCTTCCTGATTTAGTTGAGTTGACTGTTAATTCATCTACTTTCTATTTCCCAAGCTTCGTTGCAGTCAAAGCAAACACAGTCAGGTGACTGCCATGAAATTTGGTCTGAAATACAAATGGCTGTGAGAATTTTAGTGCTTGATTCTGACAGCCTTCATTCTAAGAAGAAAACCTGTTTTCTAAAAAAGGTCACCTTTGAATGAGCAGCAGCACTGCTGATAAAAATCTGCAGGACTGAGCCTTATAAATGCAACTTTTTGCAGGTTATTTAGAGAGAACAAAACAAGCAGATGATCAGATTTAGACATCTGTTTTAAAGACAACTCTGCAAATTGTCTGGAGACCAAAATAGATTATTAACAGGAAATGGAGTTTTCTTAATATTGAATTTGATCCTGCCCTACTGAAAATCAATGGAATTTTGTCGCAGACTTTCATGTGAAAGGAACTTAACAAGCAACATATACAAAAAGCAGAGTTACAGCAACTGTCAAGGAGAAAGCTCAGTTAGGATAAGCCTTAAATTTCAATATAAAAGTGTTCTTGCTTGAGAATGAAAGAGAAACATGGGAAGAGATAAATGTCTGATTTGAGTGGACTTGTTGAATGCAGTAGTGGAACCATTCATCTTTCTGCATAATCCATGAAGTATAAAAACTGAGGGAAAGCAAAGAAAAACCAAAAGACTTAGGTCCACAAGGGTGTGGTTCCATGCAGTGTTCACATGGAAAGCACTGGTGCTTCCCTTAGTGATGCTATTTTCATTTTTGTATCTTCAAACAAAAATTTCAGAATATTTAATCCATGTCAATTAAGACTCAGAATCCTTCTGGGAGACACATCCTTATTACACCAATTTTTGCAGACTACAATGATAGAGTTTGACTCATTAAAGGCCAGAAAATGAGTCAGCAAAGAAAAAGAACCCCAAAGCCCCAATCATCCATTGTCTGTGATAACCACTGAATAACCTCTTTCTTCGTCACTACTCAGCCTTGGGAATAAAGTCACTTATCTGAGAAATAAAACTATTCCTTATTCGATGTTTGCCTTTTTTGTATGTTTGTTTTCCACTACGACTGCCTCCCAACATTTCCCAGCCTTGCACACAGACTGATGCACTTAATTTTGACAGATATAAAATCCCTCTTAAATCTGCTGCAGTGTTTATACTGGGATGCATAAAAATGACTTTGTGAAACAGAGTCTCGGAATAGAAAAGGAGATTAAAAATATTTTGCACATGAAGAGTTCTCTAGGCTATGAGAGAAAGAGTAGAATATTACAAATCTTATTCTCTTTCTCCAGATTGCCTAAAGGGGCCCCTACAGCAGAACTATTTTCTTTAATCTTATTTTCTCTTTTCAGCATGTATTTTATTTTCTTCTCTCTGCTAGCAATACCCTGGCCTCCTAATAGCTCCTGAGTTCACCTCCTAAAAACATATTCTAGGATAAGCCTTGTCAGTATTAGATTTGCAAAGGTTTAGAAACAGCTTGGGTTCTCTGTGCTAACAAACACTTAGTGATAAATGCCTTCTCAAGGAATGTATTGCAGAAGTGATTTGGTCAGTGTACGAGCCAGTTTGCTTTACAAGCATGAACTTCCCTGGCCTGCCAGTATTACTGCAAAATAGAATCATTTTCCTAAATGGTTTCATTAAAGGGACATTGTGAGGCTAAATAGGAGCTATTGAATGAAAACGGACAGAGCAAATTTTCAGTCATGCCAAACCAGTCTGTGGCATCAGTCACAGAGGTTTCACTGACAAAAAACCAAAAAAACAAACAAAAACCAAGAAGTCTCCATCGCTTTATTTGGAGTTGAACTCATTTTCAATGATTCTGAAAGATTCACTGCCACTGTGGCTACAGAGCCCTCATCAGCCATCAAGGAGCCAATCTGTTAGAAGAACCCAGGATGAGTTATTGTCTGACAATGCCAGGACTTTCATTTGCAGTGGAAAATCATAATCTTCCCTTTGCTTCAAACAATTCCAGTTGAATCTCCCCTCCTCCAACTTATTCATCCCATACAAAGCCATGATGGGAATATCAAGAAGGAAGAGCGAGCCACACGGAGCAACCACAGCCTCTCCTCAAAGGGGTGTCACACTGAGCAGCAACAAATTCTGCATTTTAATGAAAACCAGGAAGATGAGGGCCAGGAGAGCATCATGTGAGACAGCTGTTGCTATTTTTAATGTACAACGATGCTGGAGTACAGACTGTGCCTCCCATGCTTTGGGATTTTTCAACTTTCTCTGGAAGATGGGAGGATGGGATGTCCTGAAGGAAATCCACCTACACAGTAATTTAACATGGCCCATGGGCATGGGCACTAGGATTTTTCTTGCTTCTTTTTCTGCCTGAAGCCCACATTAGAATTTCTGGAAGACTAAAACATAACATCCCTAATGTCTTCAGGCTGGTAATATTGTAGTTGAGTGACACTTAGTGGGCTGTGACAAGAAGAGTTGATGATCTATCCTTCATTTCTGCTGAATCTCTGAGTTCACTTCCACATAGGAGGGTTCTTTGGTCAGGTACAATACAATTTTTCCTCAGACGTGTCCCATAAAACAAATGCAATTGCAAAGTCTTCCACATAAAAGCCATATAAACTAATACACACATTCCCATCAATAGGATTCATCTCCTCGAATTACAGCCATGTAAAAACATGAACCTCTCTAAGTTCATGGAGATAAACACTTCCAAATGTATTTCCACTCCATCTATCCTGGGCAGCTCTTGTAGGATGGGAAGAATTGGCCTGGGACTGTACATCTCACTCCACTGACTGTGGACAGAGCCTGGACTTTCAGGCATTTCAAATTAAAAGAGATTAATATCTATACCTACAGTCCACAAGTGAGCTAATTACACACAAACTCCTACAGTCACAACTTTAACAGTAATTCAGTGGGCAGCCTTTTTATTGTTATCAATATTTTGAAGGCACATTTCTAATGCCAAGTCCATTTTCAGATAGCATGGGCATAAGAACAGTTGAGAAATATGTAGGTGTCACAAGTGTAGGTGGGGTTTTTGCAATTCATCTTGTTCCACATCCACTGTAAAGATAAATATCAGTGCATGGCAATACCCTTGGAATCTGTTTATCTTGCTGCTGATTCATGGCTTATTGGTCATTAAAGGGAAATCAGTGGCATGAAGTTATTTTTCTGTGTAAGTAGCAAGCAATGCCACAATATAATGAGGACAAACAGATATAAACTTTGAATGGCCTAGGGAAAACACATGGTTTAGCAAATGAGCGGTGTTATGCACAACCTCCAATTTAAAGAAAAAAAAAGAAAGAAAGAAAAAAAGAAGAGAAAGAAACAAGAAAAGAGAAAGAAAGAAAGAAAGAAAGAAAGAAAGAAAGAAAGAAAGAAAGAAAGAAAGAAAGAAAGAAAGAAAGAAAAAGAAAAAGAAAGAAAGAAGGCTGCCTTATTTCCCTGAACCCTCAGCCACCTTTCCTTCCAGCTTGCTCTATATTACAGATCCCACATGCATCTCTGTCAAGACAGCCTATGTGGGCTCACTGTAAGCTACTGTCATCCAAGCTGGGGCTGAAACAAAACTGAGACACCAATAAATCATGCTATAAAAGAGAAACTCAAACACCACATACTGGGCTCTTTTCTTCTTTCTCTTTTGATTTCCCAATGCCNCTGCTCGCCTTTGCCTTGCAAATGTCTAGCCTTTTTCTTTTTTTTTTTTTTTTTTTTTTTTTTTTTTTGGTCCTATGTGATGCATCTTGCAAAGGCATTTGGCAGATCAACAAAGCTCATGCACAAAGACAATTAATCCTCATCATCCTCAGTGTGACTTGTGCTAGCCAACTAAATCTAAGATAATTTTCTTTGTGAAATGGGATTGGATCAAAACCCTGATATCAGAAAGTGACTGAACTTTCCAGAAGTTCACCAGAGTGAATTTTCTTAATATCAAGAGTTCCAAAACATGACTTCAAGTATCTATTGATGGAATCTACTCATTCCATAGATTGATTGAACCTTCCAAGTACTGTGGGATGGTTTTTTTGTAGACTTAATTCTGGTGTTACCTGCAATAATAATATATTTGTGCAACAGCTGTACATCTGTGTAGTTAATGAATTAACAGCTGAATCAGGCCAGTCATTCACTGTGTCTGCTTGTCTAGATACTGAATTTGATAATAGACTGTGCTCTTAGCAACAGGATGGGTATTTCAGGATGGATATATTATGGGGAAAAAAAAAACACCCTAAAGGAGATGACTACTGACTACAGCACAGCCAGAAATGGAAGAAGGACTGATCCTTGGAGAGGGCTTTAACTGAGCTAAGCAGGAAGCTTTAGCCACACAAAGGATATATTCATAACATATAAAATAAAAACATATTGGCATATCCTACCCAGTGTTTCACTCCTGTTCTTAACAGATAAAGATCCGTGCTAAAAATACATCAGAAAAAAAGGCAGTCTGGGTACCCAAAGCTTTCTTACTTCCATAGAAAACCTTTCAGTGGAGCCTCTTTGCTGTGATGACAATGATCTCTATGGAGGATTTAAATCTCCAGCATTATCAAGAGAACAATCTTTAACCAATCTTAACAGTCTTAAATTTTCTCCTCCCATGCAAATCATTGCTACCATGGCAAAACCCAAATTCATCTCTGGGCAAATATTCAAACCATTTTGCTGTGGTGTTTTTTGGGGGGTTGTTTGTTTGTTTGGTTTGGTTTGGGTTTTTTTTTTGTGGTGGTGTTTTGTTATTTTTCTTCCTCTGTACCTCAAATGAGTTGCCCGAGAGGCAGTTCAGACCAGAGTACCACACTCCTTACTCCAAGTCCTGTGCTCTCAGATTTCAGATGGAATTATTCCACTCTGACCCCTGGAAGTGAGAGGAGTTGGACCGAAAAACCTCAGAGAAAACCAACTCAGAAGTGGGTGATATTTACAGGCAAACAGTAATTTGCCAAACCTCTGGTTGTTAGGCAATTTCACACATTGCTTTCCAGGATCCAGGGGCCTCTGTACCATGTTTTATGCAACTGCAGCTGAAAGCCTTTTGTGCAGTGTGAACTGCCCAATTTAGTGCAAATAAGTTAGTTTGCCTCCTATATTGATACCTGCCAATGTTCTGGCATAAAAAGAAATGAGGATATTAAGGCTATTTCTTTTTCAGACAGCATCTGGTTGGCTATTGTGAAAATGCTAGGGTGGTTGTTCACACCCATTTTCCATTTAGCCTAAATTAGCCTTTTAAATATAAAAATACTCTCGATTTCACCAGTTTATAATTTTTGCCTTTGATACTATTTCTGAACTGATGGAAACTTCAATCAGAATGCTCTTAACCTCTGACAAATTGAATATTGGGAGAGTATATTAAGCAGAACACAAAAGCTAAATAGATTTTTGGAAGGGTTGTAAAAGGCAAGAAACAAACTAGAATAAAAGATAGTTGGAAGAAAAAATAAGATTGATTTGTAAGATTGAGATCTGATTTAGGGCCAGCACTCATCGAGAAAGAGTACCGTGTGTTGTAACAAAAAAGAGGTAATGATTAATGTTAAAATAATAGTTTCCATTTCAGTTTGTGTGGGCACAAGTAAGTTTAAAGAATGTTATGCCTTCAAAGTGGTAAATTAGTGCACTTTGCCCACACATATCTTTTTTTTTAAAAAAAGACGAAGTCATATAAAACACAATTTCCCTTTTGCAGTGCCTAGTCACTGAGCCAGGTGCAAAGTTTTAAGGCTCAGGATTCTCAGCCTTGTGTTCAGACTCCAGAATTAAATGACATCATCTCTTCTTTCATTTTTTTAAACCCAAATTCAAAAATACCTACTACCTCAGGGTGCCTGTTTCATATTGTCACAGATATAACATTTTTATAGGTTACCTGCTTTTAAATCCTCACTTTGAACTCAAAGGGCTGGCTGAGACAGGGCTACAAAATTGAGCTGACCCAGACAATAATTATTGATACTCAGAGTATTTCCTGCTTTCAGATGAGATGGAAGAACAACAGTGACAGCCTGTGCCATGGCACTTCACTGTCTGTCTTTCCATTTGTGCTCTGAATCTGTGTGTAATGCATGTGATTTAAAGATAATGGAAAATCTGGCGTCAGAGAGAGATCACTGAAAATGTGGTATTTATTTTTCCAAAAATATTACAAAGAGATGAAACCCATGAGGGTGAGCTCTGAGATCTAGCCAATATTTCCATTGAGAATTTAGGTTTAAGGAGTAGGAGAAAAATAATCTAATAAAATAAAGGTAATTCAACTTCTAATTCAACTTAGAAGATTTGGAGGAAACAATAAAATTCAACAGGACTGTGGTAACAGCTCAAAAATCAGTAAAATGCAATTCACTGAACAGGAGGACAAAATATTAACACATAGACCTTCAGTGAGAGAATGTAAATGTAAATATCTAGCTGCTAGAAAAAGAAACCTACCCAAAAACCTGGCTTGGGGATCAGCAGGTCTGGTCCAGATTGGGCAACCAGGCACAAGTGGCTTGTAAAGCAAAAAACCTGAGGTTCCTCAGGGCTGTGCTGATGTTCAAGAGAGTCTGGGAGAGCATCACTCCACCCCAGGCAGCGCTGCGGGAGTTTCAGCACCAGCACAGCTTTGGGTTTGGCCCACACTGTGAGACTCAGTGGGAGAGGGGCTCAGAAATATGGAAACAGGAGAGGTAAGAGGCTTTCACTTCACCAAGAGGGAGTGTGTTGAGTTATGCTAGAGAACAGGGAAAAGCTGTGAGGGGGAAGCCAGCTTCCACGAGAAAGGCTTTAAAACAGGCTGGGAATGGTGACCTCAACAGGGCTCAATTGTCCAGCAAGAATCTGGTGTTAATTACATCTTGACAGTCTGTTTCAGGTAAGATTGTATTTAAATCTCAGCTCCCAGAGAGACATAAACTCCTGCTGCTCATATAAATTTTTAATGCACTTCCATTATTAAAGCAAATTTTATTCCAAGGAGCTTTGCCTCAAAAATTAATCAAAGGATTTTTGTTGTACTCCAGATGAAGCAAATGCAGAATTCCAGGAGCCTAACACAGAAACCAGACTTCTATAAATAGACTGTGTGGAGTCTGATTTGCTGCAAGACGAGGGGGTAGGTCACATATCACATCTCTCCAGGCTGATCAGCATTGGTCAGGTAGTGCTTTAAAGGCAGCCCAAGATGGAAAGCAAATAGATTGATTCAGCACCAAGCTCAGAAACACACACTGCTATGAAATGAGAGCTGAAATGACATGAAATACACTGATTTTTCAGAGTTTGAGGTGGGGTTTTTTCCCCCCTGCCTGTTTATCATTCTGCATCCAAATGCTGAAAATAAAGCATTGGTTGGTTATGAATAGGTGGGAGTTTTACCTCCATCCCAAACAGAAATAAACCCTAAAGCATCTCTCTTGGTTCCTCCCAGGTGGGGCAAATAAATTCCTCTCAACAGCAGAGGTGTTTTGCATGACCAAAACCAACAGGAGCTCCAGCTGGAAACACTAAACCTAATGAGCCAATACCTATGGGCTACCCTCTGTGCTAAGGCAAAGTTCAGCAGAAGACCATGGAAGGGGTTTTCTGGTTCTGGACCCAGTGTCAGGGCAGAGATGTTCAGCACAGCAGCACTCAGACATGAACTAATGAAGGGAAGAAGATCTAAGGGATGCAACAGCAAGGCACAAAAAAAGTGTTCGCAGATACCGAGAGGTCTTCTGCTTGCCCCTCCCAACTGTTTGTGGGGTTACACAGAGCCATGCTCACATTCATGAATTTCATGCTATGGATTTTGTTGAAAACAGGTTTAAAAATGCCATCCCAATCCTCTTCCCCAATGCCTTTTTTTGGTATTTAACAAATAGTGCAGAAATACCTAAATAATACAGAGCAAGATACCTTTAGTGAGAAAATCTCTCTCCTTCGGAGAAGGAATTTAGTCCAAAAATCAATCTTCTCATTAATTATTTGTATCAACAGAAATGCTGACACATCAAACAATTTACTTGGCTTCTTATATATTACCCTTAGGTGACAGCCTTTTGCTCAGTGCCCAGAAAAATATTTCAAAGCTGCTGCTTTTGGGGACCTCTCCCCAAGCCTGCAGAGACGAAGCAGTTCCAGGCACCTGGCATTCAACCACTGAGCTGCACTTGCTGCTTTCACATCCTTTTCTTTCAACCACACACTCAAAAAGGGCAGAGTCATCATCTAACCCACTGCTTCAGAAATGGAGAGGGGAAAAAAGAACATTCATAACCTTCGCTTGAAGGTTTGTTCCACAAAATTTCTTTTGTGAGACTGAGAGAAAATGGGAGAGTAAAAACCTCCATGGATGCTACTTTGATCTTACACCAGGAACCCATAACACCCTCTGACTCCATTTTGGTGAGGCAGGACTGGCTTTCCTCAACGTAGGAGACAGTAGAGGAGTTATGTCACGTGCCTGGTTCAATTCCAGCTTCAATCCAAAGTTGCTCTTGACACAAAACCAAAGAAAACTTGGCAGCATCATCTCCCAACCTTGGGTTGAGTCCCAAGCAAAACTCCAAATGAAACACAAGGTCCCAGATCTGCATAGAGCCAACCAAAGAAAATGCTGGCAGTGATGCCGGCAAGACAAGCAGCCAAGTTTTGCTGGTATCTACACGGTGCTTCTCTTTCAGCTGCCCACAAAGAACTAATACTGCTTTATGTGGGCTATTTGCCCTGTAAATTGGGATCTAAAGTCAATGAGAGGGATGTCATGGGAAGCAAAACTGGTGTCAATCCTTGTGGCAGGGTCATGATCTCCCAGGCCACTGCACACAGAAGAGATCAGAGCCAACCTGCACTGGGCAATGTTGAAAATTCCAACAATGGGAACCAAAAGGAAAATTTCAAGAATGACTAAACAGTTGATCACACCAAACAAAACAGCTGCATTTCAGCTCATGAGGATGGATGGATAGACAGATAGATGGATGGATGGATGGATGGATGGATGGCTATTCAAATTGTCTCTGCGTAAGACAGAGGATTGGTGGCTGACCTTTCCAGAACATTTCCGGCATGATTAGGCCAAAATCACCAAAACTGTGACATCTTTGCTCACGTCAAGCAGGATATTTATGCAGGGGTTGAAACAGTGCTTGGAATGAGTAAGGATGCCAAATTGCCCCTTGATGCTTTCCATGATTCAGCCCTGGCTGCTGCCTGAGATGCAAGGCAGGACTGGTAACCACCCAAAGTCAAAGCAGCCTCTCACAGGCCTAAGTGCCAGGAAATCATAGCACAGACTACCTTGTACAGACACTAAATGAGCCTGTGACCAGCTTCTTCCTCAAATACACTCACTCTTTCATTAGCCTAAACTAAATGGTGCCCACAGAATGGAGTCAGACCTCCACGGACCAGCGCTCAGGAGGACAATGTTCTCAGTGCACTGGATTACAGACTGGGAGGAAATTTTTCATTCCCTGGAAGTGGGCAGAGAATCAATAGCTCATTTTTCATGTTATGGTTATTATGCCCAGTGCTTCACGGGCATTGTGTCATATACAGCCTCTATAGCAACAGCTCAGATTCCTCACTCCTGTTTGCTCTGTCAGTGGCAATAATTGCAAAAAATCCCCAGGGCTCAGGAGTGTTTAGCTCCAACTGGGAAATACAATAGTGGATCCAGTAAAAGTAAAGTAATAAAGAGAGGCCACACAAATATGAAAACAACTGCAGCATGAGACCTTTCCAGTTCCATTAGAGTGATTACCCCAGTGGCAACCCAGCTCCTGAAAAAAAGTGTGTGGTAAATGGTTGGGGTTTTATTGAAAGTGCCTTTCACCATTCTACAAGAACTGCTCCTGAGCACTGTAGCAACATCACAACACTGCACATACTGCTTGTAGACATCTCCTGCATTCCTTGTGCAGCAGGAGGGTTAGGAAGTTGATTTGATGAGAACTTGACTCTCGGTTCCCAGGCTCACCTTCAGACCAGGGCAGGGCAACCTCATCTCTGTATTCAGCTTTAATCAACCTGTGAGTGCAAAATGGACATGCCATGAGTTTGGAACTGAGAGTTGAGAGGAGGGAACAAATACTGCCTGGTGAAACACACCAAGCTATGAATCCCCCAGACCACAGCACAGAACTGAACATACTATTGTTTCTGGCTTGCAAAAGAGCCTGAGACCCGACAGCCAAGAGAAACATTAAGACAGCAACAGCAGAAACAAAAGTAAGCAAGTTGCTAAATACCCCTGCAATGGGCTTGCCTTTCAGGTAAGTGAAACAGGGCATTGAGTATAAAATGGCTCCTTGGCGTCAAAGACTTCCAGCCAGTTTAAGGACTGTAGAACTGTTTGGGCTAGAAGGGACCATTAAAGGTTATTACCCAGTCCAACCCCCTTGCAATGATCAGGGACATTTTCTACTAGATCAGGTTGCTCACAGTCCCATCCAATCTGACCTCGAATTTGTCCAGGGATGGAGCAACCACCACCTCTCTGGGCAACCTGTGAAAAATTCCAAAAGCTTTTGGCCAAGGGCTGATTCTCAAGAGTACAGACCAGAGGCTGGACCTGCAGCTCCCCCTGCACTGAGTATGACTGAGATTCCAACAATGCATCATCAGTAGGTAAAACCACCCTGTCTCATACAGATCTAATCCCAGCTCACAACAATCTAATCCCAACTCACATCCCCTATCACAGGTGAGCAATCCAATCAATGCTTGGTGAATTCTGCTTCCCAGTGATAGGATGAGTCAAGATGGAAGGATCAAAAAGCAACATTGCTATGAACACTTGGCTGCCACAAGCCAGTCACCCTTGTGGTAACTTTCCTGACACCTCCTGCTTAGAGCACGAAAAGGCAGAAGACTCATAAGGCCCTGCTTTCATGGGATGTGTTTGTTCTGAAAATGGACATGGAGTGAGCTTCTGCCCTTGTGCTCCATGGGAGGTTTCTGTCCCCACTGAGCTCCCTCAGGACACCCACGTCAGGCTGTGACAGCTGTGCCGCCCCAGTCACATCCCCAGCCTGCACTGTCCCTGCAGCAGGTCCCTCCTGGCCCTTGGTGCCAGGCAGGAGCAAGAGGCAGCAACTTCTCTCCCTTCACTGGAGAAGTGAAAAAACAATCAGAATAAAGATGTTGAAGAAAGACCCCCCTCCCAGCTTTCTCCACATTCCACTGACTTCCAACCTCTGTTGGGGGCTGCTTTTCATTCAATGTAGACTTGGGGATGTATAGAGGAGAACAGTTTTTCGAGAGCTGCCCTGCAGAGCCAAGGACAGGATACACTGCCACTGTCACCCCTCTACCTTCCATTCCCAGCCTCTGTAAAAGTTCCTTTGACAGCTTGTGTAGCAAAGAGAAGTCATTTGCTACACCTTCAACTCACAATTATGAAATTCCAGAATTTCTTATCTCTACAAAACATTCATATTCATATACATATATATATTCTTATAATATATATATCCTCAAGTGTAAAGAAAAACAAGAATATTTATTTTCATCCAGATATACAGTAGGAAGGTTGAAGCTAGACGTAACAAACCTTTGCAGCCTAAATGAAAGTTGCCTGGTTGTATTTACAGGAATGTAGAAAACATTTTCATCAAATTCCTTATAGGCAAGAAATGAAAAGCACTGATGACTGAGCAGCAGAAAAAGAATGAGAAAACTGGTTAGACTCTCATTTTCTCCTGACTACACAAGCAAATGATCTATCAATAAAACTAAAAGATAAAAATTGATAAGATGAAGCAGCACACACAAACTCTAATTCAATTAACCTGCAGAAATCCCTGCCAAGAGTTTCAAACCAGGGCTGATTTTCATGTGTATTAATACAGTTTTCACCAGAACCCTCACTAGATTTGAAATGTCAGAATAATTTATAGCACCAGAGAGCAAACTGATGGTTTTCTCTGATCAAAAACCTGCAGCAATGTTCCACCACTGTTTACAGTGTTTACAATTGCTGATACACGTTTGTCTTCTGGTACAAATATTTAGCTTTGGCCACTGCTGGAGCAATACCAATTTGGTCCTGAAAAGATGTTCTACTATTTGCTTTATGCAGTATCTTTAAAAGGGCTACCTATGCATATAAATAAAGGGTATTTGATGAAGGTTTTGCAGGCTCTGGAGTGACCAGTTTTACCATCAGCCTGTGCTGATGTAAAATGTGCTTGACCCAGGTTGTGTTAGGCACTGTATTTCCAGGCAGTGAAAGAGGCTGGAATGCCAAATTTCATTAATTCACTTCATCCAGCAACTGCTTTAAAAGGATTTAGCATGAGAAGCAGATCACAAAGCTATCAGAAGAACACTGCACGAGTGAATAGAAATTGAAGACATTAAATGAGTTCCTTGTGAAATACTGCAATCACTTCTTTAAGCAATAAAGAGGTGGTTTGTTAAATAATAGACTAGAACAAGTCCAATAAAATAAAAAAACTGTCAAAGTACCCTTTTCAAAGTTGCTACATAATCTTCCAATTTTGCTTTCATTAGTAAACAGTAACAGATGATGAGATTCTATCGTCATCTTGTCTGGACAATATCTTAGCAGCATTTGAATACATTACAAAATGAAAGAATACCAGAAGAAGAAAATTTAATGTAATTACCACTTTCTGAAAATAGATTGTGCATAACATTCACTTAATATAGCTCAAATAAAGTGAGAAAGAAATCAAGGATGGAGAAACTGTTTCCTATTTAAGACCAGATACAAACAGCTTGTCCTAACCATCTCTTCAGCACCTACTCCCCTTCCCTGTGTGTTGGACCAAATGAGCAAAAATATTTGTGCCAAAAGCAGCAACATGTCACAGCCTGACCAGGAGCCTCAGCCTCAATCAGCCCAAGGATGGCCTGGCTTCACTGGCTGCAGACCTTAAGTCAGATGAATCCTCTCCCACAAACGCTTTTTCCTTCACAAAAAGAGAATGAAAGGACAGAAAGTGAGAAATCTGCAG
The DNA here is from genome assembly GCA_013399915.1 of Illadopsis cleaveri. Classification (NCBI taxonomy): domain Eukaryota; kingdom Metazoa; phylum Chordata; class Aves; order Passeriformes; family Timaliidae; genus Illadopsis; species Illadopsis cleaveri. The sequence goes on from VXBB01024400.1 coordinate 93,329, forward strand.
TAAATTGTGCCCCAGTGCAGCAGCAGCTCTGCCCTTGCACAAAGCCCTCCCATGTGCACACAGAGAATATGTTTTCCTGCAAGCAAGAGAATAAAAAATGCCCGATTTCCCTGAAAAGCCTCTGATTACTGTCCCATGTCCTGTCCCTGGCTCTCACCCAGTCTCCTGTGACCCCCATCAAGGGAACAAGAAACCATCTCTGTCCCACTGAGATCTTCACCTGTGCCAACTTGTAGAACATAATTACTTTTTGTGATTTCTGTCCTGTTTCAAATACTGCTGAAATCAATCACTAACTTGAAAAATTACTGGGGATGGGCATACAGACAGCATTGCAGATACTAATTTCCTCAGGAAATAAAGCTAAAAATCAGCTTCCTGCCTGTATTGCCAGACTGAAATCCCCCTTCCTTAACCCCATGTGTCTCTAGCTCTACCTAAAGCAATCCTAACTTACAGCCAAGCTAAAGAACCAAGGCACAGCCTTAGCTACATCAATCATTAACACAAGAGCAGCTGATAACGAAAAGTGCACCATGTCCATGTATCTGTTTATCATTAGAACTGCAAATATCCTTTGGCCTTTTTATTTAATTCTCAGCCAGCAGAGAAAAAAGGCACAGTTTGAGGGAAGAAATACTACATTGAAGCCTTTCTCAAAGCCCTTTATCCCTGATTACAGAGACTGTTTTTTGTCCTTTTCTCAACTACTCTTCACCTGTTGAGCACAAACTGAAAGGCAGAATGGAAAGAAATGAACCATCACCTGGGTCACCATATCTGCTCAGGAAACTGATATTAGAGTCTGCTTTCATTTAGTTGACAATGAGAAGGTGCACCACTCTAGCAAAATCAGCATGACATCCACTGGCAGAGGCTAAGCCTAGAGGAATTAGAAAGGGAAATTAAAGATGAATCATAGGGATGGCTGACTTTTAAAGGATCTGGAAAATTCAAAGTGAAATATGGTATTTGTCTGAAAATCCCGTGGCCCATCAACCAGAATTTAGTGGGTCCAGTGCAGAAATGAAGAAGTTAAGTAGTAGCATCTGTGATATTTAGGATCTGAATGACCACAGCAATTCTCCTTCAGACACAGTCACCAGATCTGAGAAAAGGAGAAAGAGAAGAGAAGCAGGATATCTTAAAGGAGAAAGCTATGCTGGTCAAGAACTCTGGCACCAGGTTTTTTTCAAAGATATGTCATGCACAGTTTGTAACTCCAATATTTCCTTGATGTTTCTTGAACAGGAGATGAGCAATTGCTGAGCTCCTCGTGCCTCAGTGCATGATGCCCAGGGCACCCAGTGACACAGCAGAATTCTGAAACCCTGCATTTGGGGCAGAGCTGTGCCACTGGTGTTCTGGGCAAACTGGTGGCTCACTGTGATCTTTGTTTTTACCCCCTGACAAGCATGAAGGATGCCCTTGGGGGCTTTCTGTTGACTGCTTCAAGGTCTACTGCTGAACAATATTTCAGTAAAGTGATGTTACTGTTAACTCAGGAAACTTTTTCAGGGGTTAACTGTAAATCTTCAATACAAAAATAAGACTGTAATTTTTTCCTAAAATAATAGGCTCATGCTATGGTAGGTATCTGCTTTGGAAATTAAACACCTTACTCAAAGTGAAAGCAAAACCCTTTGAAAAGAGAACAAAAAGCTTACTTCTTTTTTTTTTCTTTTGACTGCTAAATTCTTCCAGTGCTTTTCTTTTATGCCTCTGCTAAAATCCAGAATTAAAACAAAATTCTAAATTATGTATCTCCAGTTTTTATCAATGGACACCTCTGATTTTTGTTTGAAAGGCTGCTTACTTGCCACCCCCCAACCGAAAAGAATATAAAAGATTTCTGCTGCATTGATGATCTACATGTCAATTGTTAGGAATAAATTTCAGGAAAGGTTAGATGACACATAACTTACTGGGAACCACTCTGTAGGATTGCAGGCAAGGTTACAGTAATGTCCTTTCAACAGGATAAATAACATATCCATTCACTACGAGCCAACCCTGTCATGTTACCTCATTTTAATCAGCCCTTTTATGATACAATATTCATGTGGAAATTGGGCTAAAAATACCCCCTGCCAAGGTGATTGAAGAAATAAAACTGAGAACTTTATTTTGCATATTTTAAGATCAGGTTTTGTCCAGAAATAATGTGGCAGATTAATTGAGTTTCATGTGGGGAAGAAAGGGAATGAAAGCAAGGGGAGGGAGGGAGGAGACGGGCCAGGAGCTATCGCCTATCCATCAATGATTAACCAGCCCAGGCTAAAGCTAACAACATCTTCTTGCACTCCTCAGAAGCAGTCATTCAGCACCTGTGATTGCATTCAAACAATAAAAATTAAAAAGCCAAATGCTGGGCTTGCAGGCTAGACCGTGACCACTCAGCAGCATCCACAGAAACACAGGTGGCCAAGTCAGCCCTCGAGCTGGTCCCGGGAGGGTCGGTGGACACACCTGGCACACATGTGCTTCCCCAGGAGAGGAAAATATTGCTCGTGGGGATGTGCAAAGAGAGGAGGATTTCCTCTAGCTGTAATCCCCAACACACAGCAAAAGTCAGCTGCCTAGGGAGTCATTAAGAAGGAGAAAAAAATCGCCTTGGTCCATTTGAAGACATTTATAAAGGAAAGGAGGAAGCACTGGCTTTGTGTATGAACGCCACGCACAGCCATGGCATTACATGGTCCCAGAGCTATTCCCCCAACGGGTCTCATTCTCTGCTTACTCAGTTTACAAATCAAAACAGGATATTTCATGTTGCTCAGCCTGCCAGCCCAGCCTGGTGCACTGAAAGATCAGCCAGTGACCTTTTCCCACCAGTATTCCACCCTCATCCCTGCGCCGAGGAGTCCAGAGACACAACCAAGCTCTGCTTGATCCTTCACTCTCATATTGGCTGTGCCACGCTGACAGTAAAGAAATTTGTATCTGTCAGGTTATTAAATTGATCTAAGTGAAAAGAATCACAGGGGACTGAGGCTGTGATGAGGTAGTTCTCTCCACAGCCACATGCTGAAAACCTCCTCCCCCTTTCTCCCCAAATCCTTCAACCAAGCACACACAACCTTCTGTCAGTCAAACTCATCTGAGGCTCAGTGTGTTCATCTTCCACAAGCATAAAGACACATCAATATCATGCACACCAGGAGCAGTCCTGGCAGTTCCATACCAGTGGTTCTGTGAAGCTTTAAGCTGGTTTTCAAAAGGGCATTTTGTCAAGAACAACTGCAGCATTACTTTTGACTTTTTGCAGCTGAACTGAAATAGATGAGAAGTAATAGTAAACCAATTAGAACAAAATTGACACATTGCATACAAAAAATTACAAGACGATCCTCTTCTGCTTTAATATGTAATAATTTCACTCTACTACGTAATACTATTGCCATAACACTCAGCAAAGAAAATTCTCATTCAAAAAGCCCCCATCTGACATTAAGAATTGGACTTTCTCATTTCAAGTGAAAAAGAGCCTGTTTCCTCTAGTTATTTTCCTTTCCTTACATAGAAAAAAACTGAGCATAACCAGAATGGTGCCTCTGAGCATGAACTTTTACAGGGTTCCAAGGAATGTTTCTCAGGGGTCAGTACCACAGCTGATACCATTTCCCATCTACACTTGGCTGATCAGATGCAATGAGCTCTCAGCAAGTTTGCAGATGACCCCAAACTGGGGAGGAAACTGGGGAGGAAGAGCTGTCAAGGTGCTGGAGGCTTTTGCTGTTCATAGGCACATCCAGAAGCTGGAAGAATGGGCTTCCAGAAACTGCACAAGGCCAGTCCTGCATTTGGGAAGGAACAATCTCAGGACAGGTGTCCAGGCAGCTAAATGCACATTGGATTGCTGCCCTGAGAGCCCAGTCTGCAAGTCCTCTACTCAGCTGCTTCACCTGGGATACAACACCTAGTTTTGGAATGACTCTGGTACAAGAGAGATGTTGACAAAGTGAAATGAGCTCACGTGGCCAGGGGCTGGAGCACACAATGGATGTGGAAAAGCCCAACAAACTGGCCTTAAGGGGAGCTTACACATAACGCAGGATAAGATTTGCAGAGGTGCAGAGAAGGAAAGGGGCAATGGTTAAACATTTTAATTAAGGAGATCTCGATCAGAGATAATGGAAAAAAAATATGCACACCAGCAGAAATCTCCCTATCCATGGAGATTTGCTAAATGTGCTGGTGCTATCCAAGCAATATGACCTAACCTTGGAGGTTAGAGCTCCTTTGAGCAGTTAGCCTCCAGAAGGCCCATCCAAACCAAAAATTTATATGATGCTCAATACCTAGATCTCCATTCTCACACNCGGAGCTCCTTTGAGCAGTTGGCCTCCAGAAGGCCCATCCAAACAAAAAGTTTGTATGATGCTCAATACCTAGATCTCCATTCTCACACTTCTTTTTTTTTTAATGATGGCTACTGCAGGAAAAGGCAGGCAAGGGAGTCAGGATTCCACCTCTGCTTTTCAAGAAGAGAGAAGTAAGGGTACAATTTGACTTGGCACAACTTATCCACATCTTTAAGGACTCCAGAAATGGAGAGACAAAGAAAGCCAAAGCCTACTGCTCATTAGATGAGGTGACCTTCCTGTTTCTTCCGGTGTTAAGAGAAAGAGCACCTTCAGCTTCCACGCCACCAGGGGATCTCAGTCTGATCTAAAGCAGCTGATCTGTCCTGACTCAGTTCCCAGTTTTTCCTCTGAGGGAATGAAGAAATAAAATCCAGAGGGCAATAGCAAGCACAGAGACAATTATTATGTTCTTCACAACAGCAGCTGTGTCTCTATTTCATTGTGTCATGCTTAGATCATTTTGAAAACCAGCACCCCTGCTATGCACCCTGCTGCACACAGGGAGCTCATCATGCAGCAGCACAACTTCAGCAGCCAAACAGTGTCAGAAAATCACTCCTGCTATTCAAGTGAAAAAATTAGAGATCAAAGAACAGGGTATTTTCTAGGTCATAGTGTCACATTCCAGAAATCACAGCTAACAACAGGCTTTCTGAAGAACAGCACAAAGACACAAACCTGCACAGTGGTTTTATCTGGTTAGTCCAGAGAATAATTTTACTATGGGCTGGGCTGGGGAACAACAGCTGTAACTGTGCTGAAAACTTCCTATCTTGTACTTTTAATTGTAAGTAATTAAGCATCTGCATGTTTTGCTAAGTCAACAACCTTTTAACAAAAGGGACAGATTTACTCCAAGAGCAATTGAGCATGAAAAGAAAAAATGTTCTTGGGATAGTATCCTACTTTAAGTATTTCGCCTCAATAACACTTGTGTTTTAATGACCTCAACAAAGGTTTAACAGAGAATTTACACCTAGCAAAATTATAAACAATTCTCCTGAATTTAATCTTTAAGGAGTTAGATTAATTCCATTAAAAATACTCAAGAGGAATGTAAAATCATGGTAGAAATAGTCCCTGACAGAGCATGGGGAAGGACTGAGGTCTGGTGATCAGGACAGCAAAAAAGGAAAAGCAGCTCTTTAAGTATCTGTGCCCCTCCTCCTATGACACTGATTGAAACAGTAATTGAGTAGTAAAAGTAAAATTACATTTTCTTTTTATTCATAATAAAGTCACTCATATACTGGTATAACAACACTTATTTTGTTCTATTTTAAGAAGTTTCCAGGGCATTAAGATGATGTATGAAATACAAACTCTTAGAGGGAAATCTTAAAAAATAAATAAATAAAATGAAAACCCAACAATGCAAAACGAAACACCCACAGTTTTAGTGCCTTGCAGCATTCATTCCCAAAACTTGAAATTAAGGAAGCAGCAGTCAAACAAAGAGTTGGCCATTTCTTTGCAAAACTTTTCATGCTGGGATCATGGATCATGCTTCATTTTTATGGAAGATACATCCTTAGCAAAGAGCCGTACCTAAATGTTTATAGGTTTTGATCCAAATTTAGCAACTGGAATTGCTGCATTGTATAAAGCACAATATATACAGGCCTTCCACATGGGATCTCTAGTAAATAACTTCTAAAGAGGCAGTCTGGAAACAGTAGGAAGGAAACAAACACAGCTTCTTTGTAATAACAGAGCACCCCAAGGAAAGGTATTTCTATCCAGGTAGCAGAAAATTGAAAGAAAAAGAAAAGTATAAAAATGAAATGGACAACTTCTGGTTAATCTATCGAAACTCCTTAACTAATTTTAACTTGTGAGTCAGAGAAATGTCATTGCTCTATTGACTAATCTGTTCGGAGCATCAAAACAGCTTTGGTTCTGTTATTGATTTACTTTGTTAAGTGATTAATTAGTCGGGGTATTGCATTCCTCTCTTTTCCCCATGCTTTAAGATTTTATTAAGGTATCCAGGGGCGCAAAACTTCACAGAATCCCAGAATATTCTGAGTTTGAAGTGACTGTACAGGGCACCCCAACAATCCCACCATGTACCTGAGAGTGTTGTCCAAACACTCCTTGAGCTCTGTCAGGCTTGGTGCTGTGACCACTTTCCTGGGGAGCCTTTTACAGGCCCCAACCGCCCTCTGGGTGAAAAACAAGAACCTTTTTCTAATATCTAACCTAAATTCAAACAAGGGAAACGCTTTGGGTTTTTTTTATCTGTGGAAAGATACTTCTGATAACTCATTGTCCTAATATCTAAGTGAACTAGAAATTTAGGAGGAAAGAAAACATGAACATTTTCAATTATTTCCTCTAAAATTTTGAGGCTAGAGCTAGACATGCAGCTCTCAACAAACGAGGCTGTAGCACCAATGATGTCTTTAAATTGCTTGGGTGAATGGAAGCAATTAAAAAAGGGCAAAAGCATGGTGCAGCTCCTTCTCCTGTGCACTGTTTTCTTTCCTCTACTCATACACAAGGAAGTGTGATGACTTCCATTTAAACTGAAGGATTAACAACACCATGGAACAAATATTCATTACTCAGGAGAACGGATCTTTGAAGACAAACCAGCCACCATCAATCTCAAAACTCTGGCTGATCCTAGTTACACACACAGACCTTGTCAGCACTCCTTTATTTCAGAGTTAGAGAGACTCATCCTCTTACTAATATGATCAGGCAGGAAAGTTTATATCAAAGCTATAAAAAGTAACGACATTTTAAGAAAACAGAGGCCTAATAATTTTTCCACAAGCTAAAACAGGCCTTTGAAACACAACCCAAAATTAGATGCACTAGGTACAGCTTTAATCCGTAGCACTCTGGGTCCCCTACAACATAACCAAAATATTAAGAAAAGTATCCTAAAAATTTGAAACAGGGAAGTTGCCAGTCAGGCAGGGGGAAAACTGGCAATGCTGGGCTCAAAAGAAAGGGGGAAAGTGGGGAAGAGAAGAAAACCTGTTATTCCTGAAATGCAACTTTAGAAAGCAAATTTTTCTCTTCCCTATTTCCTGCAGAAATAGCTCTTCAAAGGCCATCTTCATGCTCTTTGGGTGACCTTTCTGCCGTTACATTTCACTGCCTGCCCTGAAGGATATCTTTTTAATATCTTGTTAAACGGGGAGAGAAACGTGCAATGAGCAAAACGCTCTGAAATGGAGGCACTTCTGCTTCAGTAAATACTTTGAGGATATATAAAGTGCAAAAAAGGGTCTCTTATTTCCAAAGGCCAGAGATATTTATAGATTGCTTTTTATCTGTGTGTAGGGGAAGTGGTTCCTATACAGTAAAAGAAAACTAAACAAGTGAGGGTTTTATTGACTGCTGTACATACTGTCGATGAGAATATCATTATTAATGCAACTAAAGCCACGATTTTAAAATAAAACAAAAGTGGCGAATCCCCTAAAGTCTTTGAACACAGCCTGACATTTAATTAGGGATTCCAGAATGCAGGAGGAGAGGCTCCCTGATCAAGCATTAAATGAGATGTTCAGTTGGGAACATATTTCAGTATCACTATGAAATAACACACCGATCCCATTCACCTATAATGAACAGAAAAACAACTTTTTCAAAAACTTATAGAAGATATTTTCTTTCTTAACCTCATTTTTCCTGCAGTGAGAATTTGGTTAAGCTTTTGTCACCTAACAATGGTTCCCCCAGTTCCTCCCCTTCTGTGGGACACAGAAAACTTGAAAGTCTCTTTTGTCTAAGAATTTTGTGCTACATTTTCTGCAAAAGACACCAAATTACCTGTATTCAGATAGACTGCATTTCATATGTATCTTTTCTCTGGAAGAAAACCCTGGCTAGGCTTAACAGGCAAGCAGAACACTGGTTACTATTTTAAGGGCATTTTAAGGGGACAGAAATCGGGCTTTGACATTAGAACACTGCTTGAGTCAGAAAGTTTATTTAAAAATAAAATGTTGGGAGAAACAACAATGCAAAACCGCAAGGTCTTTAACAGAAAAGATTTCTAACTCTCCACTTTCATCTTTTCTGATCTGTTCAGCAGCAGCAACTGCCTTGTGCGGTCCCTTCCGCTCAAGTGGGCTTGACAGGAAGGCTGTCAAGTTAAAAATTACTTTTTTTTTTAAAGATAACTTTAAAAATAATTCATTCCCACAAATCATTGGGACAACCAGGGAAGGGAAGCAGAAAAGCAAAGAGGGAGAATTTATCACCCTCTGCACTCATAAAATGGATACTTATAAACAGGAGGACAGTAAATTTCTCCAATTTCTCCACTTTGCAGTCTGGGGGCACCAAGCCCATGAAAACAACCAGAGTGACAAAGCCCAAGACCTCTGCAATTCCCCTCCAGCATGGCATTTCTGGAAATGTGGCCTCTCTGATCCAAGGCACAGCTCAGCCTAAACCCAGTGCAGTGCCCCAGGCAGTTCACAGCCAATTTGCTGATACAAACCTGGGTTTCTCTGGAATGTGAGGCAGTGCTGCCAGAAAAAGCACATTCTCCTCTTGCTCATGCTGCTACACACCCGGTGATCATTCAGTGATCAGCCTTGACTCCCTAGATCTTAGTGGAAAGCTTTTGGGCTTAAAACAATGCTTCATTTCCTTTTTTCAGATATGTCTATCAACTAAAGCTTTATATTCCACCTAATGCCTTCATTCACTTGGACATTATCAATTTAAGCTTTAGCTCTCAGCCTTTTGACCAGACTGTAAAATAAACTTGTAAAAGATTATTTCACCCTCCTCTAAATCAGCACTGGAATAAGAGGTAGAAGAATGCAGCTTCTGACAGGAAGTGCCCAGGACACCTCATCAAGTAATTGAACAGAGATGCAGTGACAATCACTGAAAAAGTCATTTACTAAGTTAATCAATTAATATTACGTTATTTATGAGTTTCTACTCAAGTATTTATAAATACTGAGGATAGTTAATGAAAAGACATTAAAATCCATGAAATGCATCACTTCCTTGAGCAAAATACCCATTCTATATATTTTAACATCTTTATGCTAGCATTGTCACTGAACCTATATATCCTTTTGAAAATAAAAATATCTTCGGCTTTCAAATTACAGAGCTTCCCACCTACGTGATTTTATACTTTCAATAGTATAAATTACAACTTTCAATAGTCTGAATGTAGACTACAGATTTATTTTAGGGTTTTCAACATATGCTCTGACACACAATTAATTAAATCAACATTTTTTGCTATTATCCTTGTACTGATGTGTTGGCAAGTAAAAGCAAAACTTTTAGCACTTAGGAGAATATGCTACTGGTACAAAGAGACATTTGCTTGGACTAAGAAATTATCTAATGTAAATTAAATGGCTTTTGAAGAGTTAAGAGTTTCTAGCAAAACATAAGGCCCAGGTTTGCTCTCTGGGACAGACATGCTCTTTTACTAGATTTATTGCTGTATTATATTTTGATGGGAAGGTCATCCTGCACCCAAAAAGTGAGTTATCTTATCTGTGGACCTAGAGTTTGGATTGTATCTTGAATTATGTCATGGCTGATGGACACAGGTGCTCTGCTCCAGAATCCTGGTTCCCCAAACCCAAACCAGGGTCCTCTTAGAGTCCACCACAGTTCTCTTGGATTTTGCAACCTGACTACTGAGAAATATAGAATACAACTCTATGACGATCATGACATTTTAAATTTTTATTAGTCAGAAAACATTTTTGAAGACATTTGAAGACTCCATTTAAAGCTTAGATGTGCACAGAGATTGTCAGAGCAGAGTTGGGCATTTAGAGATTTTGTAGGGACAATACAATGACTTGCACGTTTAAATAACCAAATTACCATCACTGTCAAACAACTCCAGTATGAAAATGTTGAGATGTTTCCATGCAGTTCTGTGTGAAGTATCATAAAAACTATTTCACACACACCCCTACAGCAGCACCTCAGCAGATGCTCAAGGGCCAGGTTGGATGGGGCTTTGAACAACCTGGTCTAGTGGAAAGTGTCCCTTCCCCTGGTAGGGGATTAGAATGAGATGAGCTTTTATGTTCTTTCCAACCCAAACTATTCTGTGATTCTGTTAAAGGAAGCACAAAAAAAAGTGTTATTCCCTTACAATGCTGCAGGACTATCAGAAACTACTCACGGCATGTGTAGATGGAACATTTCCACAGTCCATATCTTTAAAGTCCCATCTGGACAGTTTATTTCATCTTCACTTTTAGTGCAGCATAAAGCCCTGTAAAAAGCAATGCCCAGAATGGGGGCCCTGAGGAAGCAGCACAAACTGCCCATGGCTAGAACGACTCATTGTTTAGACTACGGAGGGAGGACAGAAATGGAAAGCCATAAAAGTGATCCATGAGACTGAGTCTCTGGAAAACAATGTGTTCCTACAGCAAATCAGGCTTTCATCACACAAGATGTATTTCAGTATGTGCAAAGCCATTCTGAAAAAAAACTGGCTATGCTATTGAGCAATCAAAGGGATTTTTTTTGGGTGCAGTTGCTCGTCATTTCTGTTCATTGTACAGATGGTGGAAGCACAAGCAGACCCCACCCCATTGTTAAGTGTCAGCTTTACTTTGACAATCCTCCCCAGCAAACACTGACTGCCACATGAACACACCTCACCAGGCCACGAGGCCAGAAAAGTGAAACCAGAGATTTTAGAAAGCCCTCACCAATGTATTAGTGACCTCTTCTCTCCCTAAAGGACCAATTCTCTACCAGAAAAAGGAGTCCTAATATTTGGCAGATCTGAAGAAAGAAAAATCTCACTTGTTTTTATCATTTGTGACTTATGGATTAACATTTGGTTTGTCAAGAGAAATGCAACACACTGGAGGATCTAGCTGTACATGCAAAACAAGCTCCCATCACTTAAAGTAAAAAATTTGCCTTCCTTACCCCTTAATGTAGTACCCACTATTTAAAAAAAGAAAAAAAAAGAAAAAAAAAGAAGATAGTTTTATAATCTTTCTACCTGGGCATACCCAAAACCACATTTAAATTACTGGAGTTATGTCCAGAATGCCAGAATGCACAGAAATTTGCAGAGCCCAGCTCAGAAATGAGTAAGGAAGATTGCTGCAGTCCTCATTAACATGCTGCATTTCAGTTTGTGTCTTTCCCTTCGGGTAGTCACAGGCACAGCATTTTCTTCCAACTTCATTAATTTTTGCTGCCATCAGTTTTTGATTACTTTCCTCTCAGACATGCTCTTAAAGCCAACCAATACAGTCACATTCTAGCAAAAGCAGTGCAACATCAAAGAAGCCTGTGTTTATGCCATAAAGTCCACACAAACCAAAATTATCCCCTCAGTGACAGCACCAAATCATCAGACAGGGAGACAGGAGTTTGTCAGGAGCATGAGATGTCACAGCAGGGTTTTAATTTACCCACTGGAAAATCCATTCTCAAGTGTTTACAGAAAAGTGGAAAGATAATAGACGTGAGACACTGGAGACAGATTGTATCATCTTTTCATGAAATTCATTCACATTCCAGTTCCTCCTTGCATTTAAACTAAACAGTCTTGCAAACCTTTGCTGTGACAGCTGTCCCTGTTCACAGCAGTAGTTTCGTGGATGTCTCACCCAAGTGCCCGTGCCAGGCCATGTGTACTCAGAAGAAAGAGCAGATTATGCTCATCTTTGTCATCTCCCTGTTCTCTTTACTGTCAACAGCTGGAGTCTCTTTTTTGGTGTTTAGATGATAAATTCACTGTATCTTCTCCACATGCCATGACTACTGCAGTACGTCTGGGAGCTGTACAATAACAGCAACACCAGAGGAAAACCCAAAACCCAAAATATGTTCTGTAAGACTTATACTATGTAATTATTGCACTGTAGCCCATAATTACTACTAGCATAGGACTACACACAAGTAATGTTTGCTAGGGTGGACACTTTTCCACTATGTGTTTTAACGAAGTTCAGATAGATACAGGAGAGCATTCCAAGACAGAAACAAGTAAGTCCATAACTGATTTATTTAGGAAGGGAACAAATTCCCAGAGCACTGGGCAGAAGTTAGTTCATCCCCTGGGTGAATGGAGAGATGACTTCAGCTTCCTAAACTATGTAATTGTCTTTATTTGTCACTATAGAAATCTTATTAAAATTCAATTCAAACTTCTATTAAAATTCAACCAATCATGACATCAAACACCACTGTCTGAATTTATACAGATGCCCAAAGGAAAGATAAAGGCTAGAAAGCCTTATCTCCTTCAGTGTTAGACAACAGTCTGTCAGTCAGCTCACAAGTTTCTCTCAAAAGAAGTTCATCCCCTTGAAAAGGGCAGTTTAGTATGTGAAGGGAGCAGAGAACGAGAAACAACTCAATGTAAGAAGTCAAAATAATTGACTGGGAAGTTCCAAAGAGGAAAAAAAGCAGATTCTTCTTGTTCCCACCACTGACTAAACAACAGAAATGCTGTCACAAATCACTGGTGCAGTAGGGATTTACAGGAGGAATACTTCCAGGTCAGATACTATCCCTGCAGAAGGGTAAAAAAAGGAGCAAAGTCTACCACAGCTCCCCCCACCACTCACTTTTCCATATCTTCTCCTTCAAAACTTCTTACCTCTTCAGGACAATGAAAAAAAAAAAAGAAAAGAAAAAGAAAACTGTAAGGCTTCTGGAAATCCAGAAATTTGTCCTTCAGTAAGAATTGATGTAGGTCCTCAATTTTATATTATATATTCTATCATGCAGTTCCCCTCACTCATCCACAAAACACCACCCCAAAATCTAGCTGCTCTTTATAAAATATGCTTGTGGCTACTGTTTCTTGAAGAAGGTCCTGATGAAGACAAGAAGTTTAATAGACAGCATTGCAGAGAAACTGTAGAGGTATCAGGAAAAGTCTGTCAGCCTCTCAGAATACAGTTATACTGGGTTTAAAGACAGCAAGGTCAGAGGCTTTATCTGTACAGAGAAATTACTACATATTTTGCACAATGAAACAGAATTCTGATTAGTAAGGAGAGGAAGACAGGGCTAAAAATGCTTCTTTAATGTCAGCTACTGAGGGATGGTAATGAGCAGGTCTGTGAGCGTGCTGAGACACAGATCTCCTTGCACAAAGTCCATCATTTGGAAATGTGCACCCATCAAACCTCCCACACTGGGGAGCAGAGAGCACCGCTTCCCTCAAGGCTGCCTTTGAAAGGCATCTTCCCACAAGCAAAAAGGAGCAGAAATATCATCAACTCTCTACAGGTTACAGACTTTCAGCATAAAAAGGATTGTTCTGGGACTTTTAACTAGATCTCAATATTGTTCAGATGCTTGAGGCCAATTGCCCATGAAATGTCCACACAGAGCAACCAGAAGCCCCCTAGAGATGGAGAGCTTGGAGAACATCCAAAGACAAAACTGTTCTTCAAAACAGTGAGCAATCCAGAACCATATGGATTATGGTCTGGATTATCTGGACCCAAACATGTTACTGAAAGGGTCACTATGATAGACAATTACCATGTTACAGAGCTACACATAAACTTAAAGGAAGCAGCCTCTGAAGCTGATGTAACCCAGGGAAAATGGGAAGAACAGGAGGGCCGAATGTCCCTGAGAAACATGTCAACAAAAATATATCAATAATCTCTCTCTCTACTGGAGGTACAAAAGCCTGAGATACAGTAAATCTCTGAAAATGCCCTTTTTATCCTCCTTGTGCATCTTTCAGGCTAGAGACTCTCTGCACAGTAATGGAAGGAGAAACACAGCATAAAGAATTCTAAATGAGCTTCTGGATGGGTAGATTTGCTACACAAACACAAATCCTGCCATTCCCTTGTTCTGACAGGACATTCAGAGCGAGCTGAGAAGGAATCTTTCAGCTTGGACATCTTCCAGTCAGTCAGAAAATATTGCACAGCCAGATCTTTTTCCCTGCACAGCCCAGAGCAGCCACGTCTGGGGCTTTTTCTCCATCCCCTCGACTGGAATTTGAGAAGCCCAGTTGCCTTCCTAGAGTTGGATCCAAACAACAGACAGGATGAAACAGAGAGGCCAGCTTGTCCATGGAGAGAGTGCAGCCTGGAAGAAAACTTGGAGAACCAATGCCCTGCCCTGCTGCTTTGGAAGCAGCAGCACAGGAAAACCCTTTGGCCAAGATGATAAAAGTAAATCAGAACTGAAAGGGCATTGCCTACTTCTTGTTTCCTCAGCAGGACAACTTTCCACCACTGGCACAGATATTGGAAGGTTGTATTGTCTTGCCACTGGAAGCTTCTACCCCTTCAAGAGCCCGAGCACAGCCTGGCAAGCAGGCCATGCAGACTCCTGACACTACAGATTATTGGGTTTCCCACTGTTTGTTTTCCATCTCAGCCCTTCGTAATGCCATCAATTAAAGGCTAAATTTATAACTGCTGTGTTTTTTGTAAAAGAAATTTACTCAACACTTCTCACTTGTAATGTGATTATTTTTTCTTATGGTCTCCTAAAGTGTTTCATGAAATTAAAAATTGCAGTTAGCTCCAAGACAGGAAAGAAATACTGGAGCCTATTCTAAGCAGCATGGCATCAACCCCCAATTACCGTAAAAACTATTTATTTAATATGTCAAGGCTAATTGTGGCAGCCCATCCAACACTTCCAAATAAATAATTAACAGCTAAATTTAGGAGCATGAGGTAATCAAGTTATCCACAGCATAAGACATGTTAAAAAAATGTATTGGTTTATTTGAAAAGAGAGGAACCTTTGCATGAAGAGCATGCTATTTCTGAGTGTGAATGTATATGTATGAGGCAGGAGAGGGAAAGGAGTCATAATTCACTTTTAGCCCTAATTCATAGAAATTTTGACAGAATTTATAGAGCAAGTAATCTACTTTTCCTCTCCTCCTGGTAAACTAGAAGTTATGAAACTAAGAGGAAAGTGGGAGAGCATGTCTGAGTCTCTGCTTCTACTCTGATCTGCATTTAGTTGTACCTAGGAAAGTTTAAATCGGTCCCAGTGAGGTCCTACGTAGGAAATAGTTTATTGTTAACTCTGAATTTCTCACAGCATTTTTTCTTTCTCTGTGAAGTAACACCCAAGCCTATTCTCACTCCTAAATTGGCTTATGATTTTGGATCAACAGACTAATTGGTTATTCCAACAATTTAATTTAATATGAAGTGCTATTTTGATGTGCCAAGAAGGAAAATCACCTTCTCAAAATCCCAAAGTCACTACCTGGGGCAGTATTGATATTGAGACCCACCATCCATCTGGATTACCAAAAATTACTAATTTATGAGAAGTCACATTAATTAAAAAAAAAAAAAACAAAAACAAAAAACAAAAAAACAAACCCAAACAAATACAAAAGCGAAGGCAGGTTCATAAGACACTACTGCTGTAGCTCATGATTAAATGATGCTGTAAAAAGTTGTGCAGATCTGAGAGGGGCCATTCAAGTACTGAACTTTGTGGTTTCACACAGAAGTCCAGAAGTTAAGCTTCCACTTTGCCATCCTTGCTGGAACTGGTGAACCTTTACCTTCCCCAAATACCAGCCACAAGTATGTGAAAGACTCATCTTCTCTCTTCACTCTGGCAGAGAGCTGTGGTCAGGCTCTAGACACGTTTTTCAGTATACTGGAGGGATTGTTCCAAGTTTCTACATAAGATTATTCCAGGTTTTGCACAGGTTCTCATTTAAGGGACCTAGCCCTATCTGTATCAGGATCATAAGAGGCAAACACAGCACAGAAAACCTGGATTATTATATGGAAATGTCCCTGTTCTACTTACATGTACTGGAATCAAAAGTCTGTTGAAGTGCATCTTGTAAATAAAACAAATCCTGGAGGTGTCCCAGGAAGCACTGAGTGACCCAGGAGAGGATATCCTCTCTTCAAAACTGCCAAAAACTGCTTCTCTCCAAGCCTTTTCTCTGATTTCCTTTTGGAATTCCTTGGGAAGAGCATTCAGCACTACACTCTCAACACTTTTAACAGGCCAGTGCCAAGCCATTGCCCATTAATTCCTGTGTTCCCATTTTGATTAGATTTTTTTTGTTGTAATAATAGAATACAGAACTGAAATAACTTGATTTTCACTCTAAGATTCTTTCTATGAAATACTTTGCAGGTTGGTTTCTTCCAAATTATCACCAGCATCATGTTAAAAAGCATTCCACCACTGAAACCCTTTTATGCAATGCTGTTGCCTCAGGAGACCAAACACATGGAACAGGCTACTCATTCAGGAGGTGACTTTGTGCCAGTGTGTGACACAGCCAAGAAGGAACAAGATTTGCTCTTCATTTTTTCTAATGAAAAGTTCATAAGTGATCCTCTCCACGTGAGCCAGCATTTGAAGAGCTGATCTTTCCACATTGAAGTGAACCCTTGATTTTCCATAGGGGTAAGAATGTATTTTAAAGATGCAAAATAAAATATTTCAGCAACAGCAGATCAGGGGGTTAAATTTGCCAAAAATCATGGAGCCTTCCTAATCTGCCTCCCAAAAAGAGAAGAATTCATAGAGTTTTTTGTAAGTATTAGGTATAGTAATCCTTTACATTAAAGGATGGTGTATATTGCCCCATCCCTGGAAGTGTTCAAGGCCAGGTTGGATGGGGCTGGAGCAACCTGGGATAGTGGAAGGTGTCCCTGCCCATGGCAGACGGATGGAATGAGATGATCTTTAAGGTCTCATCCAATCCAAATCATTTTATCTTTTTATCAAATAGGTAACTTTTTTTTCTAATGCCACACTGCATTAAAAAATTGTGAAATACATAAACAGGTGATAAGCAGAAATAAATAATTTACTTTTGCATTTGTCATTGGTAATATTAAACCTATAACCACAATGCTGTTCTGATGTCAGAACAGAATGCAGGACAGTAGGGAGGCAGAAAAGAGGGGGGAAAAAACCCCTGAAGGTTGGTCCATTTTCAGTAACAGACTTTAAAAGCCTAATCTGTTTAGTTTATCAGAAAGATTGTAAAAAATTGCTTGATTAGTGAGTATCTCTATGGAGAGAAAATGAAGAGCAATAAAGGGCTCTCTAGTGGGGAAACTTGTTACTAAAAGTAAGGGCTGAAAGCTGGAGCAGAAATTGGAATTAGGCAGGGAACAAGAGGATTACTCCTATCCTGACCTCTTCTCATGAAGACCAGGGCCTTTCTACAACCAAACATAAGCTTCTGAGCACAAAGTATTAGCAAGGAGGGCCAGATAAGCTCCCAGAACAAGGAGGAGATCAGACTGAATGGCACCTTCTCACTGCAGATGTTTATAAACCCCATAGAGTCAAGGAGATCCATTTGCAGTGTTAGTGGGAAAGGAGGGAACGACAGCAATAAGCTGGGGCTTATAATGGGATGTAAGAAAGTACCTTGTCAAAACTGGGGAAAGAATCTGCCAAAAAAGTGCACTCAGCAGCTGCGAAGGGCAAAGCTGGGAAGCCTGGGTGGGAGGATCAGGAGCCAGGGATGTGAAAGGTCAATGCAAATAACTGCGGCTCGAGCAATTACTGAAGGGACACAAGCAGGGAATGACAAGAGCTGGGAGGTTTCTTAAATCAGGGAATATGGGGAATAAGCCCCTCCTGTGAGACAGAGATTTAATCCCTCATGGTTTTGCAAATGTTTCTGCTCCTTAGTCACCTTCTGGAGGTGAGCAAATGGGGGAGGGCAGGAGTCTGGGGTAACACTTAAAGGTGTCCATGGAGACAGAGCAGACAAAGCAATAAGCCTAAAACACAAATACAAATTATAGCTTTTCTAGATATCATAGATATAAAATAGATGATATCTGAGCTGTTTTTGGAAAAGCAGGGAGTGTCTGACAGGGATCTAATTTTATTGGGTCAAAATAGCCATTAACAAAGAGTTCTCTACAGAAAAGGAGATAATTTCCAAAGATGATCTTAAATACAATGCTTTATAAAGAGACATCAAGTCCATATTAGCTTGTATTGAATGCAAAAGGGAGGAAAGATCCAGTCAGAGGTCTGCAAGAACTAGGAGTTTTTCCATCTTCTTGGACTCAGAGCTTTTCAAAAAACTGATTGCCTGTTCACCCTCTCACATATTTACTCATTTGGCAGCTTGGTTTCCCCAGAAAGCTATCTCAATTCAACAATGCCTGTGGAGCAGAGACAAAACCTGGAAACAGGGAATGATGGATGGTTTGCTCATATGGCAGTGTAAGAATGGAATGGCAAGGGCCTCATCCAGATGTTCTCACAACAAATAGAAGAGAGTAAAAATATTCATTACCAACTAAGAAAGAAGGCAGCATAAGAAAACAAATGGGAGCTAAAGGCAGCCAGGCAGAGCAGTCTGAAGACAGAGGGGATGTGGAAGCAGGAATGGGAAAGTCTGAGCTGGTGCTACAACACGAAGATGTCATCCCCCAGAAGTCAAAAGCAGCATGTTAATCTTTATATCATGCAAGAGGCAGAAACCAAAACCAGTCTGTAGCTCCTGTGAGCAGAGCATGGGCCTGAAGGCATTGCTGCTGCCCCTGCTAAGTGGAGCTTAAGGTGCAGCCTCTTACTTCATTTCTGTGTTGCACTTCCTGTATTGTTTTATGTCATTTTAAATAACTATTCCCAGTGGGTCTCAGTGCAGGCTGGTTTGTGGACCAAGAGATTTCACTAACAGCTGTTTCCTTCATTTTCCTTTTCCACATAAAATCATGTTGTGTGAAGTTATAGTTCCCCACGCAGCTCTGAAGAATTTCTGGGAACAACTCAGCAGTGGGCAGGAGTAAATTGGTTAACATAGAAAACTTTCTCCAAACTTCTTCTTTGACAGTGAGCAGTACCCAAGAACACACACAGGAAAGACAGGATCATTAGGCTTTCTGAAGCTTTGTGGTGTAAACTGGAGACTGTCAGACCTTACATCCCAGTCCACCTCACAGCCCAGTCCTGTAGTCCAGTTTGTCTGTGCAGATGTTATGGAAAACTGTGTCAAAAACTGCTCTCCTGAAATCCAGGGCAGTGAAATTACCATTTTTCTCATCTCCTCAGGATCCTGAACTCCACCATCCCATGATCACTGCACCCAAGGCTTCCTTTGTCTTTCACGGACCTGACCAAACTCTTCTTTGTTTCAAGAGTTAGGCCCAGGCTGATCGTGCTCACCCACCAGCTCCTCAACCACCTGTGTCTGGAAGCTGGCACCACTGTACTCCAGGAGCCTCCTGAATTACTTTTGTCCTGCTCTGTTGCCCCTCCAGCAGTTTTTGGGATGGTTAAGGTCCCCTCTGAGGACCAGTGCCAGTCCAGGTGAGGCTTCTTCCATCTTCTTGCACAGGGACACCCAGCACAGCATCTGCCCTCTGAACCCAACCCATCAGCTCCCAGCTGTCCCATCTCCAGTTTATGTTTACACCCTCCTGTCTAAACATACTGCACCACTTACAGGTTTGTTTTCTGGTTGGTATTAAAACCAGAGTGTGACAAAGTGCTCTGGTTTATCTTTCCTGTTACCGGCACTCCGGTGCTTCCCAGCTGCACTTGCAGGGATCCTGCTTAACCTACCCCAGCTCCACGTGGAGAATAAAACTAGAAAAGGCTGCATAAAAAAATATTAGGAAAATATTTAGAAAGGAATCACAGATGGAAATGTTTCTTGGCCGTTGGTACTGTGGAGTGTCCTTGACCCCACTGAAGTTCTTCCCTTTCTTCCAGGACCATTCACTGTGAAATCAGCACACTTTTAGATTTGCATCTCTGTAGCCAAA
This sequence comes from Illadopsis cleaveri, assembly GCA_013399915.1. Classification (NCBI taxonomy): domain Eukaryota; kingdom Metazoa; phylum Chordata; class Aves; order Passeriformes; family Timaliidae; genus Illadopsis; species Illadopsis cleaveri. Next base: position 113,406 of record VXBB01024400.1, read on the forward strand.
AACATGCTCTTGAATGTCTTTATTTTCCACTGCTTTGAGAAATTCTGCAAATGAAGTGTTGTTGAGCCCAGACACCGAGAGAATTAGCTAAGTGTGCACAATCTACCTCCTACGTAAATGAAGATTATAGTTAACTCTCTTGAAGTCAATGCAGTTAAGTCAGTGTAAGGTAAGATAAACAGGAGTAAAGTCTACAGCATTTTTTTAAAAAGGAGGAAATACAAAAAATAGAAGTAAACAGACCACAGTCTTTCTGCTAGAAAGCACAAACAACCACCTACGTGAAGAAAAATGGAGTAGGTGTGTGTTGGCCATTATTGATATAATTAGGATCTGGTTTTAAAAAATATGTTTTTACAGAGGAGAAGTTACATAGTACAAATGTGTGTCAGCAAGTTATGTCATTTTAATTATATAATTGAAAATTAGGCTGACATACATTTCATTTTTTCTGCAGATAAATTACACAGGACGCAGAAGACGAATATTACAGAATTTAATCTTGCTCTTAAAGTGATAATTTCAACACTGGACATCCTAAAAGTTGCAAAGCAATCAGAACTTTATTTCAAAGTTTTATTTCAAGGTCCACCGCTGGACCTTGCTCAACTTTTTGAAGGTGCTTTCACCTAAACAAGGTAAGCTGAATTCAATAAGCCATTTCTTTCTCAGATAGCTGTGTACGTGAAGAAGACTGGGATGAGCCTTGGAAGTTTTGTACTGGCAGCAGAGAGCAGAGCTGGTGGGATAGAATGGGAAGGGCTGAAGGAGAGAAAGGTGAGGATCAGTGGAGGTTCACAGATGAGCTCTGGCTGCAGTGGCCGGCCCGCGCTGAAGTGCAGGAGCAAAATGTGACAAGAGTGGCCAATTAAAAGAGATGAAAAACTGCTGGAAAAAGAACCAGGCATTAATTTAAGAAGCCTGACTGTGAAGCGAACATATTCCAAGCTAGGAACGAAACTAAGTTTGTGGATAATAAAAAACACTGTAAATCTTATTAAGCAGGAAGTCTAAAGAGGCTTTTCTCTCGTTTTGTACCTAAGAGTCTGAAAATCATTGCATTATTAGATTAGCTTACAGAAAGGTAGTCATTCAATATCCCAATCTTATCCATGGGGAAAAAAATTTTTGAAGAAGAAGATTTATCACAACCACTGATGCCAAGGCCTATAATTGGAGAAGAAGGATGGTTTAGCCCAGAGTTGGGATAACAAATGGTAGCCCAGGGAACTCAGACATTGAGTTCAATGGGGATTATAAAGCTTAATAAAAGGCAGTACTAGTCAGCTCTGTCTCATTTTTTTTGCCAGCATTGAGACAAGAAGTAGCTACAAGTGCTGGCTGCAATTGTTCATACTCACTGAACAGTTTCTCTCTGGCCCTAATCAGAGTCAGAGGAAATGTCCATACCTAAAATGAGTTCTCACTCCTCGGTCCAAGTGGGACTGAAAGGCTGCATGAAAAGAAACCAATCAAGAAGGCAGTTCACAACTGCAAGATTTAGTCACATTGCTCTAGTCAAGGACTTGGGGGACCCAGGCTTCTTTCCCTGCTCTGCCACAGTGTTCTTGCACACCTTGAGGCATGCCATGAATTCTGTCCCCTTGCTTCTCAGCTGCACAGCAGAGATAAAAGTTCCTCCCTAATTTAGGAGAGTGCTGTCAGCCAAGCAAAAAACAAACAGGGGGTGCTCAGACATAACCACACTGTAAAAAGTCAAATCTTAAAATTAAAAATTCAAGAAAGGACTTGTATTCAAAACAATGTTAAAGTACAAGCTAAATATACAGGTTTATTTAAACCACTGTGGAATAATTAAATATTTAAGGGCACTTCAGTTTCAGCACATTTTCATTCACTGTCCTAAACAACATTTTGAATACAGCCAAAGCATGTTCACTAATTCCTAAAGATGCACATAAAATCCTGAAACTGTCAAAAGAAAAATTCACTGAAAGGAGTCCAGGAATTGAACTTCCAAACTAGTCTGCAATAGTTAGCACAGCAGAAAGAAGACCCTAGCAGGGGGTAAAAACAACTTTTGATTTTCAATAATTCTGTACCAAAATTATCTAAACTATAAATCAATTTACCAGCTCAGTGTAATGCAAGCTACAAGCTTTGTCAAATATTAATTTTTTTCCAAATATTTAATACTTAAAGCAAACCAAGCGTAGTCTCAACTACTGTGACTCACTCAAATGAAACAGAAAAAATTAGGTTTTCCAGACCATCACTGTATTATAACCAACCTCTTTTTTTTTCAGGTGTTGAAGGATAGTCTGTGCAACAAGATATCAGCATGGAGAGACAGTCAAATATTTTTCTATCTGCTCTTCACTGCTGAAATTTAATCTCATATGCTACATGCCAGCCGTGAAGGTATTAGAGAGCCTCATGTCCATCACTTTTTAATCATATGCCTGTTGTACTTTCAACCTCTCCTAGTAAAAAACCCCCAAACATTGGATTTATCTAAGCAGCATTTTGGAGTTCTTTTTGGTTATTTCCTACATATCAGCAAACATTCCCTGTCAGGTTGTTCGTCTGATAGCCTCGATAATCTTAACGGTTGTTTTATTCTTTCTAATGTTATGCTTTGGTTTTGGTTAGCAGAGCTGTTTTCTAAAGCTCTCTGTAGCATCAAACATGAACAAAACAGGGAAAAACACGTGCACTTCAAACTAGTAAAGAAGCCTTAACCAAACTGATAGCTGGCTTCAATCTGAAGGGTTCACAGTTTTTTTTAACTGATTATCACAGCATAAGCTCTATCCACTATCCCACACACACTCAGCACCTACTAGCAGAGACAAACAACATTTTACACTTCATTTACAGAACAGTATTTTTAACTGACTATAAAAGGGGCAGATTCAAGCACAGGATGTCTGCGCCAGTCTCAGTGGCTTGTTCTCTTGAAGACATTGGTATAAGCCATTGATAAAGTCAGAGGGCACCTCTGTGTCCCCATTTATGATGCTGCACCACTGGCACTGGATGAACAAGCTTCTGTAGTGTCAAGATATGGAACAATTCTGTATTTCTAAAATTTAAATGTAAAACATCCCTTTTTTTTATCTACATAAAAAGTAGGGGGAAAGAGGATAATAGGCAGTTTCCTTCCGGTAATAAGATCCTTTTTAAGCAAAACTAATATATTCCTAGTTGAGAAGTAATTACAAATTTTTGCTGTTTCCAGTTTTACTTCAAGTTCCTCTTACTTCTCATTACCCAATCTTTGAAGATAATACACTCATTGTCATTGATACCTCTCCAGAGGTTTTCTGTGAATTACCAACACAATGAACAATTTCTCTGTAGGATTAATATTACAGATCACAGAATGGTTTGGGTTGGAAGGAATCTCACAGATCACCCTGTTCCAAGCACCCTTCCATGGTCAAGGACACTTTTCACTAGACCAGTATGGTCAGAGACTCTTTAATACAATTACCATTATATTTTAAAGGAAGCACAAAATCCACACACTGCATAACTTCACGTTGTAGAAAGTACTGAGTTTTTTTTTCTGGTTGCTTTCTGTATGCTGCAAAAGGCTGATTTTCCTCTGCTGTGTCATTCTCATTAATTTGCCTTCCAGGTTCTCCCGTTTATTAACAAAAGGTCTGAATCACCTGAGTGTGAATAGTCAGTATGCCTACAAGAGATTTTGTATGGATCCACCAAGTCTCCATTCCTAAACCACAGGATTTCAAAGGATTTTTTCCAGAGGTAATGACAGTTACAAAATGAATTTTAATGTACTATCTTGGGATAAGTGGGAAGCGTTCTGGCACCCCCTAAAATACATTTTTGAATCAAGAACGGTAATGTCCTGGTAACAGCAGCTCTATAACATTTTCCCACATGAATCTCCAAAATTAATAGTCTTCCTTTAGCTGTTATGTCTTTGTAATGCCTATATTGCATCCTTTGTTATGTTTATATTCCTTGTAAACATTGATGGAGACCATAACTATTTAAGGTATAAAGTAAGAAATTATTTTCCTTTAAGAATTTTAAAACTGAAAAGGTTCTTGAGAGCCTTGTATCCCCTTCTGGCCTCAGTGGTTCTTGGGTTTGTACTTTTTACTTCAAATGTGTAGCCTAACATTGAACCCTAAGTTGATCAGAGATGTAAATCAACATATTCTCATTATATTATCTTGAATTCACAGAAGCCTTCATTCAAAATTGGAGAAAAATATCCAAGCACTGATTGCAAGCAACTTCATGGTATGGTCAATTGTCCCATTAGTGCATCTCAAGGCATTCTATCAAGAGAAGATTTCTTCCATAATTTTATTTCTGTGACTACCAAGGCTGCTCCAAGCTGTTCTGAGTGATTATCTAGCATTCATTTTCACTTTCTTAATAATAAGTTGACAGCATGTAGCAGATAAATTGATTCACACGGCCACAAAATTGATAAATTCTGAACTGGAAAGAGATCGCTGTTGCCATGCAAGTCAGCAGGAATCCTGAGTTTGCTTGCTTTCCTCCTCCTCTCTTTTCCACAAGCTCAGGCAGAAGGGAGTTTGTCAAGAAAACTTAGGGAGGGATAAGAACAATTAACAGAGGCACAAAATGCTTTCACAGAACAAATAAAAGAACAACTGTGCATGCATACACAGGGAAGAAAAAAGCTGTAAAAAGCTTTATCAACTAAAGCTCTCTTAAAGACCACATCTATGGTGTCTCCATTCCAGAAAGGAAAAGGACACTGGTCATAAGGTCTCAGCAATGGCAGGAGTGGGAATAAAGCAGGATGGCTTTAAGCACCTCCAAATGTCCCTCAGGTGTTTCCCCACACACAGTCTCAGGAAAGGAAGCCCAGGAGTCCTGTCAGCTTCACATAAATGTGTTTTCCCCCATAGATTCCACATCTAAGATCAAGAAAGAAAAGTAAGAAGACCTCAACCAAAATGTGTTCACATGTAAAATAGTGAGAATTAACATGGAGCCATGGTAGGTTCCACATCTGTATTTTGAGCCAGGCCATTAACTGGGGCCTATGAAAAGCTTCAGTGTCCATCAAGATTCAGAGCCATACAAGAAGCCTTTATTTCTCCATTTCCTGATTCCTTAGGGATTTGACTTTGCCATTCAGTCTTACCTCTCCTGGCCTAACCCTCTTTCAGCAGCATTTCCAGAAATCACAGAGCCACACACTCACTCCACCCTAGCTTTGGGGTGTCTCAAAACCAACATGTTTTGATGATGAATCAAAGAAAAGCTTTGATTTTCTCACTGCTGAGAACCTCACTGCTGAGATTTACAGCCACATAAATCATGGTCTCACCTTGAAACTGTCTTGAATAAAGAAACTGAAATTTTCCTTCCATCTGCAGAACCTGATATGGTCACATTACAGCTGAGGATCCTGTGCCCCACTTTAGAGAATAAAGGCTGTTTTTAAGCAAAATGCATTTTTAGACTACTGTGGTATTTTTAATGACTAAGAAAAACTACCAAAGGGAATTCCCAAGCAGTAATCCAATTTAGTAGGCTAATACTCACTTGTACTTTGAAAGAAAACCATTAAATTATGTCACCACAAAATATGCTGAAGAAATATTTGTAATAGATGTACACAAATAACTGACACAAACACATTTAAGGAAAGCTGCCACCCGAAGAGACAGTGTAAGGGTTTAATTTCAAACAAAATCAGTTTTAGGTACTTGATGTGTCCATCCAAAGGCAGAGGCTTTTGGTAGGGAGAGCAGAAGGCAAAGTATTGGGAAGAAACTATTCACTGTGAGGGTGCTGAGGCCCTGGCACAGGGTGCCCAGAGAAGCTGTGGGTGCCCCTGGATTTCTGGAGGTGTCTAAGGCCAGTTTGGATGGGGCTTGGAGCAACCTGGGATAGTGGAAGGTGTCCCTGCTCACGGCAAGGGGTTGGAACTGGATGATCTTTATGGTCCCTTCCAACCCAAACCATTCTATGAATCTCTTTTTGTACAGCCACTCTAAAAGAGCTGCTGTTCCTAAGGAGTCCATCCATACTTTCAAATACTTCCCTCACCTCTCAGACTTGAAGTGATTCTTAACTGCTTTCTAATTAAATCAGGATGTTATTTTCCCCTACGTTTGCTCTGATTTAAATATTTGGTTAAATACTTTCTAATTAAGACAGGATATTATTTATATGAGAAGTCTGATACTTCATTAATGATGCAAAGCAGAGAGCTATGGAACAGTCTCAGATCACAAGATTTTCAAAATTATAACTTAAAACCTGAAAGCCTGAGATTTATTCCCTCCCTGTTGACCTTAATAAATGAAATATAAGAATTTCAAAACTTGGTGTCTGGAGTGAAGGAGCCTTTCTTCTTCAGAATACTCCCTCTAAAGATTACTTTTTCAAGGAAAAGCTGAAACAATTTCTGAAACTGTGATGGGTTAATTTTCCAGAAATCAAGCTGCACTGAAAACAGCAATGAAAATTGACATTTGACAACAGTATTACATTATTTAGTGCTGACATTAAACAAGTAATATCTTTTGCTGCCACTGCAAAGCTTTATATTGCATCTATCAAGCACTTTTCAGGTTTCCAATGCAGTCAAAATGCTAATCAAGTTAAATAGTTACTGGGCACATCCTGATTTAATGTTTGCTTTGATTTCAGTACTGGCAAACTTCATATTTCTTTATTGGGCCTGAAGTTCAAAATACTGCGTGGTGTCTGAGAGGAGGACAAGGGCCATAAGAACATAAAAACCTAGTTATCAGAAAAATGAAGTATCAGCAATCAAGGGTCTAGAAATCAGCCTATTTGGACCCAAGTTAAATGAAAAGCCAGAGGCAGGGAGATGAATGTTAACCCACACAGACCCCCCATTTGCAAGATTAAATAAAGATAATGAAGTAACAATTCTTTTTCCTTCTGCACTAAGCCAGCCACTAATCTTGGAATACTAGAATACTATCATTATTATGCTGCATTAATATGCAATATAATACTTTTCCACAATTTTGAACACTCTGCAGGAGTCTGGTGGTAAATATTTCATTTTACAGAAGGCAACCCTGTGAAAGGGATGGCAAGTAGCACGCTCTAGACCACACAGTAAGACAGAAGCATCTATTAAGGTAATTGCTTCATCCTCAGGATATAACAGCATGCTAATATTTCCCAATGAAAATTCAAAGTCTGAGCCCAAACACAGCATGAAAAAACAGTGCACAGCTCCTGGACAAACATCACAAACAGCATTTTGCTGAGATACATGCAGAAACCACAAAGACTCTGGAGTGGCCAGCAGTGCCTGCCTAGTGAATCATCCCATTTCTGCAGGCTCTCCAGCTACAACAGCAAGAGCCTGAACCACCTTTCTGCAGTATAATGAGCTATTAGCACCTTTGCTTCAGCAATTCACTGATAAGAGGTGTCCCAGCACAGCTCTTTGGGGCTGTAAACGAAATTCCTGCAGTTGACAGATGCCACCACGACAGGGTTGTCTGCTCCTGCAGGCAAATATTTTGTTGCCCTGATTATTAAACGCTATAAACCCCACTGGGGAGAGTCACGGCCATCTAAGCAACTCCTATAAGGATCATCATCTATTTTACAGCTGATTTATGTGTTCCCTGTTGAGAAATAACACCATGCTCTTAACTGCAGCTGCTTGCTTGTTGATCTCACCACACTCAAAGTGTGGGTGTAGGAGGAGGACTGGGATGAGCCAGAGGTGGGGGTGGACATTCCACTTGGTCTGAGCACTCTTTTCTTTTTTTCTTCCATCAGTAGAATCACAGAATCATTAAAGTTGAAAAAGACCTCCAAGATCATCTAGTTCAACTTTTAACCAAACACAACCACGTCAACTAAACCACAGCACTGAGTGCCACGTCCTTGAACACCTCCAGGGATGGTGACTCCACCACCTCTCTGGGCAGAACCTTCCAATGCCTGACAAACCTTTCACTGAACAAATTCCTCCTGAATGTTCCCTGGCATAGCTTGAGGCCATTTCCTCTTGTCCTGTCACTGGTTGCCTGGGAGGAGAGGCAGATCCCAATCTGGCTAAAACCTCCTGTCAGGGAGTCGTGAAGAGCAATGAGAACTCCAATGTTTATATAAAGGAAAGAGTCAAATATTGAAGACAAGTGCATCTGAACATTTGAGATAATCTGACATATAATGTATTACCAGTAGTTTCTTCAGTAGTTTCTTCCAATAAGAAAAGGCAGCCTGAAGGCAGAGACATGCTAATTAAGGTATTTAATGAAAACTGAAGAAGGGGAAAGGCTGCAACAGAGCACCTCTCACTGCCAAACAGCAACCCACTGCCCAGCCTCAAGAAAGAAGGAAATAAAATCTCAGGACTGCCCAGAGGATGAAGAGAAGGCTCTGTTTGAGGGTGGGATAAAAGACAAGGTGTATTTTGGGGATAGGTGGAGAAGGAAGGCAAAATACATCCTGAAGTAGGAAAAGGAGATGCCACTTAAGACCTATTGGAAAGAGTGAAAAACAGTGACTAAAAATGTCTCTGACATTTGGCAGGGAAGGAGACATCCCCAAGAGATCTTATAACAGCTGAGAAACACAAACATGCCTACATTTGATAAGAAAAAAAATTAGAGTCCAAGTGATTAAACTGATTTGCCTCAGGCCATTTCAAAGTTTCACAACACCTGGGTGTCCACCCAGAGACCTCCACCAAAAAGCAATTTCTGCATGGGGAATTTCTCTGGCTGTCAGACTGGGTCTGCAAGATCAATGTAGCAACACAAACTTTTTCTGATCCTCATCCAGATAATCACACTACTCAACAGATTAACTCTCCCTGTGAAAGGACTGATACCTTCACTTGTGTTTTTTGGAGCTGATTTGCATCCCACTGATCATCTCACTTTTTCTTCAGTAGGAAAAAGTCAGCAATGAAAAGAAAATGCAAATGCATAAGTTTTATGTCACTGTTTTTTTTCCTATTCCTTTCACTTAGACTATGATTTTGTCTAGGACACAATTTCTAAATATTATACTTTAGATAACCTCTAAGTTTTTCCTGGAATATGTGAGGTCATACTGTCTTCTTAGTAACTATAAAATAAAACATAACAAATAAAAGACCAAATACCAAGAAAAAACCCTCCTCTTTTACCAGATGCACTCTCATTTTCATAGACATAAATAGAGAAGAGATTGATGTTTTCTCAGATAAAAAAAAAAATACAAACCAAAAGGAAGAATAAGGTATTTTTATAATATATTTTGAAAAGAATTGAAAATTACAAATCAGTGGTTCATTTTTTAATTGTACATCTCTTCCTGATATTTTGAGAATACATTAGCTCAGCAGTATCTGTAGTTTACAGTAGCAATTAGCATCCTGGGGAGTCAGCCACAAATAACAAATTCATAAACAAAGTAGAATTAATCAAGGGAAAAATTAAAAATAAGGAGGAGCTTGCATAATCTTAGAATGACAGAACAGCTAAGACAAGCCCTTGCTCCAGGCAAGGATTAGTCTGTCAAAATTATGGACAAATATTTATATATGCTTATTTTTTCTTAATGGTTTCTGTAGTTAGTGCAAGGTAATTATATAATTAAATAATATCTGTATTATAGCCTGTCTAACAATTAAATTCAAATCATAATCACCTCACTAAACCTCAAGATGTCCTTGCAAGTTTTTCATTTCAGTAAGAGAAGGGACAGTGGACATCCTCTTACCCACCCACAGGCAGACAAAATAATGGACAACAGTGAACAAAATCCCAAAGCAAAACTGTTCCTGAATGTAAAGATGTGGAAGAAATGTCTTCTGCCATTACATAGTTAGATTATCAGACCAACAGCAAGTGAAAATCAGCCCATCCATTATTTTATATACCCAAGATGGAAAGGCGAGCTGTGTGGGAACAGCATGGAGATGCAATCTCACCTCTGCCAGCTGAAACCTGCCCTGCATTAAATGGAACACCAGGCTGACCTTGGTTTAGCCAGGCTTTTCTCAGGCAGTGCCCCCTCACTGTCATGTGCTGGATATCAGGCCACAGCAATAGAAACAAATCCCACATGGAATTCTTCAGCTGGAGTGAGGGAAGAGGATGGATAGAGACAAGGCAAAGAGGTCACTCCTCTTGTTTACCTTTTCTTACAGTTAACAACTCACAACAGAAACTAGAGCCACAATTCTGACATCCCAGCCATGCTGCTGCATGAAGCGACCACACACTTCATAGTCTGCTAAAATTATCTGCCAAATCAGGCCAAGGCCACGGGCCAGCCCTTTACCTGGCTCTGTGCTGGAATCTCAGATTAGGCACCAATGCATTTCCACGGATTCTTCTATTTCAACTATTCATATTATCAGGGCTATAATTTCACTGGCAATATGTTGGGTTATTTTTATTGTTCCCAATCCATGACAGCCTGGAAAAAGCACTCCTTAAGGAAGATATTTTTAACAGAGCTCAGCATGAAACAGAGCAGAGATGGGGCTACAGCACTTCTGACCAGCAGGCAACTTCCCTAAGAGCACCAAGCTCAGAGATGTTTTACCAGCAGCACACAACTTGGAGATTGGGGGTTTTTTGTGAAGCTTACCCATACTTTGTGTAACAATACTTTAACAAGCATATTTATAAGGAGAAAACCACTTGGAAGAAGAGTCTATGCAGTCTACTGGAAGACTTGCTGTGGTAAATCTAATTTACCCAGAAGTGCTGAAGTACTGACAAAGACAGAAACTTAAATAAAACAACAAACCAAAACCAGAAAGAACAAAGACAGAACAGAGATAGAATCATCTAAGGTTGTCAGAAAGGCAGGAAACACTGTCTGTCTTGGACACACATCACTTGAGTATACCTTGCAAACTTACAGGAAAACTCACAAGTGCAAAGTTACATTCTTGGACAATAAGATGCGGCTGTTATTGAAGTGCTATGATTTGTTTTGCATCTCTATTTAAAATAGTTTCCCTTTAGAATATCCTATTGAAAGGCAGAGAAGGGCTCTGAAGTGTTATTTTCCTTACATTTGTGAGAAAAAGCCTTTGTACTTAATATTGGTCGAGACCCACAGTATTTTAGGATTGCAAAGCTTGCTTAGATTGCCCATCTCATATATGAAAGCCCTGAGAACAATTCCACAACAGCAGAATTAATACAATCTAAAAAGAGAAAAATCAATGCAGCATTTGTACTTTTTTTTTTTTTCTTTTTTTCCCCCATGAGCACCAAAACATTCACTAATTAGACTTCATATCACTGCTCCTGGCTAGGTAACAATTATCACTTCCATTTTAAGGTTGCTAACGAAGGAGTTTTGCTCAATTAGAAGTGAAAGGATCAATATCAGGCCATACCACATCTCAAAAGGACAGAGGCCACTGCTACCTGAAGTGCCTCAATCCACTGGGTGACAAGATAAGGTGCAATTAGTTATGCTTTTCCTCCGATCAAAGAGAGAAATTTCTAATGGACTGCCCTGCTCTGGCACAATGTGCCACTATCTTTCCTCTTTGTAACAGCAAAATTACAGTGAAAAGAAACAATTTTCTACAAAGTAAGTCCAAAATACAACAGTGCAGGAGCTATTTTGGCAGCTAATGCTCAATGTTTTGTGCTGCCTTTATTCTTAAAGCAAAGGGTACACATTTCATCAGCTGCAAGCTGAGAAGTGGATCTGTACCCAAAATGAAGATATCCCATGTCTTAACAGAAAGGAAAGCAGATGACTCACTTTAAATTATAATCAATGGGAACAATAATCCTACAGCTAAATCTTGATATTTCTCAAGTACTTTCATAAATTTTCAGAAGGGGCATTTCTACCACTTAAACTAACACAAAGCAAGGGATCAATATTACAAGGGTTTCTGTATTGCACCAGAGAGATTTGAAAAAATGCAACTTGCTCCTGTGCTTCAGCTCTTCCTATCTAAATTCTCTCTGTTCTCACTGTCCTTCAGCAACACACAGTAATTAAATGAACAAGCTCAAATTTTTCTAAATATTTGCAGTATTTCTTTATTTGCACCATTTTATGCAAGATAGGTGTCTTACAAGTATTTCAAGGATATTAATGAGCTCAAACAGAACTGATGTAGGGCTATAAATTCATGCTAGCCAGGAGGAGCTATTTTAATTTCCCAGAGCCTTGTACTGACCAGGGCTGGCTTGCCAGGAAAACTCAGTACTGGGCAGGTGTTTCAATTCTTGGCTACAAAAATACCTCATCTTCCTTCTCCTCCCATTTCTTTCGGCCACTGGCCTTCATTATAAATCTCTGCAAGATCTTCAGAAAGCAAAGCTGGTCTGACAGTCAAACTGAAAGCCTGAAACACTGTGGAATATCCTGTCCCTGAAGCAGAGTGAAACCTCCTGCACAAGAGGTTTTCATTGTTACAAGAACACCTTGCACCACAGGCTGCTCCTCTCCGTGTGTCTGGCTCAGCACTTGGGACAAGACCCAAAAAGGCAGCTGGGCCATCCTGGCTGCAGCAGGGAGATTGCAAGTGCTGTCAGCCCAGGAGTCCGTGCTTCAGTCCATCATCTTCTGGCTGAGACTCTGATACTCTTATAAACAGGAAGACAGATTATAGACTGACTTGATGTATTTTAATGATGGAAGTGACATACATGGAAACAACACTTTTTCTCTTTTGGCTGTGTCTCGTAAATCTCTCTCTGCCTTCCCCCACGACTTGATTTTTTTCTATTTATTCTCTTCCATATGCTTCTGTATAACGGAGAAAGCACAAATAAACTACAAAGTACAAAAAGGAGAAGAGACATCTCTCTATAATTATAAATCTTGTTGTGTGATGCTTTGTTTCTGTTGAGCATTTGGGGAAACAGATTTTAAGAACAGGTTCCATTAACAATAATGGGACAAGTTTCCAAAGTAATACAAGCTGGTGCACTTCAGAGGAGTAAAGGCTTCCATTACAGGCTTAAGGCAGTTCTCCTCTTTGTTCTGCAGTAACTAAACCACAAAATCTAAGGAGTAAAATTTGCAGCCTATGTCTACTTCCATAGTCACAAATGCTACAGAGTAAAACTGCCCAGGCGGACCAACGACAGTGTTGCAGTGAAAGAATAAACTGCACTGCTTCCAAAGCAGTGTCAAATTCTTAATCTCTAACACTGCTGGTTCACAACCTCTATATGGTGTCCAATAAAGTGCTCAAAATAGGCAAAACTACCCCAGAGAAGTTAATTGATATCTAAAAGCATCTTTAATTTGGTATAAACAGCACGACAGAGGAGCATGTGAACTATCAGCACACCCAGCTTAGTTATTTCCATGAAACAACAGATTTACAATAATGGGTTTTAGCCCATTACTAAATTCCTTCTCATTAAGGAATTATTTTGGACCCCATGAAGGAATAGGTGCACCTGTGTTTATGGGGATTCCTGAAGCCAATGGAAAAGATAACCCTGAGGTGTGAAGGTGAATGTGAAAAGGTAATGTGAAAAGATAACCAGGTGACCTACTGTGGTCCCTTCACACCTCACCCATTCTGTGATTATGTACTTTCCCCCTCTATCCAATTAGCCTGGTGATCATTTTCATGTAAGAATTTACAACCAGGCTCTACTTTTAATATGCAGAGTGGTAGAAAACACTTGTGCTAAGACACTTTGCAAGACGTATTTCTAGTTATGCATGTAAATCTACTGAATTTCACAGAAGCTGGTGCACCACACCTCTGCTTTACCAACATACATTTCCAAAGCTCCTTTTTCCCTTAGTTCTTTAAATAATTTAACATATGAAATTGGGAGGTGCTGATGTTTTTTAGTAAGTTCGAACTTCTTCACGAAGCTCAAAGATGCTCTGATGACATTGGATGGGACAGCTGGAAGCCAGCAACAAGCATTGCTGCAGCTCTCTCTTAGCAGGCACAGAGAAATTTTCAAATACATGTTGAGGATGAAGCAGATACTGCTGTTGAAAAGCAAGTGCTTTGCTTAAGTTTGCTCGGTAAATTTCAGAAATGTTATCATTAAAAATTAAAATTAACTTTCAGTTGCTTGGGCTCTATATTCCGTTTCAAGTGGTTTAAAAGCAATGGTCTGGTTTTCATAAAAAAATTCTTAATTTTTGCTTAAGGACGTTTCTGTATGATTGCCAAGTCTCCCTTTAAACCAATCCCCTGCTCCCTTCCTGTCCACTGTTGCATTTATCATTACTGCACTTATTAATTTTTAAAGGCTGCCCTTCTTCACAAGAACTAAATAGGAAAAAATGGAAAGGTGGAACCATGACAGATAATATAAATCTGGAAAACAATTTCCTTCTCCATTCACAGCTGCCAAAACTCAAAATACCCCCCTCTTTATGACTTCATGCACTGCTGGTGACTTACAAGTGAAGTAAGAATTCATTCCCTTGCATTTCAACAAATACGAGGAACAGCAAATTGCCAGGGATGCTTCTTTTCAGTAGCAGTCACCTTGTCTGGCCAAATACACTTTTTCCTCGTCCTGTGGAGACAGAGAGATCTCCTGGCTGGCCCCTTTCCTACAGAGCGAAGCAATACAAATCCAGACGAATCCTGTAACTTCCAAGCATTTTGTCAATTCTGAGAATCCTGCCAGTGATCAAACCCAAAAAGTTTCCTGCTAAAAAAATCCCCTGCGCTGAGCTAAGGGCAGTTTTTTTCCAAATTCTGTCCCAGTTCTTTTCCACAACAAAACTGCTGCCACTTATTGTTATGGCATTTAGCAAAAGAAATTCCTGGACCAAACCCCTCTCGGTGCTCCTCTAAGGTGGTACTTTAATACAGATAAAAGAGGCTGAATAATCTGAACAGAAATTAGAGATTGGGTTGGTTTTATACACACTACTGTCTTTGAGATCATGTTGTGGCCTACAGGGCATATGGCGCCATTTTTTGATACAAAGCAGTTGCTAAACTGTTGAATTTCTACCCAATATCTTTTGCTTTGTTTTGTTTTTTCACATGCAGTCACATTTGAAATAATAGTTAAAAACCCTATGTGTTTTCTCCTCAGCCATGAAAAAACACTTTCTTTAAAGGAACTCCAAAGTCTAAAGCAAGAAAAAACTATTACAGAATCAGAGAATCACAAAATGAGTAAGGTTGAAAGGGACCACAGTGGGGTCATCTGGTCCAGACTCAAATACTACAAATTCTGTTTAAGCCTTTAAGGGTTAAGTTATTCCTAAAAGTTCCCTTTAAAATAATTATAAATTATTAAAGCCTCTAAATGTACTCAGGCTATGGCTGATGGTGCTCTATACAACCAAAGATATAACCTGAGCTGCGAGATGTATTTGCTTTTGCTTATTTAATAATAAGAAAAATATTATTTCTGTCTCCCATTCTGTTCAAAAGTAGATGAACAAGTTTTACTCAGAGTTGAAAAGCCATGCATTAGTCTTCAGGCAGATATCAGGATGGAAAAAAATCCTCCTCAGAGGAAAAATTCAGAAAGGTTTAATATCACAGTCAAAGAATTATGATGGAAATATTCATGCAACCCTAAACGTGAAGATTTCTGCAGCACTTTTCGTAATCAGTGTGGATGTATTTAGGTAAAATCTAATTTTCCAGGGAAATCATAAATGCCTCATTTTCACAAGAAGCCTGAGGGAGACTGTATGTACCAGAGATAACACAGAGATTGTATCAGAATGCAATATCTTTGGATATAAATAACATGAGGAAGCACAGATGCAATTTCATCAAATATCACCTCCTCAGAGTACAGACGAGACTCGACCTCTTTCCTAGTACACACTGAGCATCCTCCTGGTGCATTTAGAGGGCTCTGCAAAGCAGGATTCACAACTGTCCTGTTGCCATGTTTCAAAATGTGGCCCTCACCTGCCAGGTGGTGTTGGGATTTCTCTGGCCAGGCCTGAACAGGGATAAAAATGGCTTTGCAAAATAGGAAATTGTGCTGTTTCAAAGTGTTTTACACCACAGGTCTGTATCCACATTTTGCAGCCCAGTTCATCCCTCTAGCTTGGCTAGGAAGAAACACCAAGATCTGCAGCTTTTCATAACACGGTTTTATTTCTCTCAAGAGAGGACAGAAAAAAAACTTTTGCCATAATTTGGCCATCAAATTACGTTTTGCTGTTTGGCCCAAAAATTACAAGAGAAATGCAAATATTTCCATGTTTTATGAATACTAAAATAACAGCCATTAACCAAGTAAAAAAATTGATATTTTATCTATCATTAACAGGGATACTCTCATTACTTGAAATAAAATACTGATGTCTCCTCTTTCAGAAAAAGCACAGCTGTTCTAAAAATACTCTTTAACTTTTTTTTTCTAGAATCTTCATGATCACCTTTGAAATTTGTAGCTATAACTTCAATTAAGAATGTGGAAGAACAAGACAGTTCTGAGTACTGTTTCAGATCCTGGCAAACATCTTGGAAATAACAGATGAGCATCCAAAACCACCTCCTGAGGAAGTGGTAGAAATCCCATTGCTAGATCCCAAGAGTAGATTAAAAATAAATACAAAGAAAACTCATCTTTCCAAAGAGGTGCTGGAATAGGCCAGGTTTTGTTTCAGAGTCTCAAAAGCTCAGGTCTCAAAACCTGATAGAACTCCAAATTTAACTCCTTACATTAAAATCCACTCTCCAGACACACAGTGCTGGACCTCCATTGGTCTCCCACCTCTCAGGACACTGGTAATGTTTTTGTGAACCAAAACACATCTGCTCCAGGCTCCCCTGATGGTACCACCCTACACAGAGCACTTTGCATGTGCTGGTACATGACCAGCAGCAGGGCTGGGCACTCATCCAGGAAAACAAATGCTCATTTAACCCCATGTGCCACTGAGTGTTTTTTTAACACAGTCAAATCTTGTTTTCATCTGCACAACATTTTAAAGACCACACCTTCTTTCCATTGTTCTATTGAAGAAAATGCAAATCATAACAACAATTTGTGTCTTTCTTTTTCTTTTTTTTTTCTGCTTTCCCCATCACTAGGTTTCTTTTTTAAAAAATCATCTTTAGTTGGATTAAAATAGCATTTTTCTTCTTGTAAGATCAGTTTTTCACATGGGACCTCCCCAGCTTTAATGTTTGGTAGGGCCAGTTCTTTCCACCTTTCTCTCTTGACCAACAGAGACTGAGGAAAAGCACAGCAATAAGTCAAAACACAAATGGAATAATGTCCTCTTCTGGCCAGTTGTGTTGGGCTGATCCAGTCTGATCCACCCCACATGTAAGACACCTCCCCAAGCAGCTTACGACAAATTTACTGGAGACTGTAACCTCCTGTAAGCTCCACCCCAGTCTTCTCAGACCTGTGGAGATGCCCATCCTTCACTGCTGCCAGGTTTAATGAGTGAGACTCAGCCCAACACGCAGGAATCCATCACAGGATTCCTCCACTGCATTTAGAAAGGAAGATGGAAGAGAGAGCTTGGATCAATGTTGAGAAGAGACCAATTTCACCAACACAAGAGTGATGAGCCACCACAGCATCCAGAAGCTACAAAGTTGTTAGAAGACCTGGATTATCTTTTAATTGTGGCCCTTGTGAGCATCCATCTGGAGACAAAGATGCAAAGTCATGACAGTTTGCAGCAGTGGTTTCCAGACACTTCCAACCACAAATTCTCCTCCCTGAGCAAGAACTAATTTTCATTCACTCTGCCAGGCTCTTTCCCCCATTCTGAGAAATGCTGGTCTAATGGGGATGCACAACATAACCCATCACACTCACAACTCATTTCTGGGATGCTGTATGACCTAAAGGCTCCCACCAGGCACAGGATGGTTTGACCTCACCTCTTCTGTGGAGATCAGAATGATAAATACTGATGACAAGGTCCTGACCAAGGAACACATGAGTGTGTGTGGGAGAGCAACACAAATGCTCATTGGAACACGGTTTCTCTTTTTAATATTTTATGATTTTTTTAGTGGATTTTTGCTTCCCCTTGGCAGCTGACTTGCCATTAAATGAAGTCTAATATTAGTATCCTCCACTAAAAATTAAGACCTGAATTGTTTGCTGGGCACTGCAATTAAAGCAAGTCTAAAAAGACAGAGCAGCTCACAGTGCTCTGCCTTTCCTGCAGCCAATTGCTAGTTGTGTCTGATTTTAAAAAAAAATAAAAAAATAAACCCCCAAATGCAAATGTTGCACATATGAAAACACCCCACATGGACACCAACTAGCTGATTAGTATTTTAGATGCAGTAAAATTGAAAGGCAATTTCATATACGCCTTTTAAACCTATTTCTCCAAAGTAAATCCAATGGCTCAGTAAGACCTTATAAACTTTCCTTCCTCTACCAAAGGAATGGGTTATTATTTCAATTAATAAAGAACTTGTGGTAGAGATGCACTTTTTTACCTTCAGAGTAGCAGATGAGACTGTGGGAGGGTTATGGAGCCATTTTGTCTCTTGTCAAGTATTTTCGAAGATGCTTGACCCCAGGTGTGTTCAGCTTTGCTCAGAAGACCCAGGGGTGCCTGGCCTTGGAAAAGTGAGTGGCAGGAACCACTGGAAAGCTGGTCAGACAAATTTTATGCTCCTATTTCATTTTACATCTACTGTCAATGAGAAGACAGAAAAAGAAATGGAGGAGCCAACAATCAAATTTTATGAAATTTTATTGCTTAAGTATTACTTTTGAGTTTTGTACTCACAGATAACACAATAATGGGGTGTGTCTATTGATGGAAGGGAGGCCGTGCTCAGTTTAGCACTATAACAGACTGAGAGACATTGCAGTGATATGTCAGGAAGGCTTGGTAGAAACTAAAATTAAAAGCAAGCCACACTAAATCTTAAAAATGGGATTGCTACATCAACAGCTTGATGTATAGCTTCTATTGTTGTTCACAGATAATAGTTATTTTCTGTACCTATGAAGTGCTTTCTGTATTAAAGTACTCCTGCCATCATAAAACACTTGTGAAATTTAACAGCCAACTTCTCTTCTGCACTGAATATTAATTACTGTATGAACATTTCTTGCCACACAGCTTTCCAAACATCTTCTCTCCTAGGATATTTAATTTCATGTGGAAAGCAATTTTTCATCAGCCTACACAAATTAGTGAATGGAGAGGACATGGTGCATCTGACTGCCTGTCTGAACTTCGAGAGAGCGCTCTCCCCACTGTGAGTTACTGGGCTTGAAATGAAACATTAATTATGTTTTTTATTTATAAAGAGGAATTGATCAAAGGACAGATATGGAGTGGTAATGGTAGTTGTCAGTGGGATTATTAATAAATGTTAGAGCTGTGAGGCAAATGCTGGACCTGGGTTTAGTTAAAGTGAAATGTTTCATATACATCAGTGGAGTGAGCATGGCCAATACTGTCAAGATGGAAAAAGTTAAAATACAGGTATGAATATAGAGTGATCAGAATTAGAGTTACAGCAAGCACTGTAAGTGAGGGGGATTAATATCAAAAAGATGTTTGGGAGGAGAGAAAACTCTTGAAAGCAGCAACCCCAGAGCCCCCAGAGAACCATCAGACAGTAACTCAGACACAGCCTTAAACTGGCCAAGACAGCAAGGTCACTGGCTGCTTATGGAATACATATATTAGCCCAAATTAGTTATTCCTGTTTGTCACAGAGGACTCCACATCAAAACCAGTTCATACACTTCAACATATCTCAGGGCTGGAAAGGTTCAATGAGATTTCTGAGCACAGTCAACATTAATCATTCAAGAGCTGAAGTGCCAAAATTAGTATGAAACTACTGCAGTAAGTGCAGCTTGGCCAAATAATAATTAAATTACTACTGTGAAGAAAAGAAAAAAGACAGAATGACTGCACTGTGCAAGTCCTTGGTTTGAGGAAGGGGGGCAGGACCCAGCAGAGGTGCCTCTCACTGCTGCATCTCCTTCTGAACATTTCTCTATTGGATACAAGGTGAATTAAAACCTCTACTAGCTATTTTCTGGTTTTAGACTTCAGCCTAGAAATATCTATAAACAACACTATATCTTTGCTTCTACACCACCAAGTTGAGGTCACTGCAAAAATGTTTCCAAGATCAGCTTTCTCCACCTCTACTGAAACTTTACAATAGATTTATAAAGTTGGTCATAAAACACAATCTAAAAGTTCATACCTTATTTCCCTAGCAAAAACAATTGAAATGATGCTCCATGCTATAAACTAATTAAGTTGTTGCTTCCTTTCATTTGAGCCAAATATTCAAATCTCTCACATTACTTTCATTTTCTTCCTGCTTTGAACTGCTATCAGATAGCCCAAATAAAACATTTTGCTGGTAAAAATCTTAAAGAAGGAAAAGGAAAAATATACCAGCTTTCTAAGTTTTTTTAATATAAAGACCCTGTCTCATTCTTGATAGTATGCTTATAAATAATTAAAATACATGAACAGCAATAATAGCAAAATACTTTTCTTATAAGGCTTGAACTCAACTTTCTATCACCATGATGAGCCTCTATTTATCTTGCCTGTGGTAATACTTCCTAATGATTACATAAAGAGGTCCGTTTTAGGGAGGTTATATCTTTGATCTCTCTTTATATACATAGAAATCACTTGCAGCTGACAGATTCTTTAAACTTACACATGATTCTCTCTGTCTACAAACAAAATACTTACAGAATCATTTTGTTTCCTTTAGAAAAGTGGTTTCCTGCTTCTCTCAGCCCACATCATGGAATCACAGAATGCTTTGGGCTGGAAGAGACCTTAAAGATTATCTCATTCCACCCCCCTGCCATGGGCAGGGACACCTTCCACCATCCCAAGTTGCTCCAAGCCCCGTCCAACCTGGTCTTGGACACTTCCAGGGATGGGGCATCCACAGCTTCTCTGGGCAACCTGTTCTAGTGCCTCACCACCCTCTGGGTAACAAATTTCTTCCCAATATCCCAACTAACCCTGTCCTCTGTCATTGTGGAGATGTTCCCCCATGTCCTGTCACTCCATCCCTTGTCCCCAGCCCTCTCCAGCTCTCCTGTAGCCCCTTTAGGCACTGAAAGGGGCTCTAAGGTCTCCCCAGAGCCTTTCCTTCTCCAGGATGAACAACCCCAGCTCTCTCAGACTGAGTCAGAAATAATTGAAAACACACTCTGAAAATCAAAGAGGGCATTGATTCCTCAGACAAGCACGTAGAATTCATCATATAGATGTCTGTTATTTAGATTTTTTTTTCTATCAACTGACACATAAATACATCCATTTAAAAAAATCCTGCCTGCAAACAAGGCATTTCTAGGGCTCGTACAGTTTATTGGAATTTTCTAGAAAGCAGAGAAAGTGAGAAAGGTGAAGGAGACCATTTTTTAGTTGGCCTTATGGAGGAAGCACACAGCCAAGCCCTTTGAAGCATAGAACTTGCTCCCAGTACTGCTGAACCCATCTTGCCTCCAACACCACCTTCCCCATCACGTGCTTCACCCTCTCTTTCTGAGGTTTTGTCTTATGTAAGATCATTTAATTCTTCATGTATTCTCAGTCAACTGAAGAAGTTCCAGGAATTACAGACAGAATAAGTTTCCAGGTGCTTTTCCCTCAATGTCTTCAGTAAATGCCTCAAATAGGTTGTGTTCACTAGGTGCTTCACCTGAAAATAGGTACAGTGATAGTTACTAGACCACAAGGAAGACACACAGGGACAAGGCCAGGATGCCTTGATATCTTCTATCCAAATCTTCTATCAAATTTGACCCATATATTCCAAGGGAAGAACAAGGTCAAGACCACTGGGAAAAGGAGTTTCACAGGACCCATGTGCCAAGGAAGCAGTATCATCTCTGTTTCTAATCAACAAACCTGTCCATATCTAAGTGTCAAATTAAAAAAAAAAAGGGTGAGGAAGATCAAGAAGTGGGGGAAATGTGTTTCAAAGTAAGAAAAAGAAATACATTTCTGACAGAGAGCTACCCACAGTATCAGCCAGATGACATTAGACAAGGATGCTAATCACTATTTCATAATTAACTAAGTTGAATCCATATTGTGGCTTTTAAAACATCATAACAGAGCCTGTGTATTCCTCTGCCTTGAACTTTGATTCCTGAACAAGACAGGTCTTATGGGTTTCCCAGAGTTTCAAAGGGTCCTGGAAATGCTGTGCTGTTTCATCTTTATTTATCCCAGACAAAAGACATCTCCTGATTTAAGTCAGATTTAATTACGGTATTAAAGTGGGAGAACTGCTGCTAGAATGACACAGGCTTATTCCCATTAGTCCCAATCTGATCCCAATGATCTGCAGGCAGTTTCCTCTGATTTGATGGACCATATTGACAAGACAGAATGAATGCTGCAAAGCACTTATTTATGTGCAAATAAATATGCATCTGCCACCAAGACTTTGTCCAATATAAGCTCTGAACTCCACAGACAGGGAAAATATGCTCCCCACTGGGGTACACGCTCTCTGCTAGAGTGTGACTAAATCTTCTCTGCTGGCAGACTAGATTTAATAAAGTTCTTCTCCTTCCCAAGAATGTTATAAAGCTGCATTAACATCCTCAGGCAAAAGTCTCCACAAAAATGAAAAGGAATATTGTTTCTATTTTAGAGAAGTGATAAAACCCCATAGCCAGCCACCTACATAGTAAGTATTTCCATTCATCTTGATAGCTGAAAACCCAACATTCAGATCACCTCTAAGTTTAGAATAAAGTAGTATGGGAAGTTAAATACTTGAGCAAATTCAGGATAGCAATTACCTTAGTTAAAGTGCAATTCTGATTTATCACCCAATTCTTACTAGGAATCTTTCTGTCATCTTTCCAGAATGAATACAGATGACTGCACAGAAGGCTCAAGGCATATAGCAAATAATGTGTACTACATGGATTTCGGAGAAGACATCCTTTCAGGCATATATCAAACCCCAAATGCTTCATTGACACAAATCCACATCCAGTAGAATGGAAAAGAAACCACCAGAAAAAGAAAGGTAAAAAATCATTTCAGCACAAGGAATCAAACAAGCAGACCCAAACTGCACTTCCAAAATAATTTAAATTCATCTTTATGATGCTGCTTTAGGTCTCTTTGCTAAACTACCTGAAAAACAGGCCCCAGAGTTCATGCACAGGAACTTCAGGCAAAGCTCTGGTTTTATTGTTAATGCAGAATATGAAACAATGACTCATTGTTCATGACCAGATACTATGAACATGAGCAAATTTAAAATAGGTTCAGCACTGGTATTTACAGCAGCAAGAACTGGGCACGTTACCAGCACTTGCTGTACAACTGCTGCCTTACAGCTGTACTAACACTTAATCCTTACCTCTTTCACTTCTCTTTTACAAAGGCTAAGTGTAAAATGGCACTAAATGCAGTGTGAAAACACAGCAATTCCCAGTTGCCTTATTAAAACATTGACAAGGTAGCAGTGAGATGTGCTGGAGAGGCAGCTCTGCAATGTTATTACCATGTGGTAGAAGGAAGCCTTGTCTAGAAAGTGAGTTCACTGAGATGGTATCTTCATACTTCTTCTGACTGATTACCTGTTCAATAAATAAATATATTCCTATTTTAAATAAACACGGAATTTGTAGATTCCTTCATTATTACTTAATCTCCACCAATAAAAGCTTTTATGTAAAGGTAGGGCACAGTACTGGGCAGAGAGTCCCCAAAATCTTTCCAAATTTTCCAAATTCCAAATGCTGTAATGTCACAGTGGCAGCACAAACTACCCATAAAAGCACTTAAGCTGCCAGTACCCAGAACAGCACATAAAATCCAGGAAACTTATGGGAATTACACTGGTACTTACAGAAAATCTTAGTACACAGACAAATTCCTAACAACATCGGAAAGCTCCATCACTGTCACCAAGCTGGGCACATCATAGGCAGGGCCAGTGTTTAGGTGACACTGTACAAGCAGGAATAATCCCTTTGAGTGACATCTTAATTAATGGCTCTTGAATTGCTGGGGAATAAATGCATTTCTCAGATACTTCAGAATTGTTAAATAATGTGGTGAATCCATTACAACAACCTGCCTGAAGTTCCTGCAAGTCTTTGGAAAGTTCCTGTAAGTCTCTCTGGTTACTGCTGTGATCTTTGATGCTCCACTGTCCCCTCCAGCCTTGGCAGACACCAGGACATAGTCAGGGGCATGGCATTGCTGGGAAGCTCAAGTTGCTGCTCTTAGCAGAAAAGCAAGGTGGTGAAACGGGCGAAGTCAGGAAAAATGCTGGAGCTGATTTCAAGCTGCAGTTGCAGAGCAGCTGCATCTGCATCTGGTCTCCTGTCTCCTGCATCCAGACCTGGACCTGACCCCTGGGCTTCCTGCCTTGGCCCTGGAGCTGTCTCCAGGCTGTGGATTTCCTGGGCTGTGAAGCTGAGCAGTGCCCCTGGAGTCACTCCTGGCTCGGTCTCCTTTGTGCTTTGCTATAACCTGTTCCAGGTGGAGCTTCTGGCCATCGCTGCACCCTCCAGCCTTTGGAGCATCACTCCTCATCAAGAGGCACCTGAAATCCTCACAAATCTTCCTGAAATGCTGCTGCTGAGCACAAAGCAAACCCAGGGAAGGCATGCTGGGATCATGATGTGACACAGCAGTCGGTGCCTTGTTCCATGACTAAGGGCTGACAGATGTTGTCTGCTCCTTCAAAGTGATCTCATTGGAGCAACACTGCAAACCCTGGGAGGTGACATTAAACACTACCTGTGCCTGCTCCTGGAACAAAGAGCCTGGAATTCTCATTCTTACTGACAGCAGCATGATGCTAATGTGAGGGTGGAAAGGTCCGTGTTCCTGGTGGTCCTCAGGTTTGTGTGAGAGGCAAAGACCACCATTTCCCAAAACATTTACAGTGACAAAACTACCGAGACTGTAGAAATTAAAAAAGGCTTTTATCATAACTGACTATCATTTTGCTGTTTTAATTCTTCAAACAAATTTAGAAGACAAGTTCTGCTCTATTAAGACTTGTATGATCCTTTTTGCTCCTGGCCTTGTCACCTATCCTGACCCAACCAGCTTTCCAAGAAAGAAAGCAATTTACAGGAGGGACATCTTTCCCATGAGAACAGGGGAAGTTTTTTGAGAAAAAAAACCCGTGAAGCTTTTTGAGAAGCAGCACCAACATGGGCACATATTATCAAGTCATCTGTGTGCCAATATCAAGATGAATCCACTTTTTTTATCTTTTTATTTTACATGTGGTGCCTGGCAACAAAGATGGAGATCCTGCTGTAAACCTGTATTTCAAAATGGATTTTGAGTTGCAAAGCAAAATTGGACAGTGGGAAAACTTGGTGATAACTGTGATTCCTCCAGTCTGTTTTTGCTTCCAGTGCAAATGTTTAACCTTTTCCTGTGACCAAAAGGGACAGCAGCAAGCCCTTGCCTAGACAAACATAGCCTAGATATAGAACATGAAAAATTCAGATGAGTCTCTGAGATAACATTAAATCCACAAATTTATTTGAAAACTAGATTCCTTATTCAATGGATAATTCATAAATGCCTTCAAGAATAATGATTCAATGCAATGCACATGGAATTAACAACACAAATCCATTGCTCATTTGTGGCAATTTCACGGTGAACAGAGATGAAATGTCTTCCAAGCCAAAGAGAAGACTTTTCTATGATTAAAAGTAATATGTAGTTTTAAGTAGGTTAATATTTATGTTAGACCAGTGTAGCAAATCTAAATACACAAAGAAATGTAACTCAAGCTTTGGAGAAAACTGCAATTAAAAAATGAATTAAAATCAAATTAATCTTTGCCCTGTCCCAGTGTAATGATTTAATTGCAATAATGAAATTTGTAGCAGAAAAAAATTTAAATGAAGAATAAATTACACATATAACTGAACAAAGGCAGAGAAAGCTAAAGGAGAAGTACAGCAACTCAACAATAAAAGTGCTTTGCTTGAGGTCAAAGCTTATTATTTGCATTAGAGGCACTTGGGAGTCATCTGCATAGCAGAAGAAAACAATTTTACAGTGAACTTGTGAAGTTTTGAATGAAGTAGACTGGCATCTGGGAAAGGATATTTCCAAAAACAAATGCCGACACGTGACAGATGGATACAAGGGCTATTTGAGGACTACTGTATGCATTCATGCTTTTCATACCACATTTCTCTTTACAGGCTTCCTAGCAACAGAATTTCTAACTAAATCCCTCAGGAGCCACATGCTTCCTGAAGGACTCACCACCCTCCCCCTAAAGAGCATTTGTGGGGGGAATTCAAGAAAGTCATTCAAGAAAAGTATTAAGCAAATGCTCCTTCTGGTTAGCAGAGAAGTACATAAGTGATCTGAGCTGGTTGAGTTGGAAAATTTTTAAAAATATCTTCCAGACAAGATTTGTTCCAATTGTGCTGCTTTTTTTTTTTTTAATTAAAGTTGAGCCCTGAAAACATTTCCATTACCTGTGAGAGGACAAACCACACATGATGAAGGTGTGATTCCTCACAGGCTTTACAGGGTGAATTCATGCTCTATGGGCATGAGCCAGGTGACCACTGGCAGCAATGCTGAAAGCTGTGAGCACCTGTAGCTGTAAACTCCTTGTTGGCCTCCATTTCAGCTTTTACATTTCCTCTGTCCGTCAACAATGCTGGAGATATTTTCTGAGAATATTGGCTTAAACATCATGAGGTTCAAGACCTGGAAGTGATGTGAGGCAGCCCTGAAGGACAGGACAAAGAGGAATGCCCGCAGAGTTGACTATGGAGCAGTAAAATTTAAATAATCAAACCACACAAAGTCTTCAAGGCATTAGACTACACATTTCCCCAGATGACAAGCATACATTGCTTCTTTGCAACTGAAAAATAAAATTCTGTAGAAAAATCACCGGAGGACAACGTAACTTCCTTCATTTGCCAAAGGAACAGTGAAAAATAAAAAGCCAAACCATTCTGCTACAATCTGGTATTTCTGCAATTTTTTTTCTAAATTTCAGAATGAAAGATGTCAGAATTGCACTGGAGATGGTCCTAGTAAGGTTTCACCCTGACTCCATCTCACATTCTTAACACATTGCAGCAAATATACCACTTGAAGCCATTAATTCAACCCAGAAAGAATATTTGAGAGTATCCAGGACAATGAGAACAGGATAGGACAAAAAAGACCATTATCGTTAAATGCATTTTTATCCATAGCCATGAACATACTGGGTTGTCCCCTTGGGGTACGTGTATTAATATATGTATCTTTTTTTTTTTTTTCCTCCTCAGTTGAAGCCAAGTAGGTTTTTATGGCTTCTTAACACACACAGCTCAAATAAGGAGACACTGGATATGAAACACATCCAAGTTAAAATCATGGTCTGCCATTAATTCCCTAACAGAGACCTACATGATTTCCCAAACATCAAAGTATGCATTTTTAAGCCACTGAGTGTGAATTTATCAAGAATTAATCTTCATTCACAGACATATCATAAGGATCCTTTCATTATTTAACCATGCATCGCATACGTGAACTTGCTCAAGGGCCAAATACCCCTATTACCTCAGCATGTACTTCCCTAAAAATCTTGAAGACACAAAGATGTTCCTCACAGTCTCCTCACACGTGTTTCAGGTATCTCTTCACCTTCCATTTTTACAAAGACATTATTCTAGAATGCTCAAATGCCTTAATTTTGATTGTCCAATTTGCACTGAAAACTTCTTATTCGCCACATAGCAATTTGTCTGGTAATTAAAACTCTTCAAATGGATAATTAGTGCTGTGCTTGCTCTTATTTCCACTCTGGACATGTTTTCTACAGAGTCAGGGCAATGCTTCATCCCACTGCCAGTTCCAAAGCCCTTTCTTGGCACGTTCCTGTTATTTTAATACATACAGCAAGAATCCACAGGCTGTCAGCTTCTCTCAGAAGACACAGGGATCAAAGAGAATTCTCTTTTCCTTCTAATCAAAACTAACACACAGAAAATATTATGCTAAAGCCTATATTGACTGTAGTCTTTTCCAGTATCGTCAGCAAAATGTGGAAATGCAAATCCCTGGAGGCAGCGTGGACACAAATGGAAGTGGCAGCACGGCACAGCTCTACCTTGGACCATTCATAAGTCCTTGCTATTACCTCAAACACCCCATTCACTTACATTAGAGCCAGCTCAGTTTTTATGCTCTAGTTTTGATAATTCATGCACTGGTTTTGATATATTATTGGGCATGTTTTCTTTTTTCTTTTTTGCCATGGATTTGGCCGTGTCTTTTTATTGCCGCGGGACTTTTTTCTGTATATTCATTACATTATATAGGTCGTAATTTTTAAGTAGATAATCTATTACTCCATAGTTCACTGAGATATTTCTTAACTGCTGCCACAAGGAAAATCATTTCACATTTAAAAGATGCAAAAAATCTCACAAACTTCTGGAGTAATTTATTTGATTTATGCCACTTTATGCTTTTAAATCACAGTGCCAGTGACGGATACATTCCCCTCCCGAATGCTGACTGGGCTCATGACACAGAGGTTTTTCATCTCACACTCCCAACATCACAGCATTTACAAAGCTAAAGACATCTCTCCATCCATGGTCACTCCCCTGGCAGACACTTCCAGCTATGTCAAGTCTCTCTGCAGCGATGTTTAACTTTTCCTTGGTTTTTTATTATATAAAAACAACTTTTAGTGAAGATGTATTTGGCTACTTTACCACTGGGAAAGGAAAGCAATAAGGAATGGTGTATTCTCGACTGCTGCATACCTTCAGGGATCAGGTTTATAAGAACCACGAATTAAATGGAACAGATAAATGAAAATCCATCTGCTGTTGGGAAAACCAAGCCTCATAGCCCTGAATCCCCCAAAAGAAGCTGTACAAATTTGTCTTCTGAATTAACATCAAAGGTTGTGGGGAACAGACACATATGAAATCAAAATATGAGTGTATCACTGACTTTACCATGGTTCTACCTGGTAAACTTTCAGGGCAAAGGAACTGTGATTTATTTTGCTGAATAGTAGGGCATACAATGATGCCTTTGGGGTTTTGCCTTTTTTTCTTTTATATGTTCTCTCTATTCTTCACACATATATTTGTAGCTATGTAGTCTATTGTATTAGTAGCTAGTGTTCCCAGTACTCTTCCATGGTCTTTCCCTAAGCAGAAAGACAAAACAAATTCCAGAGCTCCAAGTCCTGGGAAGTACAAGGCCCCAGTGCTGGCTTGGTTCTTCTTGGGCACCAAAGCCAAGAACAAATCTTTGAGATCCATTCTCATGAACAAAGAACAACTAGTGCTGAGGGGGGCTCTGGAGAAGGGGCTTGGCCTGGGGGGGAATTGA
Organism: Illadopsis cleaveri; assembly: GCA_013399915.1. Taxonomy (NCBI): domain Eukaryota; kingdom Metazoa; phylum Chordata; class Aves; order Passeriformes; family Timaliidae; genus Illadopsis; species Illadopsis cleaveri. The sequence goes on from VXBB01024400.1 coordinate 142,644, forward strand.
ATCACCACTTGTCCTCCTAATTGGTGCTTTTTATCAATTATGCTAATTTCCAAAAACCTATAAAAATGTACTCCCCCTGGGGGAATGTGGGCTTTTGAGGACTTCTTTCCACAACTGCTCCTGAAGGCCTTCATTAAAGATCCTCTTTTATATTATCTCCTTACTAAAATTATCTCGACTTTCATTCCAGGTTGGGTAAAAGGCAACAATAGCAGTCAAAAACCCCCAGTATGTCCCCAAGTAGAACTTCAAAGATGTTAAATCAATGGTTTAGTTTTGAGTGATTAGAGGAAAACATATGAAATAAAATTTATTTGATGTAATACTAATAACAGCTGCAAGTACCTGGATGGTGAAATTCAACTTACTGGCAAACATACTTCAAAACCTATTCAAATTTAGTCACCTATGTTTATCACAACATTCTGAACCAAAATGTCAATCCCTAATTTAATTTTGCTGAGGAAAAAATCAAGTCACAGTTCAATGGCTCTTTTAAGGCCCAAAAAGGCCTCAGTGAGAAGCTCCTGTTTACATCTCCTATCACTGGATAACCCATCTTCCTTAGTACACAGCTCAGTAAAGTACTTTATTTAATCGCCTTCTCATTCAAAATATCAGAAGCTGAAACTTTGCTCTTTGTTTTGTGTTACAGATTAGGACCTTTGTTTTTGCTCTCACTGAGAGAAATCCCAATTATGCTGTATTTCCCAACATTACACATAAATCTGCACTTTCTTACTGTGTTCCTTTACTAATTTCCTTTAAGCTGAACTTAAACAGCTGAACTCACAGCAACTTCCAGTTGCTGCGAAAAATGCAACTGGAATAATTTCTTCCTGAGGTGACAATTGGAAAAGAAGAAAAAAATTACAGAGGAGGCACATGGATTTTTAATTGACTATTGTGACAATTATATTACCCCAGAGATACTCATTTGAAGAAAGGGTCCTGGTAATAAGACATTAAAACAACTATATTTTCCATGTCTTGGGTATCTTTCATCAGAGGTTCTCAGTGCATCTACAGTCATTCATTAATTAAACTGTAAGAGCCCCCAGTGTCATCAAGCAATTACTGCTTATCTCCCCTTAGTAAATACCAAATCAGGGACAGGGACAGTTAATTTCTAGGAAGATTTAAATGTGTCCTTCCCAACGGACATTACTTTTTGTAAATGAATTAGGTTTCCTAGGTGGGTATTTGAGGTACTGATGAGTTGTATGTGAGGCAGAAAGAGACGTGAGGCACAAGCTGGTGCACACAAATGACTGAACATCTGAGGCAGTTCAGAGCCAAAAGCACTGCAGAGAAGTGAACCAAAGGAGTCCCAAGATAAATCTAACCCTCCCTATCTCATAAAATGCACAACTGCCCCAAGATACAAATTCCTTTACAAGGAAAGCTGCAATAATGGTTGACACTCATAATTTCATTGATTTACACAACAGGTTACATCCTTATGTACCTTTTTGGCTTCCATGAACAATTCTTCCCTTGAGTTTTTGATCATGATTTTCATTCTTTTTGGACACAGATGCAAGCTTGTCATAAGATCTTCTAGTGGCAGTAATGTTATACACCTCTCTCTTGCTGGACCCAAATGCACTTCTAACACCAGTGATATAAAGTTCTCCCTCCTTCAAACAAACCCAGGACATGAATTCTCCTCCTGTCTGCTAACATTCAGCTTTGTGAAGTATTTTAGATGTAGTTTCTATGCTGGACTCTATTCATTATGCTTTTAATGTCCAAGATTTCTGAAGCCCTAGTAAAAGCCTTATGGTTTAAAAAAAAAATGTATTTATTACTCGAGTTTAACTTTAATTAGACCTTTGCCACAAGTCAGAAGTGAAAAGACAAGGCTGCCTTCCTCTGTCAAGTAGGTATTCTAATCATCCTGAATAAGCAGAAGTATTTCTTTGGGGCAGATAACTACTATAAACATTGAGAGGTTCCAGGGCACAATGGTTTGCACATAATGTAACAGGCTTTTCAATTCAGGAAGCTGAGATTCGTATCTACATAGGACAGAAGCAAAATTAATTTGATGGCCTCAGTATAGACCTCTTGGACCTAATTAATATTCCAAACCTCTCTCAGAAACAGTACTTGAGTAGTTTCTTAAATGAGAACCAAAATGAAATAACACTGTAAAGCCTGAGATGACAAAGCTCAAAGGGAACAGTCATTTCGGTTCATGATTATGTTTTCTATAGATGAGGGAACAGAAATGCATATTAATGAGAATGAAGGGTTTGGAGAGAGATGACCTCTTCTTGCAACCTTTATCTCATTTATATCATTAGATATCGAAGAGAGTCAGGCCACCCCTTTTGCATTGTTGTACTATTTGCTTCAACTTTTTACCACCTACTTCCAGACAATAGTGAAGACAGAGAAACTCAAATTCTGTTTCATCTTCAGTGCTGTGGATTAAGATCTTGTACCAGCAGTAAGCAATGCATGACTGAAAAATGAGTTCCATAAACATCATCCCTCAGCAGGCTCCACTGCAAATCTAAAGCCATTGGTACAATACAATATCTCAACCTCCACCTGCCTCTTTATGGAGCTCTTTCACTGGTACAGAAAAAGAAAAAAAAAAGTATAAAACATGTTCCTACTCATAATTTTAATCAAAGCAAAATATTAAATTGGGGATATAATTTCCCCTGTTTTAGACCAAGGGAAATCATAGTCAGAGTGTAAGTGAGACTTAATGAAAATGAAGTTTCTTAGAAAAATAAAGAAACCTAACCAAATCCCATGTTAGTTCTAATTCTCCTTGGAGTTTTTAAAAAAGACATCTGAGAAATTTTGCTTCTGAGAGTTTGATGCCAAGCAATCATCAGTTGTGCAATAAATGGAGCAAAAGTGGTAACTTAGCAGAGCCCAAGTGAATCAGCGAGGTGATCTTGCCTTACCCTTTAGCCTTAAGCTGTCACTTGGCCCATGCATGGGATGAGGCCTTTTTCCCACTTTTCATATGGGAGAGAATTGCCTCCTATCAGCACAAATGAACATTCCTCCATCCTTTTTAACACTTCCCCTCGTGTCTCTCTATTCTGTGTGAGCACACTATAAACTCCAGTAGCAAGACAACAATCTCTGCTCCCGTAAAATAAACAGCAGGGAGATTCCTAGCTTTTCACATTCTACAAATTTATTTTAGTCCAGCAGACCAAAGACACATTCCTGCTAAAGCAACACTTGCTCAGTGAAAGAGCAAAGCCGTTTTCAACACTGCTGACTCCTATTTTGAGCTGCATTGCATCCAAGTGCATTATGTGGGAAAGCAGCCTACAGAAAGCACGATAGCAAGCTGGTCTCCAGGGCATCAACAACTGCCTTTTCATGGACCTCCCTAATGAAGAGTGTGGGCACATATGTGAAGGCAGCATGAGAACTCATTGTGTTACAGAGGCTTGCTGTGAGCCAGACGTCTGAGCTACTTGAAAGTCCCAGCAAGTCTTTGTCTGAGAAAACAAGTAAATAGCTCTTTTTATTTGGCCTTTATTGGAATAATTGATGTTGCTATAGAGAACACAGTCATAAATTTGATCATCATTCTCTCAGAAAACCAAAACAATCTTTCTAAGGAACAGTCTGAAAGCAAGCACAGTAATTTAGCAGATAGATTAAACACGACCATAACTGTGGAGTGAATTTACCTTGCAAATTAAGAACCTACAGGTCTAAATCTGTACATTTAAAATGGTACACTTTGGTTATCACAAACAAGTGATAACAATACATTTAAAATGGTACACAGTGATATCTTTCCTCAAAGGCAGTTCCAAATATCAAGTGAAAAGAGAATTTTCAGATATCATACACTTCAAACATTGACTTTTGACAGTTTGTTCTTACACAGGAGAAAATCATCCCAAAGAACCGAAGTTCCAATTAAATCTCAAACTTTTTCATCTGAGAATTTGGTGGCCAAAACCTTTCAACTATGGGCACAGTAACAGAAGGGATTCAGGATTTTTTTTTTTTTCTACCCAAAATAACTTTCAGCAGATATTCACAAAACTGTCTTGTTATCCATCCTTTTGAGTACTGATGCCAGTGACTCCATGGGGGGGAGCTGGGAAAGCAGCCTCAGAGACATCCCTTGCCCTTTTCTTGCCCCTGCTTCCTTGAGTTCTGTCTTGGCAATCACTTCTTGCTCTCTCAGTGGTGGACTATGTTCACAGTTCAGACAAAGCTTGCTCAAGGCATTCTCCACTGGGGAAACCATCCACAAGGCCACTTACACTCTCTTTTCCCCTTCTGATAGCAATTCATTAAAAAAAAAATATTAAAAGGACTCTAGGCTGCAAGGTAGGTTTGAACCCACTGTTATCCAGACAAAACCACCTCAACTGGAGCTTACAGCTGGTTCTTTAAAATCCCCTCTCGTAACACGGGAAGATGTAACAATTTTCCCACCAATATGTCTCAGAAACCTGAAATTTCATTCATCTTTACATCCTCTGTCAGAAGGACTCTGTGGTTTCAGTACACAAAACTTCAGTAATGTAACTTCATGAAATTCATGTTTGTGATGCTGAAGTGCACACAAGACTCCCCTAGACCAGCACTGCCTCTGCACCAGGTACTCCAGAAAGAAAGGAAACAGCTTCATCCTCTGGTACAGGGGAAGGGGGACAGACAAAAACTGAGCAAGAAACTCTTCTAATTCTTCTGCCTTGGTTCCAAAAAACCTAGCATTCAAAAAAAAAATGAATTTTCCAACAGAGGCTGGAAAATGGTAATAAACTTTTTTGAAAGTTTCTTCATAAAACACCAATTAAATAGAAAGTGAGTTCCATTTTTAAATAAAAGTAACTTTACCCATTTCCCAAAAGTTTCTCAGTTTTCTGAAATGCCACTCAGGTTGGCATAAAGTGTTTTAATGAAGGTTCCTCTGCACTGAGGCATTCCTTCCCAAACAGCAGGGAGAAGCTGGCAATCATCCCCTCAGCATGCCAGTGGCACAAAACAGGATTTTTATGGGTCTGCAGACAAGATCAGACAGGAAGAAATAAATTCTCCCTGGATGAGCCAACGGGAATTGTGTGTCAGCACTTCATGAGGAATCAAATTTCCTTCATTTATTACAAATCACATTATATTCCAGGAGTTCCTATATGAAATAGTCCTTCCTCAGGCAAGGTCTCCATTTACTCTTGCCTGAGGTAGACTCTGAGTCAGATCTTCAGAGCTGGGCTCCTGGGGGTTGGTGACACACTGGCAGGGGGAAAAGCTTCTCCCAGCCACAATGTCACATGCTGTTGAAGGGCAGATCTCCTTAATTTCAACAGGAACATTGCTTGGGCCCATCACTTCTGCCTTTTAGAACCAAAATGCATAAATAAGTATCTCAGGGAGTTTTTTAATTGGCAGCTTTCTCTGAAGAGAAGGCCGATTTGTTAGTAAAGTATTCTTGGTAAAAACTCTCAAATCTCTTTACCATTAAAGGGTAGAAAATCAAATTTGTAGCTCTAGTCTGGCCTGCTTCCAAAACTTGAACATCTGCAAACTTTAAATCGTCTTTCTACTATAAACTGAAAACTGGCTTAACCAGGAAAGAGTTTGTAGTGACTATTGAAGCCAAACAGTACTAAAAAAATTTTAAAACCTGAGACACTAATTATTAGTATACCCTTTCCTGAGACAAGAGTGCTTTGTAAGAACATGAGCAAAACCAGGAGTGATATACCAAAAATTACAATTCTGCTTCCCATTTTGGGATTTTGATTTGTCAACAAGTCCTGTGACTTTAATGGACGATTCAAAACCCAGAAAAAAAACAAAACCAAAACAGTAACCATATTTCCTGAGGAACTCACCCAAACTGAAGGCATTTATAATTTCTGCGTATTAATGAAAAAAACAAGACAATCTCATCTATTTTTCAAGATGTTAGAAAGAAAACAAACAAAAATTCTCCACTGCCTTTAGCTTTCCTTAGTCTATCCAACAATCATGTTAGATACCTTTTCACTTCACAGTTAACCCTTGAAAAGGAACATTGATAAGGCTTTATAAAGCTTTACCTATTGGTAATAAATATGAATATTTAAGAGGTTTTAGTCCTTTCCTTTCCTTTCCTTTCCTTTCCTTTCCTTTCCTTTCCTTTCCTCTCCTCTCCTCTCCTCTCCTCTCCTCTCCTCTCCTCTCCTCTCCACAATAAATCATTGGGGGTCACAATCAAACAGATGCTGAGGATCATCAATTAACCTGAATCACCGAAGACTGTGGAATCAAAGAATATGCACCAATCTCCTTGAGGTGAGATGATTTATGCCATGTTTTGATATTTATACCCTTAAAAAGCCAGGCTGAAGAGTGAGGGACTATGAAGGCTCAAGGGGAAAATGGACATCTACTCTTTTTCACACAAATGTGAATGGTCAAGATGTTTGGGGCTGTATGCAGGAAGTGCTCATACAGAATGTCCAAGGCTTACAAAGAGCATTATCTGGCACAGAAACACACTTCTGGTAACAGAAACTCAAATTTTACTAGCAAAAACCCCCTCAACAGAACCCTAAATATTATGTGGTGGGAGGCAAAGATAATTTCTGAGAAATTATTTCCCAATAGCTTTCACCAGAGAAAGGAAAGGAAGTTAACTGAAAACAGAGCATGCAGACCTGCCTTTGCTCTAGTCCTGTGGCAGAAAGACATCCTCAAATTCAGTTTCACTTATTTTCCGTAAGTTCTAATTACCACCAGTACTTTAATTACTGCATTTTGCAGAAGACCCATACAATAACTGTTGAAAAAAGTCATTAAAGCTAATGAAAAATTCAATTCCAATGACTTCACTAGGTTGGCTTCCAAATTCAGCTTTTAGTGTCTTGGAACAAAAAACTTTGACAGTTTACATCGTTAAATACTTGAATGTCATACAAATGTTCTCTTTTAGTCATCATTCATTTAATTATCTCCACTGTTGAAATAATGCAATAAGCCCATGCAGATCAGTAAGATTTAGCACTTCCAAGCCCAGATTTAAGAATATAAAATCTCCAGAAAGATCAATTTCAGTTCCAGTGTATATCTTCTAATATACATGATTATTAACTTCTACTGTTGGGTTCACCATTCAACTCAGACTATAAGAGAAATATATATTTACATATAAGAACAATTTTTAAGATGGTAAGAGCTGCTGAAATCAACCACAGATTGAAATAAAGAAGAAGGTGCTAAAAGCCAGATCAAACTTTACTTTTTTTTCTCTGTATCTCTACAATGAGATTATTTTCCCTTTTCCAGTAACTTGTCAACCTTTTGTCCCTGGAGTGTAGTTGGTATTTCTTGTTTAAAACTCCATGGTAGCAAACTGATCACGGTTAGCCCAGATGTGGGATTTGAAGGTAGAAATACTGCTATAAATTTTTTTGAAGTGCACGTGTATTAAAAGTCCATATTGGAGTTTGTAACATAGTGGTATCTGAGATATTCTTAGAATTGATGACACAATGTACAGAAAACACAGTATTTTGTGTTCTACTGATCAGTACAGATCAGTAAATGTGTATTTTATTATGATTCATTGGTCAGTAATAATTTTCCCATTTAATATAATTTTAAGTAGCAGTATCTCTATATTACATCCATATACCAAAAAATTTCAAACTACATTTGCAGGAACTCACAAATATGGATATATTTACATGCGTGTGCCACTGCTACAGGTTTGTGTCTGCGAAAGAGAGATGCCATATGGGAAACAGAGGCACTGTTCCTCAAGGCTCTAAAGCCACTTTTATTCACATTAAAAATAATCATGCATGTGCTGGCTACCAGGAAGAATCCTCAAGCTTTTCCTATCCAAAAGAGACATTTCTGCTTCTTACAGGTTGTCCACTTGCATCACAAGAAACCTGTGACTTACATTCCACCACTTCCTTTTAAGTATTTAATATTCCAGCTTCATTCATCCCATTCTCTGAATTGTTTTCAGCAACCACACAATGCAGAGTAACAACAATTTTTTTTAAGGAGAGCAAGTTCACTGTTAGCATGGAATCAATACCCAACCAAGAGTCTGACCCTTTGTAACATTCTTCCAATATTGTACTACCTCCAGTGAGGGATGAATGAAAAAAATCTGAAGAAATCCTACGTCATTCTCTTTGATCAGTGCAGACTTGTATAGGAGGAGATCTCAATTTAGAAAGAAAAGAAAACAGAACAAAGAAACCAAATCTGTACAAAAGGTCCTGACATATAACAGGTACAATTCTTGCCATCAATAAGCATGGACTTCTTTAACCTTCTCTGGAGAACTCAGCCTGCAAAAAAATGCAAACTGTAGCATTCTTATTTTCAATCTAAGTCATGCAATGGGATGAATCATGTGCCTGAGAGTGGAGCAGAAAAGCTTGTAGCTTTGAACAATCATTACCTAGGTATGCTGGCTACAATGACTTCCCTCCAACATTACTGAGTACTGAGGAGAACAACTGAGCTTCACCTTCTTCTCGTGATGGAGCAGCGACTGTTCCTGCCAGTCTGCCTACCACACATAAAGGACTTAGGGTGTGAGGAGTATTACCAAAAAATTCAAGAATTCAGAGAGCAATCACAGCCCTGAGGGGACCTGACACCAAGGAGGGTTGAGATCATGCAGAGATCACGCTGTCACGTCCACAGGTTGCACCATCTCTAACACGCCCACCCACTTGGCCCCAACTCAGGGAGAAAAAAGATTTTCTCAGAACTTGCAGCGTGACCTCTACAACACATGCCACCAGAATCCTCCTATTTATCTGTGTTCACATGGGAACAACTTCTAGAAAAACATCAGGTGCTGAGCGCTGGTACATCCAAACTCTTCATGTGAGTGCCCCTGTGATTACTGAGTTATTATCTCTGTTCAGAAATACAACCTGGTTCAAGTCTGAAGTTCAGCTTCAGACTCCAGTTTGGTGGATCATTTCTTTGTCACCACCAGGTTTTTTCTCCACTTTTCCAATTCCATTCCTCGAAAAAGATATGCACAGATTGTAATCAACAGCCCAGATCCTTGTCTTCCTACAATCAAATACACTGAGCTCCCTCACAATCCTTTTAACACATTTTTCTAGTCATCTGAGCATTTCTGAATCTCATTCAATTTTTCAAAACTATTTCTATTTTTCTTTATATCAACAAGCTAGATGTAACTATGATGGTCTAAAGATGTAAGTACACCAACATCTGCTCACATGTTAGGAACCCATAAAGCTTTAACATAACATTTAAAAATCTTTGTTATAAAAGTATTACTTGACAAAAAAGGAAACATAAAAATAACCTACAACTGAAAATATGCAGAGTATATATAAAATGGATATATATAGATATATATATATATGTATATTTGGGTTACCATATTCAGGTTTTATCCAGATTTCCATAATGCTGTTACATAAGATAACTGGAAAAAGATTGAATTTCATGCACTGTACATGATGTCTGCTGCCTTTAACAATGAAATCTTCATGGTTAACATTTTCTCAAAGGTTTCTTTGTAAGGCACAGAGCCAGCTCAGAGGGGAGGATGGGCATAGCCAACCTCAGCCTGGCAAACTGAAAATATGGACAGTGAGGTAAACCTCTGAGAAATAACATCTTCCTTTGCATGCAAATACCGAAGAAAAATAAAAATGTCCACAGTCTATCATAACAAATTTATAAATAATTCTAATTCTGGGCTGACAAGGGATAGCTGGTTAAAAGACACACATCAAACACATGCAACTGAGGCACGTGTGACACACCATATGGGTGTAGATGGGTGTAGACAGCCTGCAAAACCTGTATCATTCCTTGATGCAAATTTCTTTCAAATCTAAAACATTTCTGACACCGAAGTATTTGTCCTGCCTTATAATGGTAATTTCAAGTGATGAGCTTACAACATGACTACAACAGTACAGTAAGAACCAATTGGAATCTTTTAAGTTTACATTTTGCAGGAGTCATGTAAATTAGGTAACTGGTTATCAGTCTCATAAGCAGCTCTAAATTCACTGATACCAGAAAAATGCTTCAGGTAATCAACAAGCTAAGTGAAAATATTTCTGTTTTATAGAGTTAATTGCTCCCAGATTTAAAAATGAGCATTTGGGTGCAGTGAAATGAAAGAGGCAATTGGAAACCAATTAGCTGAACTGAAAATGGAAATGGTTTCAGCCCCAGATCTGCAATCTGCACTGAGACTTGCATCAGTGTTCCTATTATATTTTATGCTTTGAATTGGGCTTCACGTGATGAAGAGCTGTGAACACTCCCTGGTTTGGTAGAATTGGAGTATTTTGATATTTATCAATAATGGCAGCAACACAACCACCATCCATGTTTTGGGTTATTTGCATTCCTGAGTTTATAGCTGTGGGATTTTGTCTATTTAGAGATACTAAATTCAGACTGAGTGATTTCACCGAAGGCTGCTCCTCCGCACTGTTAGAAGTTAATTCACCAATGGGATTTACCACACCTAACACAGCCAGAGTCAGGACTCTAAAAAAGCTTTCCTGGGCTACTCACTTCCCAGGAATGGGCATTTGGAAAGCAGATATTTGGTCACAGTCGGGCTTAATACATTGTGTTAAAGAGCAACACGTGAAACACAAGTAATTTTTTTGGAGCTGCAGAGATCTGTTAATGAGACATGGCAATGTGGCCTGCTTGGTCTCCCTTAATAAACTTTGCTGTAATGTTAACTGGTAAATGATCTCCCATTCTTATTTCACCTCATGAGCTTTATCTCTTACTCTCTCCTATCCTGTTGAGGTAGAGGAGAAATTCAGTGGTTGGGGGGACATCTGGCAGCTGGTTAAGGTCGACCCACTACACACCTCCCCCAGAAAATAACTGCTCGTGTGCTAGATAAATATAATTCTGTGTGTACATCCCTTCCACACACATCTAGAGCTCCAGTGTCACAGACTTCATACTGAATGCACATGGTATTCCTCAGAGACTATCATGTGGCTACAGCCAGACAGAAATACTCCATATGGTGTTGCTACCGTACCTATAAAAAGGCTTTAACGAATTCTGACTTCATCCTGCCACATAAGAAGTATGGAAATGTAATGCCTGCCACATTTTGTTGCTCTCAGCCTCTCCTGCAGTCTGTCCTCCTGTGTCTTTTCCTCTCTCGTTCTGCACTAGGAGGCTGTGCCCACCTCTAGCAGGCATCTCAGAACATCCATTGCCCATCTGTTTGAGTTTAAATCAAGCTTTTTTCTTCAATCTGTTGCTCATGCTGCCCATTGGCTCTCGGAAGAATTATGCTGCTTTACCCCCTCCTTGAAGCATTTCCTTGGCTTCACAAGGGTGGTGCTGTTGGTATGTTAGAGATCACTGCCTATGGTGGTGAGCCACAGCATCTCCTGGTTTTTCTTGTGTCCTCCTCAGCTCATTCAGTAATTTCCTTTCATCTTTCACACAGATGGCTATTTCTGGACACAATCTCCTTTTTTTTGTCTCTTTGCTTGCAGTGCATCAGTTATTCAGCAGGATTAGCAGGATTTATAGGTTCCATGCTTGTACAAATAAGAAATAATAATTAACTGATTAGGAGTTTGGGAAAATAAATAAGCAATTTTTCCATTTTCATACATGGTATTTTCTAATTTGCTTTCCCACTTCAGCACTTATTAACGCTTTCAAAAAGATACTTTATTTTAGGTTTCTCCTTATTTTTCCTCATTTTTAAAGAAAAATTATCCTAATATTAGAACTAATACTATTTCTAAACATTAGAAAACTATTCCTATACATTAAGCACAGACACGTGGAAATACATTCTAGCTTGAATATATCAATGGGATTTCCATTGTTGAATAGGAACAATTTATATTGCTGGCTAGTGGCTGGCTTTCCAAAACCCTCACCAGGATTCACAGACGTGACAGAAAAAGCAGCACTATTTTAGGTTGCTGGAAGGAGGCCATTAGTCACCATGAACACTTTACAGCTGGTGTGCATTGCAGGGGCTGTTGACCAAATGAACCTTTAAAGGAGAGCAATTTTAAGCCTACTAAAACTCAGACACATGCCAACTCATGAGGAAAAAAAATCTTGGGAATTAAGGAGAAAAAAAGCTCTGTTAAATCACACAACTCCTTGCTCAAGATGTGCAAGAATCCCTCCTACAGCCGCAAGAATGTGAAGTATCCCATGGAAAGGCAACTCAAATATTGTCCATTTAGAAGGTGCTAATGGGCTCAACCAGTTCTACATACATAGAATAAAGGAGGTTAGGGTTGTTGATTTTATGTTTGGGGGGTTTTCTAAGTTTCTGGATGCATCATTTCAGGTGATATTTTACCTGAATTAGTGGTGGCTGAATGTGTCATGAAAGATAGTCAAGCCTAGTGAGAGGAGTAAAGGAATTCCAGGCTAAGCAGTCAACTGGAAACAAGAGAAGGAGGTTATGAGGCCGAGGCAGTTTCAGCTGAATATTTCATTTTGGGGTAGGAAATACACTGAGGAGTTCAAACTTCTGAAACAGAAAAGGATTGGTCCATATTTTCCCATGTTTTTTTCTTAAATAGTGACAAAGGCCCTGCAGTGTTGGGACAACCACAACTTTTCTTACAAGAAGACCTAACATACAGAATTTTCCTTTTTCCTTTGGCTTTAAATTACATTCCTTTGTATCACATAAAAATTCATGGTCCATACCACTGAACAAGTAAACCTGTAACAACAGAAATTAGGTATTGCAGGGGAAACAAAGGAAAATTGTTACTGAATTTACAGAAATTCAGTATAATGCATTACTGCTACCTTTTTCAATTGTCTAGACAGAGCCCTACAGAGCTGTCAACAGAGGCTTCAGCTCAGGAGATCTCATTTGTTTTGAAAATGATCTCTCTTTAGCTGAGTGGCATCTGATTTCCAGGCTACAATTTAAAATAAAATAAAATAAAGTTACTCAAATACAACACCTCCAAAGATCAAGGGAACAGAGAAAAGCAAACAAACAAGAACAGTTTAGCAGCCAGTTTCATTTACTTTCACATTTTCAGAAAACAAATTAGTGTTTTAATATTCCAGGGGCAAACTACAGTAGTTGAGCTGTCAGATTTCAAGACACACTCCAAAGCTGTTCCTCCTCTCAATTTTCTGTATTAAACACCCCATCTGGTTTGGGTCTGATCCAGTAAAACTAACCTGCATCCTTCAAATATCCTTTAAATGCTGCATGCTGGAGTTTTAGTAACTTTATAAATATAATGTGTGTTCTGCTCTTCCTACTCAATGAATCAAGGTCTTGCTCATATTTCTGTGTTTAGCAGTTTGTGTGCCCCTTAAATCCTGTCCTCAGACACATTTAGGGATATTACAGAGTGTTCCAGGACTCCCAGAAGCAAATTCCAGTGTGAAATTTTATCTGAGACAATAAACATTCCCTAAATTACTTCAGTGCACAAAGCAACTATTTAAGAAGAGTTCTTCAAATGGTATCACCTTTTGGTATTACCAATCTCATCTCATTTATAGTTTATATGCACAGTGCTTCCACACTCCCTTCAACATTTAAATATTTATATACCAGTACTGCTCTGGGAGGGAACACATGCCAGTGGATGTTAGCAGGATGTAAAGCAACATTTGGATTGGTAGTTAGTGCAAACCTTGCTTGACTTCTTAATAACTATAAAGATTTCATCACCATGCCACCCTAAAGCACACTGCATGGCTGGAGTTGTTCCAGAGCTGAATTCTACAACTCACAGAGCTGGGGAGAAAAAAAACCCAAACAAACTTGGTTCCTTAATACAGGAAGTAATTAAGGCAGAATTCAGCTGAGCCAATGTAGCTGGGTTCCAGCAGGTTCACACCTCCCTCTGCTCCCCTCAAGGCTGAGGGGGGACACAGACACCCTGACCCAGACAACAACACAGGCCAAGCAACTCAAACCTTGCCAATGCCTCTTGCTACACTTCCAGTATTAAAGGCAGCCTCATACAACAGGATAAGTTGTGGACCACTACACAGGGTAACATGAATCTTACTGATTCTGTTTGATTACATCTTCCTTTCACCAAATATCACCTGAGATAATTTAAAAAATACGTATAATTTTCTTGTATGTTTATACAAACAAATGAGTCTCTCTAATGAATGCAAGGTTGCTATTTGCTTTCTCCTAAACTACTCAAATCACAAACTCTGTTTTGAATGGAATAAATTTGTTGATTTGTTAGTTCATTTCCATAGCCTATAGCAGCCTTTCTTCCACTAAGCCTGCTTTGCACCTCTGATGCCAAATGATGGATTGGTTTTGAGGGGTTTTTTAGTGGTTTTTTGCTGTTGGCTAGAAATGGAAAGTTTATGTAAACTCTAGGCAGGCCAGGAAGTAAGAAATTACAGGCATGGCCCTTCCCGCTTTTATGGATTTCATGGAGCCATGCAGATCAGTGGGAAAATATCAGACAGGAACATTTATCATTTCTGCAAAGATAATCTGAGATTTCAGGTTCTTGTGAAGTGACTTTGCTGCTGTTCATGGTACAAAGAGGCCAAACACCAACCCAACAGTTTGGCTTAAAATAAATTCAACAGGGAAGTTGCTCAGATTTATGAATGTTTCCTTGGGAAGTTTGTCCGTGATTCACACACATTACAACCAACAGGTAACATTATATCTTCTTCTTCTTCTCTGACCTCTTGTACTTCCCAGGACATATAATTTCATTTCTTTCTCCTATTGAAACTCCAGTCCCTTGAGTTTGGACACGAATCTCCCCCACAGGTTTTCTGGAGATAAAGTTTATGGTCTTCCCTTTCCAAGGGGTCACAGATGAATCTCTCCTGAAAGATGCTCAAGATTCAGCTTTCTAAAGGAGCTCTAATGGCCTCAAACACTAAATTTGTACAAAGAAATAAAGCCTGACCACACAGGTAAGAGCCATGGCAAGTCTCACGGACACAGGGTTAAACTCCCTCCCCAGAACAGTACATCCTCACAGCTCCTATTATTCCCTTTAAGGCTTTCAAACTGTATGATTTGTGATTGCAGAACTAGAAGAACTGCTGGAGAGATCTTTACATATATAGAGATACTGTATTCCATATTGCCCTTCTCATTTTCTCCTGAAGGAAATGGAAGGCAGGGATGGAAGGGGTGATTCTTCAGCAGGAGCCAGCTACTCTGGTTCTTTTATTTGCCTCTTCTATCAGCAAAAAGCTAAAATAAGCCACTGTGGCACAGGGTTAATGGCTCAAAATGGACTGATGCCTTTGATTTTCTGGCTTTGCCTCCTGAAACATCTGCTGGCAAAAACACTTTCCTGAGAGAGCTCAGCAAAAAGACTGTTTTTCCCCCAAAGTAAATGCAATTCCAGGTATAATTCAGAAATGCAAAAACACACTGCAGAGCCAAATCATTACCTAGAAATAATGATTTAACTGTTTCAAAGACAGGTAGGAATTTCCCTCTAAATGAAAAGAACTAGCAACCAAGAGTACCAGGAAAACTAATGGAGGCTCTGAAGACTGAAAGTTGAATGGTAGAAGCAAAACAACTTCCTCCACTATGGTTCCTAAAAGAGCTGATTTACTTTTTTAAGGAGCTATGAGCACCATGTAGAAGGCTACAAATTGAGTTGTTTGCTGCAGCTAATAGCATTAATAATAGGTAATAAAATACAATAGATGATATACTATGCTATAATAAATAGAGCACAGATTCAAGAGGGTGGCACAACATTTGACAAACTGAATAGCATCCTTGCCTGGTTCAGAGCAGTGTGAGGAAGAACCACGTTGTTGTCACTTCCACAGGTAAACTTCCTGCATGGTAAAATACCAAAGCAGAATCTAAAACGGGAATGTCTATTTTGGTACCCTGTGGGAACAGGAGGAAAAAAAACCAGAATCTTTGCCTCTATATTAATAATTTCTTAGTTTTTCCCCTCAGTCCTAATGTTGTTTTTATGCAACTATTTGCATTTATTAAATTATAATTTATTTCATATCAAAAGGAAAATAAACATCTGAACGCCTTGTACTGGAAGAGAAAACCAATATGACAAAGAAAATTACTAATATGATAAAAAATTTATATCTAACCAAGGCAGAATATCAATCCTGCTGCTTCTGGCTCACATTCAATCTTATGAAGAGGCGGTATGAAAATTTTAAAAAATATATTAATAAAGTAACTTCAGCCCTGTTAAAGGCAGGATGCCAGGGCAAAAGGAGCCTAAGCAAAGACACACTGAAAAATGTGTAGGTGCAAGAAGCGTAAACAGAGTAAACACCAATTTTTTCCCTATCTATTTTCATCAATGAAAGTACTAATGGACCAAAAGGAGTCAAGAATAGCAAGTCCTTGGGTATTTATTTATTTACTGCACTCACAGCCAGTGACAATCAGGTGCCTTAACTTGGTCTCATCGTGACTGGCAAATGGTCACAACCAACTGACAAGAGAAGCAGAGAGGGAGCCAGGAGAAATCTCTCACCTCCCCAGATTTCAGCGGCTCCAGAATCACTCCCATCACTGCTCTGACTTGTTGATGTTCACAGCTCTGCTCCACCACCCCAGCACAGTTACAGGCACGACACGAGCGCTGCTCTCCACTCTCAGAGCCAGCTCTGCAATGTGCACAGCACTTCCAGGGCAATTATGTTACACGATGCTCTAAAATAAATTCAATTATTAAACAACACCATATGTCAGTCCCCTCCAGCTGGAAGCACACAATACACTTACTTTGGTAGAAAAAAATCAAAATCTTTTGGAGGAAATAGTATTGATGTGACTGAAAAGCCTCATTCTCTGCTGTGGGATGGGGTGACACTGTGATTATAAGTTTGGGTAAACTTTCACCTCCTCTCTGAGCACTTGTTCGATTTCTCTCTCATTTCACTCTCCCACCTGCAAAATGTTTGCCTATGTAAGTTCTCACCTCTGCTGTTAAAATTCCCTTCCCAGTCTGATGGTCTGGAAATACCTTTCCCTTCCCTCCCAAGCTATCCAAGCTATTACTGTACAGAGTCATCCCCTTCAGCCAACGTGTCACCTCTAAACACAGCACGTGCATGTTCTTGGCTCTTGGTCCTTCCTTTATGTCTTGGATTTTATTCCCTCTTGTGGCACTTTGCTCCTTCTTAAAGCCACCAAGCCCACGACCTTTATCTTCTCCTCACTTTTGTTCTTATTGTCTCTCTTTTATCCTCCAACTTTCCACAAATGGAGCTGAAGAGTATCTACTGCTGCAAGGTTTTCCATCAAAGAACTTTTCATAACAGGAAAAGCTCAGCAATTTCCAGACAAATTGTATATAAACAAATTTAAAAATTTGAAACATTTAACATCTGTTAATCTTCAATCCAATCTTAAAACCAGTGCTTTACAACAAGAACAAATTGTGTATACTTAAAACTGCATTTTTCTCCTGTGGAGAAATCATTACCTGTGAAAGTTTTACAATTTCCTTTGGGGTTTATAAGGATATATATTATGATATTAAGGAACATTGGCAGCATGGATTGGCAATTTAAAAGTTAGTTCAGGTACTTTAAAGTCTGTAAGACACACACTCTCTGGTATTCATCACCTGTTAGTTGCATCCAAATAGTTTTTTTAATTTCTGAATTTGCCTTTATGTTTAGATTGTTAAAAATATAAAAAAGAAGAGGAACACTAAAGAGACCAGGAGCCTAGAGTGCCACTGCTTGATGCTGGAGTTTGAAGGGGAAGAAGTCAAAATTTTCCAAAAAAACCAGTCCCTGTTCACTGCCTACCTGTACTCCTCTGGTTATGAAACAGGTACTCCATAGAAGGGAGAAATTACCAGTGCCATTCCCCAAAATAAATTTCCAGGAAGGTTCACAGCTCTGGATACCACGTGGGATTTGGCAAATAAAATAAGATTGCTCAAGTGGGAAACAGAAAATGCAGAGGAGAAAAAAAAGAGCCTTTACAAGGGGAGAGGCTCCTGAGGAGCTGAGATCAGAAATCAGTCTCCAGAACTGAATCAGAGGCACTCCAAGTACAGTCTCTAAGCTAGAGATAAACGCATTTTACAAGCTACACCTAAGATAAGAGCAGTAAAATAAAGATTATTGTAAAAATAAGAAAAAAAATGAAAAGGTGCCCCACAGAGAGCATGGAGAAGAAGAAAAGCTGTGTGTTTTAAGGCTTCCAGATGAGGTATCCTATTAAATATTAAAGTAAGCCCATTATTCCCTTCTGGCTGCTAAGAAATACACTGAACACTGTGGATACAATATCACCCACCAATTTAGGGTGAAGAGGCTGGAAATAAAAAACAAGCAATACTCTTAGAGATTCAGCCCCTTAAAATTATGAAAGATTTCTCAGAACTGGAAGAAAAGGATAAAGAAGAAATACAGAAACCCCAGAACTGGCTACCAGCATGGCTATGATGAAAAGCAGCCTTAATTTATAAAGCTTCCAATCCTAAAACTCAGGTACTGAATGCCATCTGAAAAAAATCTCATTATCCTTGGAATTTAAACACAAAGAGATCTAAAATTTTACAAAGAAAATAGAGGAGGAAGAAACAGCAAAAGACAAGGTAAAGAAAACAGTAGGATGCTAAGTTTAAGGGAAAAATGAGGCCACTCAGTTCATTAGGAATGGCAAGAAATATCTGATAACTAGCTCAGAACAAACAGTAAGAGGTTTTGGACATGTTTTACAAAGGATTATGTGGAACAGATACATCTTCACATAAAAGACAACCAACACTGCTATGGACTGACACTGGCTTCAGTAAAAACAAGAAGGTGAGAGGATAAGGCTGGATAATCCAGTTATACATGAGTTCATATCTGAATTTTACATGCTTTAAAAGAGCTTCAAACATTTATTAGTCAGTTTATTTTATAAAATCTAGCAAGTAAGAACATTTCCTTCTCCCACGACTAAGGAGAGCTGTACACAGGAACTGGAACCACAGCTTGTTATATAAATCTGTTGATAAAAATGTTGATGCAGAAATGCTTACCAAAATGCCAACAGATAGAATAAAAGCTATACTAATTGGATTTATGCACTTAGAAAAGGATTTATGGTAAACAAAAATAACCACAACTGCAGGTAATCATAGGAGCTCCTTTAAGCTGCCTTAAAATATGCAAAAAAAAATCACTCCCTGTGATACAGGCACTGAAAAGTACAAGTGGTTTCAAAGACTAATTAGATAAATCCGTCTGAGAAAGTTCAGCATGACCTAATAAACACAAAGCTGTGGATCCAACCTCTGGCTCAAAAAGTGCCCAGGATGCAGTTTTCCAAAACTAGAAGGGTACTCATCTGGTAAAGTGTTGCTCTAGACTTGACATTTTATTCCCTAAAAAAGCCTTAATGCTACTGGCCACTGTCAGAAGAGGGATACTCGGTTGGGGGCAACTCTGGTCACATTAAAACAGCTTTTGATGTGGGTGCTCTTTTTACACCCCAGCTAGCTGAAGAGAAGAACTGAAGTGCTCTAAGAAAATGTTTGGTTTTCAGTATCACTCATGGGCACCTGTTTTTGATTTGTATGAAGGCCTTACACCTGCTGGAGGGAAACACAGGAGGGTCAGGGTGAGACTTTCTGGTAGGTGACATCCCACAAGCCCAGACACAGGGGATGCTACTGAGAAGTTCAGCAGTAAAATGCAGGAAAGGGCTTGTTATTTATAGGTAGGCACCAGACAGAGAACAAAAGGGGCAAAAGGGCATCTCAGGTCAGAAAAATTCAGATCACTCTGTCTAGAAAATAAATGAAATCCCAGTTATTTTTCAAGATGCCTTCACTTCTCTGCCTAAATATGAGAAATTGTGATCTTCTACTAAATAACAGTTTTAAGGATGGTATGATCTGGCTCTTTTGGGTCCAAACGTCTCTGGTAAAGTATAAGAAATCTTACTAAGAAAAATATACAATGTCCCAAATTTTTCAAGTGTTTTCCAAAGACAAATGAGAAATAAATATAAAAGAGACCTCTGCTGACCCCCTTTTGAGGGACTGAAATGCACAGACCAATGCTTATTTTTACTTGCTTCTAGACAACAAACTTTTCAAATGTAGAAGGGATGAGCTGCTTCTCTTTCTCAAAACTTTCTGTGTTCTAAGAAATCCTCAGAGCTAAAAGCAGACCTCAGTTCCATCTCTGAGAGTAGCCAACGTCCCAGTCTCTGTGATGCAAAGACTGAAATGCAGCCCTGCTCTGTGTTTTAAGGCACTTTGGAAAACATCCAAACGTGCTCGGGGTTTAAATGTGTTTGTTACCTAACACAAAAAGTATCAACAGTGAAGAAATGCATAAAAGCTATCATTTGTCTCCCACATAAATGTTTGCCTCTAACCATGTGACCTTGCAATCTCTCCTGTTCAGCCTCAAACTGTCTACACTGAAAAACATGGAACTTTTCTACTTCTTCCCCAAAACTCACTATTATGTTAAATATATCTGCAGATGAAGAACTCCATAGTTTTCCTTTTTGTATTTTCTCTTGCTGAAGTTCCAGCATCAGGTGACAGCTTCCAACAACAGCTGGGCCTCTAAACTTTAAGAATAAATAATTTCTTTGGTGTGAGTAAGCTTTCTAGAAGAGGTAATCCTTTTGGGTTAGACCAACTATCATGGCTGGCTACCACAGGCATCTAAAGCTCTTCCTCACATCCTAAAGTAACAGAGCAGTGATAATGATCCCATGAGTTAAGGACTGGCCTCATATTGAAAGGCATTGAGAAAGCAGATCCTACCAGGATTCCAGAAAGTGATGAATCCTCTGTAAGGAGATTTTCACCATTGGATTGGGAAGGTCTCAGTGAAGCCAATGAGGTGATCCTGTATAGAGTGGCAGCAGACATTTTCTTAAACTGGTGTCTTGCCATGATGCAAATCTAGGAACCTATGTTTCTCAAGAAAACAACCGAAAGGGCTTTTTTTCTGGCCTAAAATAAGAGAGTAAATTTTCTGAGAGTAAATCCATCAGATTTTCCCAATGGGATTTTGTATCCCAATGAGGAATAACTGTGTGACTTCCAAATCACTGCTGCCAAAATAGGAAACCATTTGAAATGGCCTGATGAGATAAAGGACAGTGAATGATCATTAACCCCTGACATCAAGGACGTACATCAGAAAGAAATGGGGACAATGACACACAAGATTAACTTGCAGCATAGCTGTGTCCAGCTATGGTATCTTCTTTTTGCTTTTATTTGTGCTGCAAGGAATCTTAATTTTACTCAAATCTGTCAGATGCCACCAGGCAGTGGCTTACCCAAGAAATGTGCTGTACTCACTGCTTAACACTGCAGGATATTTCCACGTGAGCTGCAAACACATTTGGATACAGGACTGCTAAACACCACTCTAAAGATTGTCCTGGGCTCTTCCAATCCTATCCCACAGCCATGTGTTGAAAAGCAACTTAAATTCACCCTAGATTAGTGCCTCTGCTGTGGCAGCCAAGATCTGGAAGTTACTGCACTGCCTGTGGCAAAGCAGGGCTCTCTGCTACGGCGCCCAAGCAGGAACCCTGTCCACACTAAAAACTCACATCCCCACAACAGAAACATTTTGACAAACACCGTTTACACAGCACAAATGTGTGATTTTAGGGGTTTCCTCCAGGCATTGGATGAGTCAGCTAACAGATTCTTTTTTGGTGGGAACTTAATTCTGTTCTAAGTCCTCTCTACCAGACACCACAGTCAATCTTCATGACCACTGGGTACTTGCAAATGTGTGCAGTCTAGACTTACAGATAAAAATCTGCCTGCAGAGGTACTGGGGATAAAAACATATTGCTGTTAATGAAGACAATGAAAACAGGGCGAATTTTGTATTTAAATTAATTTTTGGAAAGAAAAAAATGTGTAAGGGATATTCTAACTTTTCTGCATTTTCTAGTCATTACCATTTATTCAGTGACATAAAAAAGATTGACTTCTACACCTGGATATTCATACAGCAGTTGAAGGAGCCATTAGCAGGGACCTCCTAATTGCAATAAGAATTTCTCAGCCTGTAGGATAGAAGGGACCATTTCAGATCCTCACCTTGCCTTCTCCCAATCCAGGAGTTCCACTAATAATTCCCCATTGCCAGACATATTTTGCTGTTATGAATGAAGCAAGGTCTAAATGAACCCTTTGAATGTGGGTTTCCCTAGGAATTAGTATCCAAACTGATGGGATACACAAGTGAGAGAAAAAGAATAGCAAAGATGAGACATCATTAAACAAACTGTGTCCTTCAAGGTATGACACTGACACCAACATCATTCCTAAAATCCGAATTCTGTCACTTATGAGCAAAAGAGAGTGCTCCATTCTGTAAAAGGGTGCCCAGTAGTATTTAACATTTAAAATAGTTTGGCTGCAGCACACACAACCAACCACCAACCACCCACGATGTCACCCAAGTGAGGGCAGCTTTGGAAAATTGAACCTGCTTGCCAAATTTGATAGGGAAGAACTGAATCCTGGCCAATGTGTTCTCTCATCAGGAAAGTTTCAAGAGTCTCTGTATACCCAGTAGGGCACTGCTTTGTTTTCACATCAAACCCATAAAAGGGTGTGAGAGTTGTGGTGCTTGAAGCTTGTTTTGAGCTAATTCAAAGGACCCAAGAGAAAAGGCTGCAGAGATGAAAAACTCTGCTGGTCATTTTCAACCAGCTGAGAGATCTGGCAATTGATTAGAAACCTTAGCTGAGTGTCAATGACTGACACAGGAAACAAGAGGAGAAGACAACTTTAAAAAAATAGGAATTTCAGAACATATTAAAAACAAACCCCTTTTTCTTCCACTTGTAAGATGGAGGCCTGGAGGTGACCCTTCAGAACAACACATTGTACTTACAGAGAAATAAAGTTTTGTATTTTTATACAAGGCTAAAACAGATCTAAGATTGAAAGTCTACAAAATTGAAAGGAAACATATGTCTGTTTTAAACCGTTATTGGCCTAATTCAACTTTATCATTAGCTCAACTCAGAGGTTAACACATTACATATTTCAACTTAGCCAGTCATATCTGCTACAGGCATGCTGAACAAATACCATATAAATCACAGAGCCTGACAAGACTTAATAAGAAAAGCTGCTAAATTGACCTATAAATATAACATATTACAATGCATCAGTTGGTGTTGCCACTTTCTTGGAAACAGTGGAAGAAGTGGGATAGTTGTCTAATACTCTCTTACAAGTT
Organism: Illadopsis cleaveri; assembly: GCA_013399915.1. NCBI lineage: Eukaryota > Metazoa > Chordata > Aves > Passeriformes > Timaliidae > Illadopsis > Illadopsis cleaveri. The sequence continues at coordinate 165,837 of VXBB01024400.1, forward strand.
TCCTTACATTACTATAGGATGAATATTCAAAAACTTAAACCCAGGGAACTAATCCCACATTCAATGTTTTACACCTGAGCTTTTCTTCAATAATATGTTGAAATCTACAGCAAGACTCCAACACCTTCCCCGGTTCTAATCTTCTCTGATCTGTCTGAAGCAACAGTTCACCTCTTTGACAAGTTCATTTACAGTTATTTTAAAATCACTTTTTTGAAATCCAGCAGTTCTGCAAACCCAATTTGTTTTGAATCTCATTCCCTCTTTGCTGGGGGAGGCAGAATTTAATATTCATAATCTGTGCTCCTGTAAGGGAGTATTTGCAATTCTTCTGATACATGTTACTGGGTTAATCATATTTTCTTTCTTGAAATGTATCTTTTGTTCCTACAAAGGTAATAAAGGAGAGTTACTCATCTCCATAATGAATCTTGAATTTTAATTAAACCTATTAACTGAACATGTCAAATGTTTGTCACTTTCAAAGCAGCATAAAAATTGCACTTAGTAATAAATGTTACTTATTCCCATATTGCCCTGGGTTATATTGCAGCCACAGTATCTATAACAAGATCCTTATGCTATTCTATTCAATATTAATATGATTTATTATAACAATGTATTTTATTCACTCCTCTGTACCACCAGCAGCACAAGGATAAATTGTGTTGTAGAACATGCTGGTATGTTCTGTACAGTACACCCTGAAATAAATGAGTCTGCAATGCCACAGACACACTTTCCCTTATCTCCCTTAACTTTGCATAACACGCTCAAAATGCACTATTTATGCATCTCCTCTTCTACAACGAGTCTAGTCAAATGAACAATCCACATGAATAAACATAAGGATGTAAGAAAGGGTTTGAAAGATCAGAGAACAAATTAGCAGGGTTGGGATATCCTTTGCCATGTTACCTGAATATCTAATGAAAGTACACTGCATGAAGGACACTGGAGATGAGAAGCAGACTCTGCTTGGAAAAGCATTCCTAGACTAACAGCCTTATGGCTTTCCAGGCTAGGAATCCATACTGCCATGCTTAGCACCTCAATTCTGCTCTCCTCCAAAAGCTGCTGCTCTATGATCAACCCAGGATCTAAAACTGATCTAAAACTGAACCTGTGTTATCATCTCCTCACAGAGCATCACCAACAGCAAAGATCCCACCAGTGCCATCAATACCAGTTAATTAACACATCTCTACAGTTCTTAATGGCTCCAGGCGACCTGCAGACACCCAAATTATGTCCAAATACTTACTTTGGGGATAAGAAATCCATTCCTCAGATACAACAGGATCTGAGGGCTGAAGAGTCGCTGTCCATGCCCTTACATTCCAAACATTTCCCTTTGTTAAAAGAAATATATCATGTTAATGAATTATACACTTAACTAGCTCCTGTATTTCCTTACGTTCATTTTTTTTTTCTTGGAGAAATGGCAAGAACACTAACAGTGTTTATAAAGTGAGATGCCATGACGGATGTAGTACAGGTAACTGCATCAAAGGGAACAAAAGAGTGTGTTTCCAACAATCCAGCACAGCCCTTTCAGGAAGGTTATAAAGCCTCATGATGATGATGCACAGGCATTAGTTGGCTCTCTCTGGTGAACTGCCTTCTAGGGTCCCAGGGAATAAAAGTGGGAAAAAACCTTTACCACACAACTCAGCAAAAAAACTACGTAGAAAACAGAGCCATGAGCAAGCTTTGAAGAGTGGCATAAAGCTCCTTTCTAGATAACTCCTTTCTAGGTAAAACTGGGAAAAATCAGGTTGTTTTATTATTATTGTTATTATCATTACTATTCTTATTATCTGAAAACTGCAGCTGAAATAAACAGAATCAGCTCTCTGAACATGAATATGCAAGTGTGACAATGTCATTTTAGTTTTCATTAATATTAGTCTGTAGGGCAGGAGAACAAAGCATACTAGCAATGAGATATTTGGCTATTAGAAATCAGTGCTTTCACTCCTGTTTTGATGTGTTTGGTGGAAATGTAAATATGGAAGTGTTTTAATCAAGGAGGGAAACAATATGGAGTATTCCCTGTAGGTAAAAGATAAAAATTAACTGCCCTCATAGTGGGCTTTAGATTATAGCATAAAGCACTCTGGTTTACTCTGTTGAAACATAACACAAACAACAAACAAGGCTCTTTACCTGGACTCCCAGACAAAAAAGAAAAAAAAAAAAATCATACGAATCATCTCTTTTACATAATTTTTGCCAGTCAGCATTATCCCAGTCTTCTGAAGGGCTGGAATACAGAAACACTAAACAACATCAGGGACACTACCATAATTCACCATCTTAATGGATGTATTCATGTTCCATTACACCAAATACTGATTTATTCTGTATTATTGCAAATATTATGGAAGCTCCTTGACACTGATCTGTTTTGCCAGCTGGTAATCAAAGAGAAAGAAGTATAGTGACCAAATCTATAAAGAGAAACATTTTTTTGCAATCAGATAATTGTCAGAGCAAAGTATGATGAATGCTAAAGTTGTAGAGATAAGGACAATCATGGATGTTCATATGGAGAAAAAAAATCCATCTAAACCCCTTTTTCTCCTGATTAACCAAGTGCTAAAGCCAAGATGGCCACATGAAAGCACTTGGAATGATTTGGAATTTCAGTGACACCTATAACTTGCAGAATTACAACAATATGCAGAAATAGCCCTTAGAAAGTGACTGAAAGAGTAGAATTAGGAAAAATTACACAGGTAATGCCTTATGTCTAAATGAGATTACAGTAAACCAGGAGAACAAGAGTAACATTTAACACTAAAACCAAATGAACATGGATGGGGACAGAAATAAGTTTTGGCCAAAGGGTGAATCAACCTCAGGCTGGCAAAACCGAGATTTCCTCTGCATTTTCAAATGCACCTTGAACTCCCTGGTTCTGGCTCCAGGTAGTGGAAATGACAGAGGACAGACCTGCAGTTGTTATGGCAAAATACACTGAAGGAACTCCAACAGGAGACACTGCTGGAGACCAGGGGAGGTGGGAGGGAGAGGAAGAACCAGACAACTTCTGCCAGATGCCTTGGGGAGACTTTCTCGCTTGCTCCAAGTGACAGTCACACATCCTCAGCTGAGTACAGAGGCACATTACACATCTATTTCCATGGATCTCAAAATGATCAAGTCCAACTTGCATCCTTACATAAGTGTTTTGCCTCCTTGTTCTCCAACATTTCCAAAACTTCCTCTAGGAGGTTGTGTGAGTTGGTCAGGAGACTCTTCAAATGACTTTTTCTCAGTTATTTTATCAAGCTGACTGTGGTTTTCTGTGGCCAACCCAGCATGTGCATAATTTCATAGAGTCATAAAATGGTCTTTGTTGGAAGGGACCTTCAAGATAATCAAGTTCCAACTCCCTGCCACGGGCAGGGACACCTTGCACTGTCCCAGGTTGCTCCAAGGCTCATCCAACCTGGCCTTGAACACTCTCAGGGATGGAACACGCACAGCTACTCTGGGCAACCTGTGCCAGGGCCTCCCCACCCTCACAGGGAAGAATTTCTTCCTAATATTCAGTCTAAACCCTGCCCATTGTCAGTTTGAAGCCATTCCTTTGNCTTACAGATAGACAACATGCAACAGTTGTTGCAACTTCTTGCAGCTGATAGGTTTAATTAGCCATTGTCTAATATAGAGCCAATACTATTTTAATCATCTGTCTTAAATAATTATTTACAAAATTAAAGAAGTACTCTGATCACAGAAAAAAAGAAGATACAAAAAAGCACTCATTCTCAAAGCAACTAGAGTGCTGAAGGAAAAGCCCTCAACTCCCAGGAAGAATGATTTTTTTAAGTCAAGAACAATAGTTTAAACATGGAAACAGATCAGAGCACCTTTCCAGGACTTGCTCTGTGTGTCCATAGCATCCCCTGAAATTTGTCATGATACTTTACAGTCACACAGCTGATTTAGGANAATATTCAGTCTAAACCCTTCCCTCTGTCAGTTTGAAGCCATTCCTTTGTCCTGTCACTCCATGCCCTTGTCCAAAGTCCCTCTCCAGCTTTCTTTTTGCTCCTTTAGGTACTGGAAGATGTCCTAAGGAGTCCTCAGGGCCTCCTGCAGGCTGAGCCCCAACTCTGAGTCTGTCCTCACAACAGGGGTGCTCCAGCCCTCTGAGCATCCTCGTGGCCTCCTCTGGACCTGCCACAACAGGCCAATGCCCTTTTCATGATGGAGGCCCTCCAGCTGGACACTGTGCTCCAGGTGGGCTCTACTGATACACAATAGATACAAAACAACTTTTCAGCACCCTAACAACACACAAAATACTGCTCCGCATAATCATTACATGGGTAAGTTTCTATTGACTTTTAGCAAACGTCTTATGTACAATTTGAACACTTCTACAGCAGTAACAACCCAGGACAGTCTTTGGAAACTCCATCCAGGCTGTCAATCAATGCTGTTGGGCACTCAAATCAGACTAGACAAAGCAAGATGATCCTCCAATTAAAAAAAAAAAGGCCACAATTTGGCTACATTTTTCTTACAGATAGACAACATGCAACAGTTGTTGCAACTTCTTGCAGCTGATAGGTTTAATTAGCCATTGTCTAATATAGAGCCAATACTACTTTAATCATCTGTCTTAAATAATTATTTACAAAATTAAAGAAGTACTCTGATCACAGAAAAAAAAGGATATAAAAAGCACTCATTCTCAAAGCCACTAGAGTCGTGAGGGAAAAGGCCTCAACTCCCAGGAAGAATGATCTTTTTAAGTCAAGAACAATAGTTTAAACATGGAAACATATCAGAGCAACTTTTCAGGACTTGCTCTGTGTGTCCATAGCATCCCCTGAAATTTGTCATGATACTTTACAGTCACACAGCTGATTTAGGAAATTTAAACCAGTCTTTCTGGAAACATTTGGAGAAAAGCAGATAGAGATAAAATCTACAGTTGCAGCCAAAAAGGAAGAAATTATTTTCTGGTCACTGTGCACATGAAGTTATCAACTGAAATACATGCAATTACACTAAATTAATTCATATTTTAAAAACAAACAAACAAATAAAAACAAAACTAGAAAGATTAGATGACTGGTGTCTCACTAAAGATACAAATTCAGAGCAGTGTAAAACTTCTAGGAACAGAGAATTCCCCACATGTCCATGCAAGCCAATGTGTGGAGAAGCACATCTGTTCCTGATGGACTGATAGAAAGGATGTACAGAAAATGTTACAGATCCTCCAGCCTTATACAAATACAAACCTGTATTGCTTCTCTTCTTTTCCCCTTCCTCTTAAATACTCATTTACAGTAGCCAAGCAAACACTCTGAAGGCTAAAAGATGCTTGTTTAATTTTTCTTCTACAGAAGACACCGAGCAAGGATGCTACAATGATGATTCACTTCAAGAGAGGCAGATGGATGTTTTTGGTCTGAGGATCTGATGTTGCACCACATACCAATGCTGATTAACTACTACCACTTAGCATATGAAAAGACAAAGTCCAGAAGCACAGCCCATTCATTACTTTGCTAGTTCACATGTACCTTAAATAAGTATTTAAAAATGCTGCATCTCATCAGTGATGGATACAAAAAAAGTGATCATCAATTTACAGGCCTAATTATGCTTAATCTAGAAATGACATGAGGGGTAGAATTAAGAAACATTTTTCCTCCATGCACCAAACCACGCAGAAGGAATTTAAACCTAAAGAAAGCTGCCCCTTACTGATCTTGTAAAACAACAGGTAATACACACATACATACATACATACATACATACATATATATGTCAGAAATGATCCTGAAAACTGTTTCTCCTCTCCCATTTCTTTGTCTGCTACAATGAAACTTTTCTGTTCTACACAAACATCAAAAGGTTTGGGTTGGAAGAGACCTTAAAGGTCAACTACATCCAAGGTTACTGCTATGGGCATGGAAACACCTGTTATGATAAAATTTCCCTAATATCCACAGTATTACCTGTGTGTAGTTCACACCTCAGCCCGTGTAGGGTTCACACCAGGGATGTACAGACATGTGGAGCTTTTTCTGCTGGTTGTGTCAGTCTGAATTTCTGCAGTGTGCACGTGCATTCCACTGGCTGACAGGAAACTGTAAATGTGGGGTGTCTACCTGCACACTCAGGGGCTTCTCTCTCTGGCAATGAAGGCAGAGATGAGACAGAAGAGGGAATTTTAAGTAACAGAATAATAAAAGAAAAGCTTTTTGGTAAGAATATAATCAGATGAGCTGTATTCTTCAGGAAACTCTTAAACCTGAAGGATTAAAAAGTGTAACATATGAATATATTTCTTTTGGAGGAGTCAATATGTGCTTTGCTGTAGCTGTAAGTTAATGCACTGCATCACTTGAAATTTAACCCATTCCACCCAGACAAGCTGATGTATGTTTTGAGCTTCAGTTGGTGTAGAGGACAAAAGGAGCCACAGAGTGTTACCATGATCCTTACATGGGGACAAAGGGAAAGCCACATTCAGGAAACCACAAAAACACAGAATTGTTCAGGTTGGAAGGGACCTTCCAGATCATCGAGTTCCACCCCTCTGCCATGGGCAGGGACACCTTCCACTATCCCAGGTTGCCCAAAGCCCCATCCAGCCTGGCCCTGAACATTTCCAAGGATGGGGCAGCCACAGCTTCTCTGGGAAGCCTGTGCCAGTGCCTCACTACACTCACAGCAAAGAATTTCCTCCTGATATCCAATCATCTCTTGACTGAATACTGGATATTGATTGGGACCCTCTTTCAGTTTAAAGGCGTTCCCCCTTGCCTGTCACTCCAGGCCCTTGTCCAAAGTCCCTCTCCAGCTCCACTGGAGCCCCTCTAGGGACTGGAAGGGAGCTCCACGGTCTCCCTGGAGCCTTCTCTTCTTCAGACTGAGCAGACCCAACCCTCCCAGCCGGTCTCCATAGCAGAGGTGCTCCAACCCTCTCATGAACTTTGTGGCCTCCTCTGAGCCTGCACCAGCATTTTGGAGGCCCCAGGGCTGGATGCTCTATGTAAACAGAGCACTGTGATTAGGTATGACAGTCCTGCCCCCAGAGGTACTTTATTTTACAGATTTTTATGGCTTCTGCTTCATGAGCTCACTAACATTTTAAATGTGTGCCTTGTGATTTGGGAGCCTTGAACAACACAACTTCCACAGACCTTGAAAATACGAGATCAGCCCCGAAGGGCCAAGTGCTCCCCACTCCTTTTGTGGTCCCTACATAAACGGTATTTTGAATACTTAATTCCCTGCATACCAAGCTCATGTGGGGAGCAGGAGCACCTTCTGAAGATGACTCAGCACTGACTTTCCAGGGAAAGGTGTTCTGATATTGTATAGTGATGACAGGAGCAGCAAGTGTGGGAACAGAGGTATTCACATCGTATACAAGGGAAAAAAGTGAAGCATCGAGAACAAGATTAAATGAATAGATTAGACAGACAGCAGAGACTATTTTTAAAGTTCCAATAATAACCACCTATGAAAAAACAAAACAATAGTGCTTTAGGAGATCAGCCCTAACATCAGCTGCCCAGTGTACTCCTCAGTGTTAGGGACATAGACAACACAGAATTAGAATATAAAAGCTATTTTGGTCATAGTTTTATGTACTTTAAGTTCATGCTTTCTTGGTACCAATACAAACCATCCATTGACAATGTAGTTCTGCTGCCATACCTTTCCCTACCAGAAAACTTTTGCTTGATATTTTTAAATTGATAATCCTGAGGAAGTTCCAGGACTGTCTGCCTGATTTGGGATGAGTTTGCAATGCACTGAGATGTAGCAGTTTGATTGTAAGGAGACCACATCAAAATAAGAGGTGTAATCACTGAGCACACAGCAGTTACTCCTCCCATGGAGCAGTGCTATGGATGTTATCCAACTGCAAGTACAATCTAACACATGTACTCTACTAGTTGTAGTGTCTGCAAGCCTAAAAGAGGGTCAAAATAAAAGATTTTAAAAAAAAAAGTCTTTCCACCCTAACTGCCAAATCCTGAACTTCTGTTTCTGTTCCTTGGAGACAAGCAGTAGTATTTCTGGGTTTGCAGAAGCAGCTCAGGAATGTGTGAAATATAAGACATGACTGGACAACATCCATGCAGCTCCATGCTGTACTTCATTCTGCTGCCTCTTCCATGCAGAACAGAAGGGCTTTTGCAGAGCTTGAGGGCAGGTGATCCGTGCCAGGCCAAGTGCAAACCTCTCCCAGCCAAGCAACACGAGCTGAACACATCATTAGCAGAACTGCAGCCCGAGCACTGAGCGCTGAGTGCTGCCTAAAGCTCTCTCCTCCTCTTCCAAATGGATTAATTTTTAAAGATAACTTGCTTTTCTTTTCCAGCAGGGAAAGAGTAGGGACAGACTTCCAAAAATAGGCTAGCCTGTCACAACTGCTAACTGTCACACAGTGCCGAGATTGGAGCTGATCTCTTGGGGAGGCGGCTGAGAGCAGAGGGGAGTAAGGAAGGAAAGAGAAAGAGTAATTTCTCTTTCCAGAGCCCAGACAGAATGGAAATGAATAGGCAACCTGTAATCAATCACAAATAACACATAAGCCAAAAATCAGTCATTCTGAGTAAAAATACATAAACCTATCAGTTTACCAGCATTTATTAGCACAAGTGCTATATTCTGCAGCATCAAAAATGATGCCCAAATGTACTCTCTGTCCAAGGTCTCACCAGGAAAAATACAAGATTATTGCCCATTTAAACAAATTGACCCAGCAAATTAAACCAAAATGCTCTCTTTAAATTCAATTTTCAAAATGCTGTTCTAAAAAGGCTCCTGTTCACATGGCCTCTGCAGTACATAGACACTGAAGTCACAAGATGACTAGGAAAAATGATTTTTAGACTTTTGTGGGATGAAACTCCATTCAGATTACACAAATTGAAAGCTTATTTAAAAAAAAAATAAATAAAGTCACTTAAACCCAGGCAAAATTTGCCCAGTACTAAATATTTAAAGTTAAAAGAGAAGGTAGGAAAAAACTACAACTCCATCATTATTAAATGGATGAGAACATAATCTCATTCAACACTGATCTTAGCTCTGTGCATTCATTTTATTAAAAGGTCTGAAAAGGAATATTTAAAAACAAAATCTTATTAAGAAAGTCTTCATCATCCTTACGGATGTTTTCCCTTCCCTCTGCATGAAGGAAATGTATTTTTTTTTCTGTACAATCTTTGCCAAAAATGGACAATTTTTTTTTTCATTGCCTGGCTTAGTCACATGTTATTGTGGAACATTAAGTATGCACTTAGTTGAGCTGCAACACCAGGTGTTTTCTGATGCATCTGTGTAAAATGCTAATCTCAGCATCAGGACAAAAAAATAAAGGACAATATAAAATTTGATATCATCACTAATTCATGAATTTAATTTCCCTTTTTAGGTCTAAAACGCAGCCTACTTTTCTGCAGACAACAACAGACTTTTGTTGTGTAAAGTCATGAAACACTGATTTAATAAGACAGAGATAGCAACCGAGGAAGATTATTTGATATTTTTGAATGATGAACATACATAGAGGCCCCTGGAATGACACAACCATGATTTTAGGGGCTGGATGCAAAACGGGCCAGTGTGGGCTCTGCCTCACAGCCCCTTCCTTCTGTGTGCTCATTTCTTTATTTGTACTTCTGAATACCACTCTCACAAAACAGAAAGGCATGGCAGCTAAATTTCATTGTTATTATACTTCTTGAATCCTATATAAAGCATTGTTCTGCTCTAGACATGAATGTGCAGTACAAACAGCAAATACTATCACTTTCCATGGATAAACACTGGAGTGCTCCTCCAGAGCTGCACACCAAGAGGCAGCTCCCATGCCCAGAGTCCAGGAAGGGACGAGAGAGCAACAGCTTCAATTTCTGCTCCTCAGCAGGAAGTTCTTCTACTAAATGTCTATGATAACCCATTAAAACAAGGTTGATTTGATAGGGAACATGGATGAGTAAGGCCTGTGGCAATGCACACCATCATTACAGTCATCATAGATAACTGAGGGCTCTTATAGAGGTGTATTACGGCTTTCTGCTCCCCTCCAAACTTCAATTATCAAAATAAAAGCCTACTTAAAGAAATAATAACCAGTGGCATTTTTTTTCCTTAATGTCAGATATAAAATTAAATTAATTTCAGTAAACCACTCCTGAACTGAGAGTCTGAAAAACAGTACATAAAAAAACCTACAACACACCTTTTCAACAAGCCCTTGCGGGGAGCCCTTTATTCTCACCCAGTGTTTATGAGAGCTTTTTATGAGAGCTTTTGTGGGGCTCATCCCTATCAGGGCAGACACAGCGATTACTGTCGGGGAGAGTGCTCTAATAACACACCTGGCACCTTGCTGTGAGACAAAACACCACAGCAAAATATCAGCCAGATCACAAAGCAGCCGATAGGAACAAAACAGCAGCTTCCTCTGGGTACAGCAGGAGAAATCCATCTGCAACGAGGAGATGACTGGAGTCCCAAGGCAATTATTTTGTTATCTAACAGTGGCTTTCAAAGTCAGACATTCTGCCCCAAGACCCGAGCAAAAGCAGTGTTTAGGTGGCTGCGTGGAGGTTTGTCACAACAATTTTCAGATATTAACTCTCTTCTAGTACAAGTAGCTCAGGGAGAACCAAAAGATTTTATGTGTTTCACTGGCTCTTTGATCATCTCCTAATGGAAAATTAGAGCTAGCTTGGATCCTCTCTTTTTGTGTTAAGTTTACCCATGAATTATGGGTGGGTTAATAAAAAGAAGGGGAAAAAAAAAGCCAAATATCTCTAATAAAGTAGTCATAAAAGGTCATGGCTTTAAAGCAACTGATTCTGCACAGAATAAGGCATCTAGAAACAATTACTGCAGTTTCTTCCTTGATCTGATCTCCCCAAAGGTACTTCTTTCAGGCAGATGGCAAAGAAAAAAATACTGAATGTACAACATGGCCATTTCTAACTTATCTCCTGAAACAACTTGTCAGCCTCAAATATTGGCACATCCCATGACTTCAGCTCAGGGACTGACCCTCACTGAGAGTATCCATCTTATACCGTCATCCTAATGAAAGTGTCAGTGTCAAGAAGCAAACTTTGCACTGGTGGGGAAAAACCACTCAATTCCACATTTCTGGGTGGAAGGGCAGGATGGGAAAGAAAACTCTTGGGGGCACACAAAAAAATCCTCTTCCACTTATTTTCTCAAGTCAAATCTAAAGGTTTGCCAAATTGCTTGGACACTAACATGCATTTATCAAAGCAAAATACTGATTCACTGCCCTCACTGGAACGCAGTGATGGTTAATACTATTTGCCAATTATCTGCTCCTACCTTTCCAGTACTGAGATAGCAAGGCATGTATCACAAAGGGGTTTTGAGTGTGTGACAAAGAGTTTTGGCTACTGAAAAATAGTGCTGCACAATTTGCAAACCCAGAAGGTTATTTCAAGACAAAATTGCCATGAAACACTGTCATTTAAATAATGAATGGCTATGCTTGCTCGCTTGATTTCTTTCTTCTAAAATAATTTTTCTTGCTTTCTGTCAGTTGGCAACAAATACATCTTAACATTTGCATTTCAAGCAAGAAGAGAAACCCAGACAGTTGCTCCAAAAGGACTGGAAAATGTAGTCTGAACTCTGGTTTGAGCAAAGCTATCAGAGCCATCCAAACTTAGCCATTTGTAGTCTGCCAGGAATTCAGAAGGAACTCCAACTTTGCTTAAAGGATTTGGAAATTGCTCTTGCCTCTCATTTAAAAATGCTCTTCAGTCTCACCCCAGTCTGCAACATCCATTCAAATACTCAGATGAAAAAGGGCACCTCATTCTGCTCTCTCCCCATATCCACACAAAGAGACACAAAATCTCCTTTCCATAATTTATGAGCGAAATGGCTGAAGTAGGGTCAAGTCTGTAGCTGTTGCATTGGGATTTTTTTGGTGGTGCTGTTTTATCACCAGCAGTCACTGTGGAAATCACAGGTCAAGTATTCAAGAAAAAAATTCCCATCCAAGAATCATCAAATAGGTCCAACTCTCATTATTATTCAGCAATAAACAAAAAAAAAATGGGCTCCACTGCTACCAGACTTCCTGTTTGTAGCAGTCTACCCTAAGCAAAAGAGAGTTGTGGAAAGAAACCCTTCTTCAGTTGCTAACACCACTACAGAGAGCAGGGCAATTCTGGGCAACAGATTTTAGCCCTGTTAGTAAGAAAATACAAAACTCAAGCATTTGTTTGGGCTGAAAGGAAAATAAAATTAACACTCCCCCACCAGGTTTTGTACAAATATTTGGCTGTGAGATGCCTCTGAAGCCAACTGGTCAAGCATTTTGTCTGATAATTTCAGTTTGCAGCCTCATGGACACAAAGCACCTCCTTTAGAAGCCATCTCAGCTGATTTCTCTGTGTCCTGTGGGCCTTTGTCAGAGGTCCCAGGGTGACAGGCTGCAGCCTTGGCATGTTCTCCTCCCTGCTCAAATGGAATGGAGCACAGAACAACTCTTCGTAACCCTAAATTCCACTCCAAAGGCAGCTTCACCACCCTTTTGCTGCAGTGTCTTACCAAGTTAACAGTAAAAGAAAACACAGTGTACAGACAACACTGCTCAGGAATAGCCTTGGATGTTTAAAATCTAAGGTAATAATGATGTTAAATGTGATTACTTCACTGATTTGTTATCATAACATCAGAGTTCACCACATATAATCTACTGTGCACGTTGGCACTTAACTAATGGTGTGTGACATAAAGAATCTGATTGGGAACTGGACATAGGAGTTACACAACTTCAAATTCACACATATGGGTATAAATGCATTTAGGAAGACAATAAACATCTCCACACACATTTCCACTCTCGACTCTCAGCTTACATGCTGCTGTGTTTGGGTGGGATGCTTTTAAAAACTGCGTCATTTTATCTCTGCCTCTAAGACAGCTTCCTTGTGAAAAGAGAGAAAATATTCAAAGAGTTTAATTATTTTTTTTTAATCTTTTCCTGAGCATTCAGCAATCCCTCAGTGAATTATTTTTACTGCATTCAAACAGGCAAAATAAATCCACCACAGGTTAACTCCTAGCTCCCTCCCACCCCACCCACAGATAAATCCTAACTATTGCCTACTTCCAAACACAAAATAATTCTGAACAGCAACACCACAGACTTTCAGGTTAAGTTGAAATGAACAGACATGCAACATCCAAAACTATTTTGAAACACGGGCAACATAAAAATCACAGAAGAAAGACACAAGATACAGAGCCACTTGTTGAAAAATACTTCACTGAGAAGTTCTGTGAAAGATTAGCATTGAAGAAATGCAAGTGTGAGAAAACAAGAGGATTCTTATCCATATTACTTAAACTGGCACAATATTTTTGTTATATACAAATATATATATTAAGACTGGTGAACTTGTACAGGCAGAGGGTGGGTGAGATGACCTCTAGAAATTGTCATCTTTGGAACTGAAATTATTCAATGGAAAGGAAGCAATGGCTTTACAGGATGAACTGAGGGTGGTAAATCCCTGTGGAGAAAACATCTTCCTAGGTACTTGAATAATTTATAGCAGCATGGTGCAATGGTCACTCCTGGTAAAATTCTACTGTATTGAAAGATTCCACAAATTCAGAAGTTTTAATCATTTTATATATTAAACTCATGTCTCTGCATTAACACAGTCTTTCAGAATGCTTTCACAGTAGCATATCAAGTGGATGGTTCTAATGATCTTTCAAACACAGTGCCAGGCAGAGACTCAAGTTACATAGCTTTGAAGGGAGAAAGTGAATTTAGAGGCAGTTATTTATTTCTTCCTTATATTCCATTTTATTTCAAAATATAACACTATTTCTAAGGGATTCTAAATGCAACAATTTAATATTAATGCCTATTTTTGAGCCTTTAATGAAGAAATTAAGTCCCAAATCCATTTGCAGTCTCATACAATTGCCCTTTTCATTTTTTATCCATAAAGATGCTCTAACTCAGAATGACTTTTGGCTACATTTTTTTCTCAAAAAGTAAATTAAATACCAAGAGAAGCTGGTGACACTCAAAACAATCATCCCTGAGCTCAAAACACAAAGATAACAACCCCAAACAACAGTTATTAAAGAAAATAGGCAGAAAGCACTCCTGTCATCAAAACCTAGAGGCCCAAGACCATCATCACAGCCACAGCACCCAGGAGGTGACAAAGGTGTGCATAAAACCTCTCACAGCTCTGAGCGTACCCAGCACCTTGAACTGCTCAGAGCCAAGCAGGAAATAAACCAAAGCTAGGTAATAAACCCTGCCTTAGAGTACAAAACATGATGCAACTTTGTTCATGGGCATATTTACACATGCACACCCCACCAGGCAAAAAAATCCTTCCAGTTTCCCAGACGTCCTCTACCACCATTGCTCATTGTCACCACATCTGCTCCTTTCTGACATGTTGCACTTTTCCACTCCTGTGAAATTAACTCATGGACAACGGCAGTCCAGATCCAAACCCAGTTTTTGCCTGGATAATGCTAAGTCTGGTAGGAGCTCAGCCTGTACCCAAAAGTTTCTTTGAGATGTTTTGTACACAGGTGCAGAACACAGGTGCAGTGCTCAGCAGTGTTCACACCTTCTATCTCACTGTATCAAGGCCCATTTTAGCTTAAAACAAACAGCTGAAGGCTCCCAAACCAACAATTCCAGCACAGCCTGGCAAACCTGGCAGTCAGATTTCAGTGATCAGGTTCCCATCTTAAAATACTCATCTCTGCTATGTTTTACTTGTTTTTCAAGGACACTCCTACGACTGAATACTTGGTAAACCAAGTGATAGAAATTTCTTCCTTGGATTTTTCTCTGTGTGTTCAGATTATTCTGCATGCTGTGTGTAAGGATGACTCCAAACCCAGCAGCAGAAGGGCCCATCTCATGCACCACACTGCTCGGAGGAGTCACAGCATTTTTTCTTCAGGATCATAGGACCTCTGGTCCTACTGGCCTCAGGACAACTTAGGCACAGACATCAAATGTGCCCTTTATTACCTCACAAGAACATGGCCAGTGATCAGGAACTTGCAGCATGTTAGCTCTTCCCAAGGCAATTTATTTTCTCTATTTTGTCACCCAGAAAGTCAATCAGTGAATGTAGTGATTTTCCTCTCAAAATCTGCACTTATTTTTAAAACATGATTAATGGGTCTTAATGTAGCAGCGGCTCTTACACTTGACAGAAAATAAAAGCCTAACCCAACATGCTCAACTTTAAAAAATGCATAAGGGTAACTAGAGCAAAAACAAAGCAGTTATGTTCTACAATGCCATCTCAGGTCTGCTCCCAGAAAGCATTAGCAAACTAAGATATATTTAGTAAAAATTAAGGTGGCACTATATGTCTGATTTATTCAAAAACCTCAGAGGAACTGGGGAAAAAAAAAAAGACTTTTACTTTCATCCCTGCTTTTGTGCTTCCTGAAATGTTAGCAACCATGGCTACCAGACGTCACTGTGCTCTCACTTTCATCACCATGAACTACCAAAATGTAATACATTTCCATGAAACTGTCTCTCTCTCTCACTGTCTTTTGTTTTTGAACGGAAGCTTCACATAGTTCAGTATCAGCACAATGGCGAGGTGACCCCACATATCCTGCCCTTTTTGCCAAAGAACGTGTGAAATCAGCACTCTTTAATGTGCAGGGGAGATGAAAATCAGGAGCTACAGTGGTAAAAATTCATAGAAACATAAAACCATAGAATATCTTGATTTGGAAGAGATCCACAAGGATCATCAAGTCCAACTCCTGTTCCTGCACAGGACACCTCAACAATCCCACTGTGTGACCACACACTTCTGGAGCTCTGTCAGGCTTGGGGCTGTGACCACTTCCCTGGGGAGCCTGTTCAGTGCCCAACCCCTTTCTGGGTGAAAAACACTTTTCTAACACTCAACCTAAACCTCCCCTGACACAGCTCCAGCCATTCCCTTGGGTCCTGTCACTGTCACCATAGAAAAGGGAGCAGTGCCTGCCTCTCATCTTCCCCTCACGAGGAAACTGCAGACAAAAACTGGGCAGCATCTGCCTTAAACAACCTTAGGACATTGGTCTTCAGTAACATCTGGGCCAGCCTAATCTACAAAAAGAACAATGAAGCCCCTCTTCTTCAGTGTTCACTTACTTTGGAGACAAGAAAATTAATGAACACAACATGTAACCCCCTGGGAGACATGAACAGTGGTTGCACATGCTGGGAGGTGAACTTTGATTACCTTCAAATACATCCTGGTTCTCCCATCCCAAGCCAGAGCAGCATTTGTGGGATAAGAGGCTGCCTGTCTGCTCTCCTCCCAGAATAAGCATCTGCAGCAGCTTAATTATCAAGTTACAAATAAACATATTCAGCTTGGTACATACATTCAATTACAGATAACGAGCTCTAGACAAAAGCTATTGAACTATAACTGAAATTCTATGAGCCAGTGCACAACAAGCCAAGATTAAATGATACAGACTAAGGACAAGGAAGAAAAATATTCTTCCCTTGAAAAGCATGCAAAGTAAGGAGATTTTCTGGGGAAAATCTGACAAAGAGGTAATTGTCAATATGTATTATTTTCTCTAGTCATTTTTCATCCATTTTTCATAATGTTCCAGCAATACTTCAAGTGGTACTCAAATTTTTTCACTCTGTTGCTGTTTAAATGAGATCTTTAAAAATAAAAGCTTAGTGTTTGCTTAAAGTCAAACTTTATAGTACCACCAGAATGTTCCATAATATGCTACATGCCTGCAAATAAAAGCTATGACAAAGTAAAGCCTGAGGGCACATTTTGGAAATTTCCGTAATTTTAAACTCTGTAGTGATACACCAGATAAACTCCAAGTTTTAGAAAGTTGGGGAATTTAGACATACAGTTTACTTTAAAGGAAATGAAAACATCAAGAGTGCAGACAGGGAGAAATGAAGTCAGTGGAAAACCCTGACGTTTGTCCAATGCGTCAGGAGCTGCACAGATTAATTTTCTCCAGCTTCAAGACAATTTACAAATGTACATAGAGTTCTTTGAACACATTATGACTATGAAAGGCTATGAAAATGTTTTGCTCTCTCAGTTTTCTGACATATGGGAGTATTTTTACATTGGCTTTTTTCCTTATAAACTGAGTTTTCATTTGCAATGGCATGAAGATTCCAGGATTCTGCATGCAAACCTTATCAGAAATACAGTTTCTTTATCTCTTCTAAAAGGGCCCGTTCTAGGGTTCCATGTGAAAGGTTTGCTGTAATCCTTCATCTTGGATTTAGTCTATTCAGATACTAAATATAAAATAATCTGGAAATGCTAACAATTGCTTCTGCTCAGTATCTGTCCAGTGGCTGCAAGTTCATCATAATTTTTTATTTTGGATTTAGTCTATTCAGATACTAAATATAAAATAATCTGGAAATGCTAACAATTGCTTCTGCTCAGTATCTGTCCAGTGGCTGCAAGTTCATCATAATTTTTTATTTTGGATTTAGTCTATTCAGATACTAAATATAAAATAATCTGGAAATGCTAACAATTGCTTCTGCTCAGTATCTGTCCAGTGGCTGCAAGTTCATCATAATTTTTTATTTTGGACACATCAGTTCAGACTGCACTCTCCCAACAGCACAAAATTAAAACCTCAAGTGCTGGCTCCTACTTCCAGCATAGCAAAAACCAGGTATAGACAAGCAGGATGATTACAGACCACAGAGGGCTTTTGGAAGAGATATTTCACTTTGTTACCTATTGCTAGAGAAAATTGATTTCTCTAACCACAACCTGTAGCAAGCTTTCACAAGACTGCAGCTATGACCTTACAAGCATCCTAGTCAGTCCCTGGATAACCAGGGAGGGAGAGCAGGCAACACTGAACAGATTCCAAAGGTGACTTCTTTCATATCAACAGGATGCTGAGAACTTGCTACACAGCAAGAAGAGACAGGTTTTCCTCCTTTCCAGGGTAACTGCAAATTACTGCAATCTGCCAGCAGCCAAGGAAAGTTTACCTCATACAAAAGAACACCTTCCAGTAGACCTGGAGCATGTTACCTTGACAAAACCCAGCTGCTTTCTCATAACTCAGCTGTCAGATGGCTACTGTCTTGGAAAATATTGCTCTTTGAAAATATCTGCCTCTGTAACCCACTGTCACAGTATTCCACATACAACATTTCTGCATCTCCTCTTGGAGCCATCACACTGTGCTGTTAGGGCACTGAGGTCACTTTCTTCCCCTCTTCACTGTTACAGCTGATGACTGGAGTTGTATCTGGAAGTGGCCACAAGCTTGGCAGAGTTCAGGGAGTGTCTGGATGAGGCTTTAAGTCAATTCATATGGTTTAGTTTTAGGTAGCTCTGAAAGGAGCAGGACTTGGACTCGATGATCCCCATGGATCCCTTCTAACTTGAGATTTTCTATGATTTTATTATTCTATATAACCCTTTTTCTGTTATGCACAGTCTAAAACTGTCAACTGACTCCTGTCATTCAGGTCATATTCTAGGGATAAAGAAATTTTCCTCAGAAGACTTAGTGTGAATGTTTACACAGAGTGAGAAAACTGGGCTAGACAGCAAAAACAGAACAAAAGAACATGGAGTTTTGGGTGAAAAGGAGTTGAATTTGTTTTATGTTACTGTAGTAGCCATTGGCTGCTGCATGGCAGTACCCAATGAATCAGACTTTCTAATGAGGTGGGAGTCAATCTTTTGCAAGGATAAGCTTTGGATTTATTTTCTCAGGTTTTTTTTTTTTTACAGACAGGGCATGGCTTGTTACTTCAAATGATCTGGTTCTCTCTCAGCTGTATCAATTCCTCTCTAGTGATCCAATCTTGGCAGTGAGGCACTTGATGTTTATTACTTGGTGCCTGGTGCAAACTGTGTGTCCTGAAACTCTCACACTCTGAGGGTGCAGCTGGCCTCACACGGTGGTTAAACCAGCAGTCAGTCAGCAACTGAAGAACAGATCATCCAAGAGCTCTGCCAGAGGGTCAGGGATGGGGAATTGGATGGATGGATGGAGACCAAGGTGCAGGAACTTCTGAGGGGACTAAGCCCCCTGATAGACAAGAGACATCTGACCTGACCCTCTGTTGGCAACACCTCTCTCTGAATGGGAGATGGATCTCACGACCACCATGGGGCCACCAAAGGGTCTGCAGGTCAGTGGAAGCTGAAATTATATGAACATACCAACATTTTATAAATAGTGAAAGAAAAAACTTCTTCCAGCCCCATACAAAAGGTTCCTCTGAACAATGAAATATTGAAGGTCAGGAGGACAAAGCAATCAGTGTAACCACAGAGGGGATTGACCAAACAGATCCTCAGGTTCTGTTTCCTCAGGTTGCTGTTTCCAAAAATACCTTCTGTCCCATGTTGATGTCTAACTCTTATCAGCAGGCTGATTTAAACCCATCTTTTTTGGTCAGCCACATTTAAACCTGTTTTACACATTGAGTTAATTGTGGAGTCTCCATCTCACTATGGTATATTTCTGAAAATTATTTTCTGCTTATGACTATCCTGTTAGAAGACTCCAAAAGAACAACCAAAAAAACCCCCCAAAAACCAAAAAAAACACCAACCAACAACAACGACAACAACAACAAAAAAAAACCCACAAAGAAACAAACCACAAACTTGCTTTCCTAAAAAATGTGCAAGCACACCAAGCAAAAATCGGTATCTAGTCGTATCTTGGTTCCATTACAATTGACATGTTCTTTTAAACAAACTATTATTATGACACAATTCTAGGAATACTTGTGCTTCTAACAATCTCTTCTACCAAAGAGGCTGCACAGCTTTATCCTTCCTCAAATCCTTCATATAACTTAAATAAATAATATATCTGCTCAATGAAACTACAGGGTGAATTCCATTAATTCGCTCAAAAGCAAGGCAACAGATGAGCACATGAAAGCTCTGAAGTATGAAGACATTTCCTGGGACAGGCAGCAATGGGAAGAAATTGCAAAGATTCTTGTTAAAATTATTTTTCTTCAACTTAAATTTACTTGTCACCAATGAACTAAGGCGTGAGAATGCTGAAAACTCTTCCCGTAATCCCACCAATTATCTCCATTCTATTTATAAACTGTGCTTATTTGTGCATTGCTTTTGATGTACAGAAGAAGCCCGAGATGGTCTGAACCATGGCAAACCAATGTGGCATCTATTCTTGCTATGAATAATATGCAGTGGTGAACAGAGACAATGAGTGCCAAAGTGCCACATCTCTGTCAAGAACTGAACTTCCAGCTTCTGGTCACTGTCACATTTTCAGGATGCAATTTTAGAAATAATTTTTTTATTGTACTTGTAAAGAGTTTGAGAAGAATCACAGTGCAGTGTATTTTAGAATTAATTCCCAGCAGTAACATACATCACCATTTAACTAAAAAAAAAATCTACAAGATTAAGTCTTCTGCCACTGGAATGTGACAATGTCTGATGCAAACACTTTGAAGATGAAATAAATTTTTAAATGAGCTTCAAAGTTTCTGAAGCTCTCTGGAACCAAAAGCAGAACTGAAACACATAAGCTGAGGGCCAAGGCACACAAACTAAAGGTGCAAGCAAATAAGGTTTGTTAGAGGATTTTCATGGAATTACAGTCTGGTTAACAGAGGTTCAGGAAAGGAAAATCACCCTTTTAATATTAATTTAAACAAAACAGTTCTGATAAGGAATCTAAGTGAACTTAAAAGTGAGCTAAAAGTGCTACAAAATATTTTAGAGGGCACATAAGAAGAGAAAAGAAGGCAATTAGCTGGAAAGCTGAAAAAATTAAAGCAAAGCAGAGAACTTGATTTGAGAGGTGAGAGCCACACAGTTTTGGAAGTGAAGTCAAAGCCCTTGTTATCTGATCAAACGATGAACTGGAACCCAAGTGTGAAGTGTCTGATACAGTCAAATACAGGAGTGAGGATGCTCACCACAATGATTTCAGTTCACACAGTATCAGAAGGGTACTAAGAGTGTCAACAGGGTCAATCATGAACATTTATGAGCAGCTGAAGGACACTGCCACAAATCTCTCCAACAACCTGAATTCCCCAAAGTCTTTTGCATCTTGCATCCTACGGCTGGGCACTACAGTAGCTGAAATAACACGGGGTGGAATAACACACAAGGGTACCTTACCATAAAAACAAAGGCCCAAATCAAAATGCACGTGTGAAAGAAACTGATGTTACTCCCCTTGAGCTGGATTTGGGGGATGCTTGCTCTGCTGTGTGGAAGAAGTGGAATTCAGACAGCCCAGCTACTGCACCCACAGCTTCCGTCATTAATAGACACTACAGTAAAATTCTTAAATAAGAACCTTAAATGCATTTTCTGCCTTTTCTCTAAGAGTTAGGTGAGTCAAATAGAGATACAGCAAGCAAATTATAACAAAATCATCCCCCCAGCATATTAATTATTTTTGATGACTATCTCACTGTCCACATTTAGTTTTAAAAGAAGTCCAAACAAGTGAAAAATAGAAGACTCAGCACAGTGTTGTTGTTTGATGTAATACTTGAAGGCAACTATAAACAGATGCACATTAGAGTATTTCCTCTCATCATCTAATTTCACACTGGCTGGAGTCACACCTGAATGGGAAGTGTGAAGGACACTGGGCTGATGGGCTGCTGGAGCTGCAGGGACTCCACAGATCCAGGGAAGCTCCAGAGGGGCCACTGAGCTCAGCTGGGGGGACCTGTGGAGGTGACAGGTGCATATTTACATCCTACCCCTGACTGAGAGCAAAATCCTTTCAAACAGCAGGGAAGCAGTTTTGTTTCCCTGAAAGCCACAATCCTGATTTGTCTCTGAGTGAAATGCAAGTGTCAGCGTTCCTGAAGAAACACTCACAGAGTAAAGAACTGGTTCTGCCTTTCTTGGATACTCTTAAAATGTGGGAGTCTGCCTCTCCCACTGCCCCCAGCACGAACAATCTTTATCAGGAACACCACGCTTCTCCCACCGTAATGTCTTTAGGACAAAAAGGTACCAATTACTCAAGAAAAAAGGGAAAGACAGTGAAAATGGCTGTGATGTTCTGCATTACCTTCCAGGTAAGATCCCCCAAGTCAACATGTTGAAGATTCTCTACATTATGGCTCATGATAACAATTTTGCTTTCAAACACACACGGCCAGTCTTCCAAAAAATCACACAACTGGTGTGGTTAACCACTCCTGTGACAAATCACTCCTGCTCCCATCATTCAACAGCTTTGTCCAATCTTCTCTTTATCACTTCTGCTAATAATAAATCCTCTGCATATTTCACAAGTAGTTTGGCCACAAAAAATATTCACTTAAACAATCAGCAGCGAGATCTCTCCACTGGTACACATGTATTATTCATTGCTACGTAATCTCAACAGCTTGCTCAACATGCCTGGGGCTTCTTTAACTTCCCACAAAAAGGCTGACAGAGAACTTTTTTTCCCATTTTTAAGTACTCACAAATTCAGTTTAGTCTATATGCTAAAGCTTTCCTGCTTCCTCTTCCCCCAGCCCTTAAGCGTAAGAAATCACAGGAAAATCCACCAGGAAAAAGTTTGACTAAATGATTTCTAAATTCATCACCAGACTATAGTTGCAGTCTGTTGTTAGATATGAATAAACCTGACAGTGTTTGCACACTTACCCTTCTATGTGAATAAAGGACAAAGCAACTAAAATAAAATTTTGACCTCTTTTCTGCACAGAAATTAAAAATCCCCCATGTATGAAAGCAAACCCTCTTGTTTTACTTCAAGAAGTGGAAATTTAAAATGGGCAAAATCCTTATACAAGTACTTAGAAAGTGAATACCACCACAGCAGAAAGGCAAGGACAGAGAAACTTCATCCTGTTTAGGACAATCAGTTTCGCACAGGCGTCTTTTTCGAGGAAACATCTTTGAGTGAAAACAAATCACTGTGACTCACTAGATCTCACTCACCTTGTAGTCACCAGATGCCTTTTCATTGCTGATCTTTGAAGCTCTCAAATGTAGCTTCAAGCAGGGTAATGAAGCCTGGCTGGATCAGAACACCTTATTTCTACTTGCCACTCATTCCTGCAATTGTTTCTTCCTGAGATGAATTCATCATAGGAGCGACACTAAAACCACTCACCAGAATACCTTCCCCAAAGCTCTGTAGTAACTGATTCCTGCTATTGCAAAGGAAACCAGGCTGAAAAACAAGGCTCTTTTTGAGAATGAAAGCCATTTTCGTCCTCCTTTCCTTACTTTTATTGTGTCTTTGTCTTCCCCAGCTAGGACCATGTGAGTGGTGGTCTTCAGCTCAGTGACCTAGCCATTCTTGTGTGCCATGTTATTTCCCCAGGGATAACATGCATTCTTCTAAGCCCTATGGGATGAAGGGCTCTAGGCTGCTCTCTCCAAAAGAATTCTTTTCTTTCCCATCCCTTTTCACCATTGTCCAGTAGCTCAGATAGAAGCCAAAATAGTATTTCCAAATAATTTTGCACATGCTGCCAATCTGTCGTCTCCCAGTGTGGCTCAGCAAGTGTGTGAGGATTGACTCTGCACCTCTAAACTGCATTTAATGTTCTCATACACCAGTCAATAAGCAATTCACTCACAAGCACGTACTAAAATGACATTGATAAAAGCCACATGAATTTGATTCAAAAGCAATTGAACAGGTGAACAGCCAGGTGCCAGCTGTGTGCAGCCCATGAGAAGAAACATGAAGCATCTTCTCAAAAGCCTAAGTCTGGATGGCAAATGGATTTACAAGGTTGGGGGTTTTTTTGCCTTATGAATTTATTTCTAAATTCAAAATAGCTATTTGTGATTAGCCATCAATAATACAGGATGCCTCTGAAATAACAGTTATTCTTTCCATTCTACTATGAAAAGTGCCAAGAATAATTCCTTCCATTTTTTTATGATAACTGAGTAATGGAAAAATTCTACTAACCCAAAGCATATTGCACTGAATCTCACTAACTCACTGATTCCAGCAAAGAAGCCTTTCAATGACAGCTCAAAGTCACACGGCCAATCAGGCAAGAAAAACAAAGTACTTCTGAAAATCGGAGACTGTGTTGATGGTCTGTCAATTAACAGATGACCAAGTTTTTAAACAGGTATTAAGTAAATACTCTGACTTGCTTTTCAAACTAAAAAGACCTCTTGTTGATTATATTAGCATATTTGACATACAGGCTTGAACATTGTTTTACCACATATGACAGTTCAGGTCAGGTCCCAAGGAAGCAGGTTGTGAAATTCACATCAGTGACAAAAATAACTGGGTCTGTAACACACCTTGAGAACTGCCAGAAATGCATGATTCTTATGAAGAAGCGTGATCTCTTTAAGCATGACTTTTGATGTCGTACAGCACTGCCCCATATGTCCAACCAAATGCCATTTTTAAACCCTGAGGATATTTTTAGCACAACATACATCATCCCACTGTCGTCATTTCACTGAACAAAGCAAAAGACAGGATCATGCTAAATGATGCATCCTCAGCTTGTGTCAAGAGCACAGCAGTGAAAGGACTGCAATACCAACAACGGCTAAAATGCAGCCAAGCAAGCTGAAGAAAGAAGATGGCATGATAGATATCAATGGATTTGAATTATGAAGTCAAGAATAAAGAATGGAAACATAAAACATGCTGACATACAAACTATATCTGTTCCTGACTAATCTCTGCT
This sequence comes from Illadopsis cleaveri, assembly GCA_013399915.1. Lineage (NCBI taxonomy): Eukaryota > Metazoa > Chordata > Aves > Passeriformes > Timaliidae > Illadopsis > Illadopsis cleaveri. Next base: position 190,579 of record VXBB01024400.1, read on the forward strand.
CCCCTGCCATTCGCATAAGGCGCCATCTGATCTTTCAAGTTCCTGCATGCATGATGAGCTCTTGGCTACAGCCCGGGCTGGTACAGCCAAATCTTTGCAATTCCACCTGGGCAGGACAGAATGCAAGTTATCACTTCCGACTGGCACCATTTCCTATGCCCAGAGTGACCCTGCGTGACAACTCTATGCCTCATTACACCAGCCAAGAAATTAATGTACATCACCAGCCCTGCACAGCTTACTGTCAGCTCAGCAGAAGCTTGAATTATTTACCAAAATTCAGAACAACTGATGAGGTTTTTTGAGTTTTAAGAGCAACATTTAGTAAAGAATAAAATGTAACTGTTCTGGCAAAAAACCACATATCTTTTGTTATTCTGTACTCGATGTCCATCACAACAAATCACTTGTTCATCTCACCTTCCTGTTAATATTTCTGATGTCTTTGGAGCCTTGTCAATCACTTTGTACTGGTTTGTAAAGGATGAGGACCCCTTTCCTCAACAAACTCAAGTGCACAATCCTTTACTGCACAAAGGAGAATCAAAAAGCAAAGCCAACTAATGCAGCCTGCACTGAAGGACAGGACAAGCAAAACAGCTCTTGGCATGTACCCGAGTTCTAAAGCAGGCTTTAGAATGTGAGTTTTGTTCAGTTTTTAGGGAGGTATAGAAGGTACTTAGACACACTTCAGAGAGATACTCCACCATCAGATATTGCTGATCAGTCCTAAGGGAATCATTTTGTTCAGCATTTACCCACAATAATAACCAGTCTTTGTGTTGAGCAGTATAAACAAAAATATCATCTAGCAAAGAACCAGCAGAGTGAACTTATTTTAAAAACAGTAGTTTGAGAAGAAAGTAAAGCACAGCCAGGACCTTGTGCAGGAATCCTTGATGCACTTCTGGTGTGCTGCTATTTCCTACGCCTTTTGTTCAGAGCTTGCCTTAAGACACAAAATAACTTCTCCAAGCTGCTAAAAACACCAGAGTAAACAGGAGAAATGCCAAAGGACGTGTGTGCTCTGCCTCTCCATCCTCTCCATCACAAGGTCACCTTTACTGAGCAAAAGCAGTTAAGCATTGGGGCTCATTTGGACCGAGAAATAGCTGCTGCCAAACACAAAATCATTAGATTGAAAAGACCTATAAGATCATTGAGTCCAAACACCAGCCTAGCAATTCCAGGTTCACCACTAAACCATGCCCCTAAGCACCACATCCACACAAACAAGACAAATTCTTTAGATTCTTCCCAAGTTCAATAGCATTTGGGGTCCTTTTCTTCAATTTTTTGTAAAACTGATAGGTCTTTAAATGACATTTGACTCCTCCTTCACTATTTTTAAATTTGGGGTTGGTTACCTGATAGGTTAAAATTGTAGTGAGAGTGAACAGATAAGCAAAAGCCTAATTCCACAGGGATCAGTCAAAACACACTAATAAATGCAGGGAATAAGTACTGAATTCACAGTACAGATGTGCAAGAATGGGACTGTACTCCCAGCTGAGATGATTGCCTAAAGACTTGTCATTAAATGAAATTCCTTCATAAATCACTACAATCAGAAAACACATGCACCTTTCAAATATTTGGAGAGGAAGCAGTTAATTTTGTTTTATTCCTTGAATGTCCCAATTAAGACATTTCTACTAAATAAGCAAGGCATTTTCAGTATTGATTTCAGGGATTATTGTCAGCATTATCTTGATGCACAGTTCATCCAGTTCTTCAAATCCAACATTATCAAGGTTAGATTAAAAATAAAATCCATAGGTAGACTTCCTTGAATTTTTACTGTTTCAAGGAAGAGAAAATGCTTCTCCCCATGACAGGCACTTTATTTCCCTTGTGCATTTTCAGAATATATTTGCTGTAGACTTTGTTTTCTTCTAAAGCCAATGAAAGCTTTAGCTTTCCAAAAAAATAAAAAGCTAAAAAAAAAGAGAAAAAAGAGAGAGAG
>VXBB01024400.1:192621-207794 GCA_013399915.1 Illadopsis cleaveri
AGAGAAAAAAAAAAAAAAGGCTGTTTTCATAGAATTGTCTAACATAGCAAGCTCATTTTTGGAGCCCAGCTCCACTCAAAGGATAAGCCAAGCCAAGCCACTCACCTGCTTCTCTGGACAAATCTGTTCTCATCACCAAGAATTTGCTGGTCCGTAACAGATGATTGTGCTGTGTCAATCTGGGAGATCACGGATTACAGACCTTAGAACGGTTTGGGTTGGAAGGGACCTTCAAGATCACCTCATTCCAGCCCCCTGCCACAGGCAAGGACACTTTCCACTGTCCCAGGTTACTCCAAACCCTGTCCAACCTGGCCTTGAACACTTCCAGGGATGGGGCAGCCACAGCTTCTTTGGGCAACCTGGCCCAGTGCTAAATCACAGCACACCAGGTAATTCAGGGAACTTTATGATTTCACAGGATTCGTGTCTGCAGTGAAATATTCTCCCTGCTGACTTTCTGTCCTGGTAGTTTCTCTTTGCAAATGCTAGGCCTGCATTTGATTTTTATGAAGATTTAGTGCTCAACACTCCCACAGTTTGCTCAGAGTTCATGAATGTTGAAACTTTTGACCTGCATGGGAGATGACTCCTGAGGGACAGGTTATCCTCTACACCCTGTGCTCCCTGCTGCTGTAATTAAACAAAACCTCAGTTTCTTCTTAGCAGGACTTGCCCAGAGTTTGCTGGGCTCCCACATCTGTCCATTCTTTGCCTACACCTCTGACACACCTCAGGGGACTTTGAACTTGGCTCTTCTTGTAAGTGAGAGAAAACTTCAGCTACCAAAACAACTTCATTTGAATACAGAAAAAAAACCCAGCCAGTGTGAAGATAGATTAAACCAAGTTCTCAACCACAGAGAGAGATCACTGAGAACTGCACTAGTGGACAGGTCCCAGCACACCTGAGGTTCACATGAAAGTCTCTCATCTCAATTCACACTTCTCATCATCTTGGCAATCTCTTTGCAATCTCTTCAAGCCTTCAGGGGTGAAACACCCAAATTCCAATTGGAAGAAGATCTACAGAGCAAACAGGGGATGAAAGCAAGGAAAATATCCAATAGAAGACAAGTGGGAAAGTCAATTTAGAGATAGGCAACACTGTGTACCAGGTACATTGTCAGAAAAACCACCAGTGATAGCAGCAATTGCCAAATATTCTAATAATTTCTGCCACCAGACAGCACAAATAACAAATGACTGAAAATTAAAGTACAGAATTCAAGCACAGGAATCATCTTCTGGTCGTGACTGCCAGTTCCTTCAGATAACAAGGGCTGAAAATTTCAGGACACGAGAATAATTTCTAGGGAGTCAGACTGATATCTGGGGCTTCAGACACAGAAATATTCACAGCAGGAAGGGTGGAAGGGCAGAGCGCAGCTGACAGTCTACAGCACACAATTTTTTTCCTGTAGTGCAAATATTTAGATCTGCTACCCAGAATGCCCAGAATCAGAAAAACATTCTTTATTAAGTGTGGCTTGATTTACTCTGAATCCAAATACATTTTCTCATGTTACACTATAAAACTGAATACTAAGAATACAACAGCACTGCAAGACAAAAGCAAAAGTACTGCATGTACCATTTACCTTGTGTATATGCATTGCCTGTGTGTTTCAAGATGACATCTACTTTTTCATCTCACTCTGGGAAGTATGAAATATTTAAAGCAAGGTCAAGCCTTCCATTCTAACTACAGCAGAGTGAGATGCCCCATGAAACGGAGTTTGTCCTCCTCCTATCAGTTCTTTTGTTGCACCTTTTCTGAAGAAGTTTCCAAGTCCTTGACAACATCCTTTCTGAAGCACCCACTCCTGTTTGGAAAAGATCCAGGATTCAGGGTAGCATTTTACAAACATGGGACATCACTGCTTTGAGAGCAACATGCTGAGATGAAACACTTCACCTGTGTTTGGACAATACTCTTATTTAATCACTGTAATTCAGAGCTGTCTGTGCCACAGCAGTGTGAAAGATACCACACCACAGATCCAGATTTTTAACTAGGCCAATATGTTTAGCAAGAAAATGCATGAGGGGATGTTTAGGCTGGATATTGGGAAAAAAGTTCCTCACTCAGAGGATGTTTGAGCATTGAACAGGCTTCCCAGGGCAGTGGTCACAGCACAAAGACACACAGAGCTCAAGAAGCATTTGGACAACATTCTTGGGCACATAGTGTGACACTTGGGGTTTCCTGTGCAGGGCCAGGAGTTGGACTCAATGGTCCTTGTGGGTCCCTTCCAATTCAGGATATTCTATGATCCTACACATACCAGTCCTCTTGCTTCATTCTACATTTAACTCCTGGTCAAACTTTGCTGTCTTCCAAGTCTTGTTCCATACCTTCAGAAGGTTTGATTTTTATTTTTTCCCAATAGAACACATTCAATTTGTCCTCATGCCCCTGAAGATGAACATGCTATCAGATAAGGACTCTTCTTTACCATCTTCTCAGACCATTGACAAAGAAATAGATGCCAAAATTCTTACATTTTATATTAACTTTTACTGGAAACACATTTTGAAACACTTTAAACACTTCAAACTGATTGCATAAACTATAAAACAAATTCTGCCCTTCCTTTCACATGCAAAAAGTTCTGCTTCTGTAATAAAAGCCAGGGCATAAACCATGGTTGAACAATTTCAAAGATTGGATGCAACAGTAGAGGATAGTTAGATGTCTATGCAGAAAAGACACCTTCATTTTCTCTTGGGAGCTCTCCTGCGTTCCCAGGGGAGTTAAAACAAAGATTTCTTACTTCATTCAGTCATTGCTGAATTGTGGAACACGTGAAGAGGTCCCTGGATAAATTTTGAGGAGAAAGTCCCACTCCTCTGGATATTTAAGGACCTTTCAACTGTCTTGTTTTGGATTCCTGACTTTAATATGTTGAAAAAATCACACTTTTTAAAATAAAATTAAAATGAAAAATTAGAAGGCTTTGGTTTAATTTTTAAGCATTAGATAAATTGCCTGATATTCTGAAGTGCTGAGCATCCAGAAAGTCCCAAAATATTGTTTAGCACTGGACTGATCATAATTTCTACATGAATTCAGGAACAGAACTGCATGGGGTTGGGGTTTGGGTGAGTTTTGTTCAAATCCCAGGGCAACTTCACTGCACAAAACATTTTACCATTCGTAATTCAGCCCTACAATATTGGTAAAATTGATTTACATTAATGTATTTGTAAACCTAAAAAATCAAATCCTACAGTGGAGTCCTTATGATTAACACAGTAGTGTCATACATATGGAATTTGCTGCCTTCCATACTTGAAAATCATTCAGGCTAAGCCAAATAACACAGTAAGATCAATATTTCAATTAAAGAAAAACCCAACCCAAACCGAAACAAACACCAAACCAGAAATAAAATGTACATGATTACCAAAAAACCCACAGTAAATAGCCCACAGAAATGGAGGCTCCAGGGGATGTTGCCATCTACAAATTGCCTTATTTAGGATTAGCTGATACACAAAAATGACTGAAAACTTGCCTGAAGAAAGGATATTTTAAATGGCTTTAACTATCCATGTGAACACCGGGTTTTGAAAAACACCAGCTTGTGTAGAAGTATCCATGAGCAATATGACAATTTTACGGTTGGACTCAATGATCTCAAGGGTCTTTCCCAACCTAAATGATTCCATGATCCAATGATTGGTGGTGTGCAGCTATGGTGCTTCTCCTAGCTGGCAAAGACACAGGACCAAAACAGTCCTTGGCATCACCACTCCTGGGAACAACACCAAAGCACAGCAAAGACAGACACACAACCCTTAATTTGCTGTGTCTTACTGTCCTATTAACAAAGGTGCTAAACCCTTAGAGAGCAGAGAAAGAAGCTGTTTCATACAGGTAGATATGAAACCTCTTCAGCTCTTTCCCTGGCCCCTTGGCTTGTCCCACATTTAAAACACTGATTTCACGATTCTCTAGAGAGCACTGAGGATCGTTTTTGAGAAGTACCAACAAGCTGTACTCAGTCCTTAATTTTTGGCACTGATGTGAGGGCTCCATTTGGTGATGCATCTGCAGTGCCGGGGAGGTGTTTGAAAGGTGGGAGAGAGGGTGATTTTCCTCCTCCAGCATATGCTCAGACTATTTGGTGATTTCAATACACATTGCAAACACCAGCTGTGGTCAACGGGACCTTCTGTTTCTGCGGTGTGTTGTGTTTCTGTGTGAATTGCTGCAGCTCAGGAAAAATCAAAGACTGGTTTGGGTTTGGAAAGACTCTTAGAGATCATTGAGTTCCATCCCCCAGTCATGGGCAGGGACATCTTCCACTATCCCAGGTTGCTCCAAGACCCATCCAACCTGGCCTTGGACACTTCCAGGGATGGGGCATCCACAGCTTCTCTGGGCAACCTGTGCCAGGGCCTCACCACCCTCTCAAATAAAGAATTTCTCCTTAATATCTGATTTCAATCTATCCTCTTTTAGTCCAAAGCCATTCCTCTTGCCCTGTCACTCCATCTCTTGTCCAAAGTCTCTCTCAGCTCTCCTGGAGTCCCTTCAGGCACTGGAAGGGGCTCCAAGATCTCCCTGGAGCTTTCTCCTCTCCAGGCTGAACAGTCCCAGCTCACTCAGCCTGAATCCATCATGGAGGTTTTCTAGGGCCCCCTGACTGTCTTTGTAGCCCATGCCAAAATGCAGCTGATTTCTGTGTTGGATGGGTAGAATTCATGCTCAGATACACAGATTTTTGCAAAGCATCTATTTTTTTATCATCCACTGCACCTTATGGAACTGTTGGGTGTAAAACATACCTACAAATACTTCTAATACTGAGTATTCTATTGGTCTGACTAGGCTAATTACCAGTGAACAGCATAGCAGCTACGTCCTAGAAAAAATAGGTAAATTTTTTTAAATCTTTAGACCCAATCTGCTTTGCATGCTTTTGCTTCACTTTGCTTCTAAATAGGCAAAAATAAAACTTGCCACCCTTTTTTTTTCCCCTTGAAATTCTGGTAGAAACTTTATTCTGTTTCCTTTTGTACTAAATATTGTAGATAAATAGCCTGAGAACAAATAAAAAGAAAAGAAATAATTCATCCTGTGATCCTGGATTCTGCTGACACCAAACTTTTTCTAAGAATATGCATTTCCTACTCACAGTACTGTTAATTCCTGCAGCACTCTCATGTTTTGTTCATTAACTTCCTTTTAGCACTACTGTAGAGTTGGGGAAAAAAATATGCAAATGAAGCAGAAAACAGAGCAGGGACTACAGAAGTTTGCTAGTTTAACATGAAGCTCCAGGAGCAATAACATTTTCCAACAAATGCAACACAAAATCCTCCCACATTGCAATGTAACAATCAATTTGTTTGCCCAGGGAACTTCTAAAGCTCTCATAAGGGAAGAAAAACATAAGACAGACACCTCAACAATATCAGGAGATGGAAATCCATAGCAAAAATTCCCTACAGCAAACTGCAGGCAAGAAAAAAAGCTCCCAGTGAATAGACACAAATTCATTTCAAAATAACAATTATCAGTCCTGTCCTTATTCCAGTAACATCGACTCCTTTTGCATGAGTTTTCATGCAGGGAATGCTCAAAATAAAGTACCAAAGTTGGGATTTTTTTTCAAAGGAAAAAAATACTCAAAGGGAAGATTTCTGGGAAAAACTGGAAAGCTGTAGGAACCTGGAATGCTCCAATAGTACCTTATTTCAGAAGCAATCTACCCAATCTCATCCCCAATGCATGAACTGCACAGTAAAACTGTGAAGAAGGCCACACTTCTATGCATGTGCCTACAAATTCAGCCATTTTCACAGACTAAATGAGAACATGGACACATTTGAGAGAAGGAGGGAGAGGAGTTCATAGAGATACAGAAATAAAGTACAAAAAAGCCATGAATGGTGAAAACACCACCCTTGATACTAGAACCTGTGCCCTGTTTCCCTTAAATAAAACCCCCTGTAAAGATGAATTTCATTATAAATTCTAGAAGTTTAAAATAAATAGCTTCCCTGAAAGAGAAACCTTTAATAAAGACAGATGCTCTGCAGATGCATCAGTGCCCATTCATTTTTCTTCCTTCTAATTAAAAGACCATTCTAACTCCTGGTTGAATTTTTTTCCATCCCAGTGCAGTGTATTCCAGAGGGCTGCAATAACACAACCTCACACACGCATCCAAACAGGATTTCACATCTGCCCAACAGTAACTTTGCCTCAGATTCCAATTTACTCCATAATGGATTACATGGCAGAGATTCATTCAGCTGATTTTCATACTGAAAAGAGTAGCTGAAATGAAATTCTTGCCTACTAAAAGGAAACGTGACATCAGTATTAAGGTAAACATTCGAGTCTGTTGGATACTTTATTGGCAACTGCACTATTTTACCTTCAAAATAAATTTTCCCCAATAGCAGCTTTTATTTCATTTCGAATCCATCACCTCTTCTGGCTGCTAATTCCCAGAGCTGCTCCTTCAAGTTTTTAATCTTATCTTCCTAGTGTGAAAGTGCTGCAGACCAGCACTTTTAAACACAACAATGCAACAGTTTTTGAAAGCTATATAAATCGTGTGAAAGACTATCCTATTAATTCCCTTTCTTATTACCAATTTTTCTCTTTTATTTACAGGCCTTGGGGACTTGAAAATTCAGTTACTTTGAGGGAAGGAAGAACTTCAATTTCACTGGGAGCTCCCCTCTGGCTCTTGACATTTTCAGAAACCTGTTGGATACTACCGTTTGGGTCAGCCCAGACATGGAAATTGTGCTAAGCCAAAAGCAGATCAATTTTAGTTTGTAGCTCTCTGATAATGACTTTGTGCTCAAAGCATTTTACAGAGACACCAGCAAAACAAGATATCTACCTTCAGAGTATCAGGCTGGTAGTACTAAGAAAACCCTGGCTGGAAAACAGGTTGGTAAACTGATAAAAGAGCACCAGAGGGTAGAGAGGCAACTGGTTGTTTTATTCTGCACACCCCGACCAGTTTCTTTACGCCAGGCAGGAGAGAAATTATCCTGTGAGCTTTAAATAGACAACTTTCCTGGTTTAGATGCAAACATCTGCAAGTAACAGACACAGAGGAACAGAAAACAAATATTTATTAGATAATTACCAGAGTGCAAGCCTAATGTTTTATGGGACTTTTGTTTTTTAAACATTAATTCTCCGAGGAGAGAAAGGATTAAGATGATGTCACATGCCACTAATAAGCCACTGCTAAAATTTTTTTATTTATCCTCTCTGAGTTAGAAGGATTGATCTAAGTATCTGGAAGTTATGAATATTAAAGATAAGCTAAAAATCTTGTCTCTAAGGCAGCAAGTTCTTGCTGATAATGAATGTAACCTTTTGCACCACTCTAATCTGGGCCATAAAATTGCACCAGCCATCTGGATCAGGATCTCCCTAGGCCAGCCTCCTTTTCCCTCTAGTGGTGCAGTGGCAGCTGGAAGCACTCTATGAAAAGAAGATTTGCATCCTTCCAAGCCCCCTTAAAGGAGATGCCACACATGAAAAACTCTGTGCTTGCCCACTCCAGATAAAAAACTGATTTTGCTGCAATAGATCATCTTACAAACATCAACATCTGCACGTCAACTCACACCACCAAATGACCTTCACCAGCTCACCCAACCTCTTGAACACCCACTTGAGACAGTCCCCATCCCATCCATCTCCCCAAGCTCAGACATCCAGGGCACTCAGTGCCACCTACACACTTCTGGAATTTCACAGGTTCAAAAGTTTCTTGCCTGCATCCCATTCAAAAATAAGCCTTCAAAGATATGAGTACCCTTGAGCTGTGCTCAATTCCTCCTTGTCACACATTTGGTTTGCTCAGAGAATTAATTGACTTTGTGGAGCATGAAGAAACAGAAATGGCAATATGTACCTCAATTAGACTCTATTTTTAAAATATTTTTTAAACTTCATAAATTATGAGACTTTAAGGACTTTAACAAGTTTGCTTGATTCACTTTGATCAAACAAGGTTAGGGACTCATTATACTGTGCATGCAGCTGTTTAACAATATTAAAATACACCATCAAGTCAATCTTTCTATAAGTGACTTCGCATCACACAGCAAGCAGATCTAAAAAGCCCTGTCATTTGCAACTGGCAATCATCATTCTGGTTGCACTGTAAGAGGCTTTCTTAATTCCACTGGTGTTTAAATTCATGAGCCAAAACTTGTCATAAATTGTCTTTTATGGCTGTCAAGAACAATTATGTATATTCTCTTATTTAGCCTTTTGTGACTTATTGGGAGCCTCTGAGTGCCTGAGAAGTGTTTGCTTCACTGAACAGTAGATTGAGACTCTCCTATTTTTATGTTGGAAAGACACAGCACATAAAGTAACAACCTTAGAACCTGCAGTCAGAACCCACTGGCTCTTTATAAGCAGACTTACATCAGCTCTTAATTATTTTTATAGAAATTCTAATTATTAGAAATTTTTAGCATGGCAAAAATAGATGGTGAATGCTCCAACTCCGAAAGAAAATGCCACCTTCTGCCAGAAAATTGAGGCTGCTTTGCCATGCTCTGCCAGTGCCTAAGGGGAATATAAATGGACTGAGGAGGGAACACATGATGTGTCACTGATAAAATAATCTGGCATTACAAAAGGACCGGTAGCTACGGCTCCACCAAGAGATCAATAAATGTGCAAATAGCAGCCTCTTTAGAAATCATTGCTTTCCCTCCAATATGTGGTGACAAACTCTGTGACAGCATTTACTTCATGCTATCAGCTTCATTAAATAAAGCAGCCTGTCCCCATCCACCCACAAGGCCAACTCCAGAAGTCTATGGAAAATATTGATTTTTCTTGACTATGTTCAGGTCAACGATGCAATGCAATAAACCAGCTTAAGACAACTATTCCCTTTCCAGCCTGTAATTAGAGCCTTGAAACCCTGTTTCTAGGTCTGGGTCTGAGATCTGTTGTCAATTCACTTTGACCTTAGGCAAGCAAATTTCATCACTGGGGAACTTGCTGCTTGCTGTAAAATGAGCAGAGTTAACTTCTCTCAGAAGGCTGGTTTGCTGGCTTTGAGACTTTTTGCTCCTTTAAGTTTTAATGATGGGATAAAACGAATTTCAGTTTCAGTTTTCTAGATAAAATACATCCTCAAGTGAAACCATTAGATGTGAATGATTATGCACCAGAGGATCTGTGCCAGGAGTTGAGCCTCCCTGTATGTCAAGGAAGAAGAACAGGCTCTCCAGAGCACAATTTCCAGAGACACCCTGCACCAGCAGTGGAAGGAGTTTTTCCTGCGTTGCCACTCCTGGGAGGACCCACATATTCTCCTGAAAAGGATGAAGTTTTGAACAGCAAAAAGATATTGTTGAGAGAGTAAAATCCAGAAAAAAAGAAAAAGCAATTTCAATTTCCAGGTTTAGGCGGGACACAGAATTATTTCCCTGCTATTGCAAGGACTAAAATCAGCCTTTTCCTGCTACCTACTATATATATCTCCTATATATACTAAGCAAAGGATGGGGCCCTGAGGAACCAGCAGACATATCAAAGCTCATCTTGCCAGACCTTCTGTACAGAACCATTTTTAAGGAATGGACATAGAACTTCATTTATTTTTTTTTCTTGTTGGATTATCTGATCCTTCCTTGACTGTTATTACCATTAACAGTGAGCATGTACAAACACCACTTTTTCTTTACTCCATACAGCAGCTGTTAGCTGGGGTAGAAGCACACCACAACAGCTACAAGAAGAACCTTTGAGTCACACTCTACACACACAAAAGCAAAAAAATCTTCAGGTTCTGAAATATATTAATATGGAAACAGTTCCATGTTTTAAAAGAAGAAGTAGAAAAAAATTGCTGGAGTTTTCAGCAGTGTTAATTAGTCTTTTATTGCTCTGCAAATTTAGACAGTCACCTCTGGGGAATTCCTGCGTGATTCCAAAATTTGGAGGAGAATCCTCTTCATCCCAAAGTGCCCAGACCAGCCTCAACAACGGAATCAAGGGCTCTTGTCTTTCCAGATTAGGACCAAGCAAACATTTGTAATCCACATTATAAATTCAACCTGTTTCACTCTCCTTCCTCATGTTGTCCCCTCCAATTTTTGGGACAGGAACTTGAGTTGTGTGGCATTTCATGAGGTTATAACCTCTTTCTAGTTTAGGAGCTGAATACTGAAGGCTGTTATGAACATCCAGCATCCTTAACTACCTTGCACATAAAAGATACACAAACTCATACAAAGTCCTTGAGACATGTGGAGTTTGAGGCTCAGCTTTGAACCAAGGAGAGCTATCATCTTGTTCCCCATTTCTGAGAGTGCAGCCTGTGACAGCAGTGTGCTCACTGTTCTTGCTTAACTCTGTGATTTCAAGGTGATTTACTTTTTCTGGGCACTGCACACCCACCTGCTGGGTTAAACAAAATTTCCATCTTTCTTTACCATTTGGGTAATCACATATCTCTCAAAGGAACTATGGTTTATATGTACCAAAAATATCCATCCAATCACTTGAAAGTAAATCTTGTTCCCTCTCTTCCTCATGGAAAACAGAGTAATAAAGGGACAGGTTTTGAGTCCTAATGTTGGGGCAAACTCTATGTGCTTTTTCAGTTTTGGCTTAATATTTTCCCAGCAGCTGCATCCCAAAAATTGTGTACATGAGCTACATAGAGTCTCAAAAATATTTTAAAGACAAAAATGCTATTTAGTAGTGAAGTATCAAAAATACCGAAATTTAAATCTTTGAATATGATTTTTGCTAGATGGTATACAAGATGCACATTCAGGTTGTTAAACTCCCTCTTCAGGATATATTTATAGGATTTATATGAGCAAAGAGTTCCACAGAGGCAGGGAGCTTGATTCCCATGGAAAAACACCTGCTCCTCCAGCCAGCAGAGCAAGGCACTCACTTGGGCTCTTACAAAACCTCCTGGTCAACACTGGGCTGCCACTGCCTCATTTAATACTTTAGATCAATGCCACCATCCAAAAAGTGACAGGAATACAATATACAGACAAAAATAATAGAGTGGTTTGCATTAGAAGTGATCTTAAAGCTCATTTCATTCCCCCCCCCTGCCATGTGCAGGAACCCCTGCCACTATTCCTGGTTGCTCCAAGCCTCATCCAACCTGGCCTTGAACACTTCCAGGAATGAGGCATCCCCAGCTTCTCTGGGAAATCTGTGCCAGGACCTCGCCATCCTCACAGGGAAGAATTTCTTCCCAATATCCAATCTAAACCTTCCCTCTGTCATTTGAAGCCATTCCCTTGCTCTATCAGTTCACACACTTGTTCCCAGTCCCTCTCCTGCTCACCTGGAGCCCCTTTATGCACTGGAAAGATGCTGTAAGGTCTCCCTAGAGCCTTCTCATCTCCAGGCTGGACATTCCCAACTCTCTCAGCCTGTCTGAGTCCCAAAGGCAGCTTTAATCTTGCTCAGTACCCAGGCTGGCCACAGTGGTGTGGTACCATGGGCTGATTCACCTCGCTCTCCTAGAATGATTCAGTCACAGCATCAGGAAGAGCACACAAACAAGAACTCCTTTTCCATCTCCAAACCACAAATGCTGTCTGAGTGTGGCCTCTTGTACTACTGAAAGAGCTCTGAGTGATCCACCAGAACTGTTTTTTCTCCAGCAGTGACAAGACACAGCCTGGTAACACCTCCCATTGTAAAGGAAGGGCTTTTTGGTTCCCTACCCAAGAGGTACCTGACAGCCCCATGCTGCACAAAATCTTTATGTCCTGGTGCAAACAAGACCATTTCAACTTATAAAGGACATGAGACTTAAAATATAGGACTAAAAATTTATTATTATTTTTAATGTCACAAGAGGCAGCTCTTGAAACTGTTCAGAACAGCAAATGGCTACCAGAAAAAAGAAGAAGAAAAAGAAAAAAAAAAAAAAAAAGGCAGAGAGAGATAAATAAAACTGCATCACCAAATGAAAGAGCAGCTCCTAAGTCTCTCCTTTTTTGGGTGCTTTCACTATAACTTGTTGCCATGAGCACACTAAGCCCAGAACATTGTTTTCATATTGATATGGAAAAAACCTGCATAAAGCACTACTCATAATGTAATGACAATGTACCCAGCTTATTAAAACTGTCCTTTTATTTAGCTTTATGAAATCATGGGAAAATCAAGAGGTCTTGAATACAAACACAGCTCCAAGGTACTTCTCACTGCAAGCAGGAGAAGTACAGAAGCAAAAACATGAACATGCTGAAACATGAACAAGCTGAACTTTTTTTTAAAGCCATCAGGATTTGAAACTCATCAAAAATAAAAGTTAGTATTTGATGAAATTTGAAATCAAAAGTACAAGCTATTTTAGAAAAGGCTGGTATACAGAATCTTTTTTTGCCTGCCAAGAGCAATAGGGTTTTGTGAATGTCCCCTGGCTCAGAGTGCTGGAGGGATTTTTATCACCATCTTTTTCCTTCTGGTTTGTTGTGTGTTATCAAACCTAGTGATGTTAAATGGCTGTATGAAAGCCATTAAGTCCGGTATATGAGGTGCAAAAGGAGACATGAAAAATGAGGAAAATAAGAAAGTGATGGTTCAGCTCAGGTCCTTCCTATCAAGGCAAAGTATCAGCTAAATGTAATAACAACAGCACCCTTAATTCCAACAGTCATCTTCAAATTTTACACAGCTTGACAAAACCAGCTAAGGGACAATCAGGGGGGTCAGCATCAGAGCTGGAAGCAAAAAGCAACTCACTGACTTTTAGGAAATAAATTTTAAAAAGTGTCGACATGCAAACACAACTAAGACTATTAACACTTCAAGATCTTCTGTATTGTCATTTGTCACTCAAATGCAAGCTGCCAGAGATGTGGCTGTACTTGCTTTCAGCAAATCTTAAGTCATTGTTTGATGGAACTTTTAAAACAGTCTTTGGAACATCTCTCAGGTTGTTAAATTCCAACCTGGTGAGGCTTTGGAGTTCTTTGCTTTCCCATTCTCCCATTTATCCTTAGATACTTCCCTGTACCTCAGCCTGTGGTTTCTGAAGAAAGGATAAAAAAATGAAAACTTTCTATTGCTCCTTTTTCTGTATTCTGCAGAACCTTAAACATAACTTCACCATTTTAAAATTAGACGTTAGGTTTGTAAAGCTTACTACACATTCCTGCTTCCACTGCTAATTAACAGCTTAAAATAAAGACATTCATGTTCTGCAACTCTGCTGGAACACAATTATAGAACAAAACGCCATAGAAAAGTCAAAGTTACTGAGACAGGCTGCTACTAAAGTGCAAAACCAAGCAGGAGAGCAACCAGCCATGTCAGCTTGTCTACGAAGAAAATACTGGGCAACTGAAGCTTAGAAGATATTTTGGGGATTAAAACTAGGATATCTATTAGAAGGAGAGTAAAAAATAATTGGAAATTGGTAGCAATATGAGTCAAAGCAAAGGAACAGCTCTTAACAGCATTAGTTCTACTGTACATAACAGCTGCAAAAGGCAGACTGAATATTTATAAGTGAACTGGCAAGGCAGCAGTTTTGCTGTGTCTTTATCATTTAAAATCATCACAGTTCAAGAAGTGGCTCAAGGATGGAAGAAGCCACATGAAAAGACCTAAAATCTTGAAAAAGAGGAACCAATCCATTCATCCTAATGGACAATGTCAAACCCAACAACTTTCAGGCTGATAGTTCTGTCAAATATTATTTATGTGCATAAAAGTAAAAGCTGTGTCCTTTTCTGTATGCAGCAATCTCAGGAACAAGTTAGCACTCACTGACTTTGGGCCAGAGTGTTACACTCAAGGATTTAAGGACAAAGCAGCTCAGATCAAAGACAGCATCTGGCAGCCCAGGACACAGCTGAAGTGAGAAGGTGCCTCAGACAGGGGGAAAAGCCACTGATACTTAGCTGCATCCATCCAGTGAGGGCTCAAATTCCAATTTTTCAGCTAACAGGACAGTAGTCAGAGGGACAGATGTTACCATCAAGGGAAATTTAAAATTCAGCAGCATTCTTTAGTATGACTACTTAAGAAGCAAATGCATTTCTGAAGGGTAATATGCAACACATGGTTAAGTTATGAAAACAACTCTTAAATCCCCATTTTCTTCCTCTTTCCTAAGTGACCTTTTTTTCCTTCCCCTGTTAAAAAAATCCTCCCTGAGGCCCTGTGTCCTATGACATTTCCCTCACCTTTTCCCTAATTACCTGACAGACACTTTTCCTGGTGAAATCTGTTATTTCTAGGAAAGAATGAGGACAGAAGAGAGGGATGCAGTGATGAGGTCTGGGACAGGGAAGCACAGCCCCCACTCCGTGGCTGAGGGGAGAGAAGGAGCAGAACTTGAGTGCTGCTTACTGTGGGGGAAGGTTTTGCTTTGTGTTTTATGTCCTCCTCTCAAGCAGTGGAAAGCCAAGTTCTCATAACACCCCACTGATGTGGGGCTTCATTTATCCAGCACTGCTGTGTGTTCCTTCTGGAGCCTCCTGGTTATAAAGAAGCTGATGAAAATGAGGGAACTCAGAGATAAGGCTGACAGGACCTTAAAGGACCAACTGCATTCTGGTTTCTGCAGCTCCCACCTGACAGTGGAAAAGGAGAATTAAACAGAAACAGATTTCTCCAATTCTTGAAGCTCAAGTCAGAACCAAGTGTAACACAGGAATCTTTTTAATCTAACACAATATCATATCTCCTATAGAAGTGACCTAGGAGAAGCCCACTCCAGCTTCCCGTTTACACAGAAGAACTGCTATATTTAGGAATGGTTGATCCACAAGCCTGCCAAAACATTACCATTAAGAGAGAGCTCCAGTATTTTTCATAGAATGATAAAATGATTTGGGTTGGAAGGGACCTCCCATGGGCAGGGATCTCTTCCACTATCCCAGGTTGCTCCAAGCCCCACTCAGCTTGGCCTTGGACACCTCCAGGGATGGGGCAGCCACAGCTCCTCTGGGCACTTTTTGGTTTACTCCACAGGTCTGAAAGTCAATCACCTCCTCCTCTGCCATACAACTGAATCATGAGGAACAGGTAATCTCTAAGCATAGTGAGAAGTCGAGTGTTTGTTTTGGTAAATGGTAATTGATGCTCCACAAAAGAGTGTGGCAAAAGAAATCCTCCAAGACCTAACTCAGTCTTTCAACATAGACCCTTTTTTTTTTTTTTTT
>VXBB01024401.1:0-10212 GCA_013399915.1 Illadopsis cleaveri
TCGGTGAGACGTGTCCGTTTCTCTCCGCAGCTGGCGCGGCACCGGCGGCGGCACGGGCCCGGCTGGCGGGGAGCTCCGCCGCGGACACTCGCCGTAAGTGCGGGGCCGGTTTGGGGGCGGGGGGCCGAGGGGGCCCGAGGCGTTCGGTTGTGCCGCTGCCGGCCGGCGGGAGGGCACCGAACCGCCCCACGGACGTTCCTGGGCAGTGGAACCGCTTTAGTGAGCGTGTCGGAAAAGGGTTGGTCCGGTCACCCGAAAACCCCAATTGCGCAGAAAAGTGGCTGTGTTGGTAACCGTGCTTACTGTGGGTTCCCGGGCTCGCTCTGGGTTCCTGTCTGCGTCCTTTCTCAGATGGAGGGCCAAGCCTGCTTTATCTGAAAAACTGTACCTGGGCAACAGCTTCATAGCCTCTCATTGCCTTGACTCTTAAAGGCTTTTAGTCGTAACTGTGAAAAAACCCACCCCACAACGTGAGTTCGTAGACTGTTTTGATTTTGAGGGGCCTGCATAGATGTTGACACATCCAGCAAACCCAGAAAACATGGCCCTTTCTAGACCCAGCTTGAATGACATGAGTGCTTCCTAAGTTCAGATTGTTCTGTCATCTCTGCTGCCCTCTTTTTTCATCTGGCTATTTACTTCACCATCATCTTATTGGACAATTCGTGCTGCTCTTTAGCGTCAACAAAATTTTAGCACAGACACAAATTTCCTTCATTATCCTAGTGTCTAGTTCCACCTCCTGTGTAACACAAGTATGTTGCTATAGTGTAGTCTCTGACAGACAGCTAGACTGGTTAAAGGGAATTACTGTCTTCTTTCTGTAGCCTTCTGTATTTCCTGTCATAATCTTGGAAACTTTATTTTTCCCCTTAGCTACTGTCAGACCAAAAAATGAAGTAGAACACAAGCAGCTCTGTGCTTTTGGAGAGTACGTGGCTGAGATTCTGCCCAAATATATCCAGCAAGTACAGGTAGGTGCTGTTCAAGAAATTGTTCTTGTGGCTGGACGTGATCCAGTCAACAACCACTTTGTTAGCTGTTCAGAGAAGTTGTTCTGGGGAAGAAAAATGGCCAGAATTACATGAAAAGTACTGCTGTTGTTAAGCCCCATTAAAAGCCCCTTGCCTTTTTGTGCTTGCTGTGTCTCTTTGAGTGTTCTGCTGAAAGCAGCATCATGTTCGGTCCTGTTGGTGTTTGTACTCATGCCCTTCCCACTGTTCTGTTTTCGTCAGGTGACCTGTTTCAATGAGCTGGAACTTCTGATCCATCCAGATGGGATCATTCCTGTCCTGACCTTCCTTCGTGATCACACCAATGCCCAGTTCAAATCCTTGGCTGACCTGACGGCTGTTGACGTCCCGTCTCGGCAGTACCGCTTTGAGGTAGGAACTGCTCAGAGGCTACTTGGAGGGCTTCACAAGTGCTGATGTCTGTGGGTGGTATTGCAGCTCTGACCCCTTTCTTTGGTTTCTGGCAGTGAGAAAAAAATTTCAAGAGTTGTAGATGCAATTCTTTAAGTCAAAGGCCTCCAGTTGCTGAAGAAGTGGAATTTTTTTTTAATTCAATAATTTGCTTTTAAAAATCAAGGTAGTAGATTCATAGAAATAATAGAAATATAGACCCTAAGTTACTCATGTTTTCCAGTCACCAAGGCAGTATCAAACAAGTCTTTAAAATTCCTT
Organism: Illadopsis cleaveri; assembly: GCA_013399915.1. Lineage (NCBI taxonomy): Eukaryota > Metazoa > Chordata > Aves > Passeriformes > Timaliidae > Illadopsis > Illadopsis cleaveri. The sequence goes on from VXBB01024401.1 coordinate 1,686, forward strand.
ACAGATTTTTGGGATCCTTTTTTCAGTCTGCTTGTAGTATGTATTTCCTCTCCAGAGATTATAATAATCCTCATGAACAGCCTTTGTACTAGACTTCATCACCACAGAAGCTGGAAACGTTCCCTGGTATCCAAGTCGCTTGCTGAAATTTAAGTGTATTTTTTCTTAGCTTTCTCCCACTGGTAGTAATTGCAAGAGTGATTGATGGCCATTTTCTTTGAGACGGATCACTGTCAAGTGTTTCCATCCCTCCAGTAGTTTCTCTTTTAAGATTTAGTATCTCTCTTTACTTCTTCATCATCAGTCATGATGCCTAAGTCTTTCCTAACTTTTGTGACACTTCTAATGACCAAAGTGATAAGATATTGGAACCTCAGTCATAGGAGTGTCTTTTAGTGGCCAGCTCTGAAGTGATATGATCCTGCTCATAAAGAGTATTTGAAATAGTCCTTGTGTGGCTTTGCTTAGGCAGTGGTGTACTCCAAAGAGATCCATAAATGCTGCCTGTTCTCTGCTTCAGATTGTGTACAACCTCTTGTCACTGCGGTTCAACAGCCGGATCCGTGTGAAGACCTACACCGATGAGCTGACACCCGTCGACTCAGCAGTGCCTGTGCACAAGGCAGCAAACTGGTATGAAAGAGAGGTGAGTGTGCTGGGGTGCTTGGGAACAGTCTCTTTGTGGAGAGAGGCTGTATTTTCCCAATTAAAGTAATTCCCCAACGCTCTCAGGAAGAAAGAGAGAAGTGTTTCCCTGGCTGCCTTTTCAGAGTAGAAGATAAAATGGTGTTTGATTTGCTTTTGAACGAACTCCTGCATCAGTTTTGCTTGCGCTGTACAAAGCCAGGCATGTAACTGAAATTTTGTGAACATAACACATGCAGGTTTTTGGGTTTTTTTTTCAAATACAGTTCAACTAACTTGGTTCCCTTTCATTTAGGTTTGGGACATGTATGGTGTTTTCTTTGCCAACCACCCTGATCTAAGGCGAATCCTCACAGATTATGGATTTGAGGGCCATCCATTCCGGAAGGACTTCCCACTCTCTGGTTATGTGGAGGTAGGAGATACAGTCATCTCTAAAGTTACCAAGTCTCTCCAATGCTCTTTTCTCAGTTCCAGTACAAAGATGTGACTGCTTTACAATCACTTGTCTGTATTCCAGAGAAATTGTATAAATCTGCATAGAAATTTGAATTATCACACAAAATATCATCCATGATAAGGCAGCCTAAGACTGGAGAAATGGAGCAAATGTTATGTGCTGTATACCAAAGATACTTGTCAGGCAGAGAAAGTGCTTCTGCTTTCAGTATGTTTTCTGGAACATTAAAGTTTCCACTGCAAAACAGAGATGTCTAGAAGGATAAAGGACTAAACCGTTTTTGATTCAGTTGGAACTTCACTTTGTTGGGTGTTTGTAGGCCCAGATTATCAAACTGATTAAACTGACTCTTGCTGTTTATTGTTAACCTCTGTATGCCAGCCACAGGTGAAATGAGAGTGTTTGGTATCTGTCTAGTTTCAAATGACTGCCCTGAAGAAGCAGGTGTATTTGGTAGTGTTAAGACTGAGTTGAGTCTCAGAAGGAAACAGTGAAGTTCTACAAAAAAGAGGCTGTTTTAAGAAATGTAGAAGTAACAAAATCCTGTAAGCAAGGATAAGGCAGCATCTCCTGAGCTGGGGTTCAGAGATCTGGACTGGCACAGTGAGGATAAAGCAAGCCAATCAGAAGTGTCTGGTACTCACCTGCATTCGGTCATGGTTGTCTTCTTTTTCTCCCCTTGTTCTGAGTGTTGTGCTAAAAATCAGAACAACTAAAACTACACAAATGCCATATTATAAAGATTCATGAGTGTAGTCCTCAGCCATGCAGACCCAGGATGGGCCATCTTATTTCAGTGACTTAGGAGAAATTCCTTTGTCAAATGACAAATTAAATATGTTATTGAACTTCATGTGGACTGTTAGGGTAGGTGCTCCTAATTCTGGGTGCTTAGTCATGACACCTAAGGGGCATGGTAGCAAAGCAAAGAGGAGGGTTATCTTGGACACTGCAGAGATCTCAGTAGCATCTGGAGAGCTCTGGTTTAGTAATGAGAACTGAAGCTGTGACAGAGGCCTGAGGGCCTGTGGTTTTTCTATGGGTAAGAAGTAGAGTTGTCTGCACAGAGAGTGGTCTGGGTCGTTACTGGGTCATTGTGCACAGCAGACATGCTGCAGGAACAGCGTGAAAATGACTGGCCTGTGGTCTTTGTGCTGTTCCAGGTGCGGTATGATGATGAAGTCAAGCGGGTGGTGGCAGAGCCCGTGGAGCTAGCTCAGGAATTCCGCAAATTCGATCTGAACAGCCCGTGGGAGGCATTTCCTGCCTATCGTCCAGCTCCAGAGCCCCTGAAAATAGAAGCAGGAGCCAAGAAAGAAGATGCCAAATAGCAGCAGAAGGAAGCGGATGTGCAGCACCATCCTTTCTGTTCTAATATAGTATTTATAATAATAAAAATTGATATGAGATACTTGTCTGTTGTGATCTCGTGAATAATGTTTTCAAACTAGATGAACCGCACAAGGCCCGGGAGTGCTAATTTATGATCCTTACGATCCAACTGGTGGATGTTTATCTGGTGCTTTGAGTTGTAAAACGGGGGATTCTTTGGTTTGCAAATTGAACAGAGGGCAGGCATTGCCTGTGGCTAAGTGTTTCCTGAACACTACCACTGCCAGCTGTCCCTGCAGGTAAAAATCAGAACCTGAGCACTCCCTAGGAGACTGCACTCAAGCAGCTGTGAAGTTTGAGCAATGGAACAGCAGTTTCTTGGCACCAGATGGGAAGATAATAATGATATGGCAAAAAGGCAAAGCCTGTGTAAATGGTTCTAATACAGTTCCTGTCAGGACAACATAAATGTAAATGGGTCCAGATCAAAACAGTTACAGAAATCTCTATTGTTTCCATGGGAATTAGGTCAGTGCCTTTTCTCCCAACAGGAGTTGCAGGTAACTTCTGATGTTCTGGCTTCTTCAATCTGGCTTTTTCTTCACAATCAAGCAGACTTTATTTTCTCCAGCATCTTCAGAGTGTGCATTTTTTTTCCTGCAGCCCCTCCCTTGTCTCAAAGACAAGAGTCTGTTTCTTTTTGTCAGTATTCCAATTATTTTGAGATCTGTGATGCAATAGCATTACCACTTTCTTTGCTCTTGTGGAATTTTTTTTTTCCAAAAAAGTTGGAAGAATGCTGTAGTTCCAGTCCACCCACCACCTGTTTGAATGGGATTACATTACAGCAGTCATCAATTAATAATGTCACTTGTCCTTGGTCCAGAAAATGCATAATGCTGTTCTGCATCAGAAAGCTGACTGACTTCATTAAGATCTGAAAATGGTTGTATAAGAGATTTCATAAAATAATTCACAAGGGGTTTGTAGAGATTCTCTGAATGGATACTTAAGCTTTTAAATTGTAAAAGCACTAATTAAAATAGGGGTTTGGGGGAGGTTAGGGTATGGGATGGAGGAAGGGATACAACAATAGTAAATTCAATTTAAAAAAAACCCCTACTTGTTGTGACTAGAATGTGATCTCTTCAAGAATAAAGACTGAATTGTATTCTAAGAATCGGGTTTCCTTGTAAGCATGGGCTGATTAATTTTTTTTTAACTTATTTTTTAAATTTTGTTTCAGCTGCTGTGGCCAGCTGTGTTTGGGATGTGATTCAACAGTGTTTTCTGTTGAGAAAACTCACCTTAAAAGTCACAGCTCTACATGAGAGGGAGAGATGAACACAGATCAGGAGAAGTTTGGGGTTTTATACAATTCTTAGCTCTATTTTGGATCTGTCTTCAATTGAGCAGATTAAATAGGAAATTTAAATAGGATTAAATAGGAAATGAACTTTAGTTCTTCCTACAAGATGTTTCATAGCTGGTTGTTCTCTTTGCAGTGGCTCTCACTGCATGCTGATGCCTATTGTGCAAGACAGAAAAGTTCCTGGTGCCACTTCCATCACCATGAAAATTCTTTATAAATCACATTTCCTCTTCATGTTCTACTTCATCCCAGGTTGCTCGAGACACCATATCAAGACTTATGGTCTATATTGTAAAAAAAACTTATTTAATATGTATTTCCCAGTACGATAAGTCAGACTGATGGTAGCAGAAGCACTAGGAAATTTGCCTTTTAAAATTAATGTTTGTGCAGAGGGAGAATTTGATGGGCATCAAGAAATGTCAGACATGATGCCTGTCAAGTTAGACGATATGCAAGGTTCGCTCAAGAATGCGTGTACTCAAAAAGTAGCCAGCCCTGTGGGAACAGGCATTGGCTCCAGCAGGTCTTTAATATGTGGAATAGTTGCAAGTGGACCCTAATTTCTTCTCATTAGTGAAGCTTGGCAAATCAGGAAGGCTGCAATTTACTCACCTGGGCTCATTATCACAGGGCACAAGAGGTTGCACAGCCTCACAAAATACTTGTGCACTTTGCTTCCTCCAGTGCTCTTGAGCTCCAGAGGCCATTTTGCTCATCGAGCCTGCTTGTTCCGGGTTCCTTGTGGCTGGTGAACACTTACTTTGTGGTCTTCCAAATCCTCTGTCCCTGTCTGTTGCATTCTGCCAGCTTCTGCGGGGTTTGTTTGCCTGGGTTGGATTCCCCAACTGCAGAAGGATGTGGGATGAGATGTCAGATGTAGCTGACTTATAGACACACTATACAGAAGAGAGATTTTCTGGTACTGAAGGGACAGATTAACTTTAGGTGATGACTCACAGTCACCATGTTGAGCTTCTCCAGCTGAGTAGGTTTTGCTAGTGTTTTCCAAAACTCTGGCATTTCTTCCTACAGCCAGGCAAGCAGACTGTCCTCCCTGAGGATGTGGCTATTGATGGTGTCAGGGTGTTCACCCACCTCATGTGCAGTAGGTGCAATGGGATGGGGCTCTCTCCCTGTCACTTTTACACAACTCATTACTCCTTCAAGCAGTAGATGCTGGTCACAAACTGAAACAAAAAGACAAGGAAGTCCTTGTAATGACTGGCAGCACCAGACCTGGAAAATACCAATATTACAGTGGTCTTGTCTGGTTACAGTCAGTGCTTCACTCTTGCTTCCCTCAAGGTTTTCTTACTTCTTCCAGTAAGTTACCCAATAACTCAAACATCACCTTTTCTGGGAGCCACATATGCCCTTCTTCCTTCCCCTCTTTTTTCAATCTTCTTCCTTCCCTGAGCATCTGCCAGACAGCCCCAGGCTGGGGACTAATCTCCCCAAGTTCTGGGAAAGATAATCAAAGGCAGTGATTTCTTCAATTCTATAAGCAAAATTTCCCTTTTGTGAATATGCTGTCTCCCTGAAGTCCTACTTCAAAAAACTTCCCTCCTGAAGAGGCTCTTCTGGTGCCACACCTTGTGCCTCGATCAGCATCCAACCAGTTCCTGCAGTTTTGACCCCTCTTCTCTTGTCTCATTTCCCATGTTCCTGCTTCAGAAGGTCATGGTGAAAAAGAAGAAACCAGTCAAGGTGTTCCTGCATAAACCTGGTTTGTGACATTTTGAAACTGCTCCAACAACAGACGGTATTGCCAGGGGAGTGCAGAGAGGCAGGGCTGTGCTCAGCTGTGAGTACTTGGCAAGGACAAAATCTTTCAGGAAGAGCAGGTGCACTGCCCAACACTGCAGTCATACATGAAGGGACTTGGTGCAGCTGTCAGAAACTCAGCCTTGTTTCTGTGCAAGTATTGCTGCTGTACAGACAGCTAAGGAATATGTTTATCACTCTGAAATTGCCTTTCTTTGTGGGATAGTGAGGTAATGCTACAAAATTCCCCTAGCTCAAGGCAGCATCCACACTGATGCTTGTCCCTCATCTGTCACTGTGTCAGTCACCTGAGCACAGCCCCCAAGCCTCCTCTCTTCTCCCTCCCACCAACGTGGCTGTCCTCCTCTAGACACTTCAGCTGCAAGCTGTTCCTAGGAAATTCTCCTGTTGACAAAATCATGTACAGCTCCTACAAATGTTGGCCAAAATCCTGTTGGGCAATCCTCCTCATGTCATGTGCTGCAAGTTACAGGGAGGCTGTTCCATGGCCCATGAAACACAGGGGTTTTTCCATAGCAGCTTCTAGACAAAGTCATGTGTACACTGTGGCCTAAAAGGGGCTCTGTCACAAAGCAGAAAGCACATCAATCTCACTGCACAGATGGGCCATTAGTATCTGGCTCTTGGGTAGCTTGTGATTCAGTTTAATAAAAGAAGAACGGGATGCAACTGAAGAGTAAGCAGCAGAAAATAGTGAAAAAAAAAAAGCAGTGCAGCGTGACTTGAAGATACCTAAGGCTATGACAGAAACATAGGTCTTGCTTTGAATCCAAACTGAGGGGAAGAGTGGTTCTGGATATTGTGGGCGTCTCTGTGACTCTTCCATTATGTGCTGCTTCTCTTGGCTGGTGTGAGTCCAGGTATTGACAGGTACAGCTACAGATCCTGAAAGTTTCAGAAGATTTGGTCCTTTGCACACAAACAACTCACCAACCAGGACATCATCCCAGCCCTTAGTACATTATCTGGTGACAGGATGTCCTGACTGATGTCCTGTCACTTGTTGAGCAAGGGATGCATTTCAGTTCTTCTCTCTTTTCTGGGACTTCTTTCTTCCTTTAACCTGAGGGAGATGGTTTTAGTCCTTATTTATACATATTACTGCATATTTGTATAAGCCTGGCATCACATACTGTGCCATGAAGAGTAGAAATACAGAACAGTTTGACTGGCGACTTGGCATTAATAAATGTGTAAATATATCTAGAGAACAGATACTTGCTACAAAGTGAATCAAATTAAGTTTTGTCTATGTAATTTAGAACATCTAAGGCAGACTGTGCTGACTGTAACCCAGAAGTCCACTCACAGGAGAGGATGATGAGGTGCTAAAACCTGAGCCACTTTGATACTTGATGTTTGTTAGGTCACTGTACTGAGTTCTTCCTCCAGGGGGGTTGATACAGAACTGAACCAGGGACATTTCTTCTGCCTGCTTGTATATTTTGGCTGCTACCCTTCCATGAATCTGCAGTCTGCTAGCTTTATCTGTTTGTGACATTCCAGGATTGTTTTCAGATTTTCAAGCCTAGGAAAAAGAAAAACTGAATGAAGCCAAGGAAGCGAGAAGATGTGTCGCAGTATGTGACAGAGGCATTGTGCAGAGATGAAAGGGACTAGGGGGTCCTCCCTTCTTAAGAGGCAAACATATGTAGTGGAATTTCTTGCAACTAACAGCTTCCTAGAATCATTGCAGTGGAAAGTCAGCCTTTGCAAAGGAAGCTTAAACAATTCTGCCAAAAACATCACAACAAAGTTTTCCAAGTTTCCAAAATATGATGGAAAATATCCTCCAGGGTCAACAAGCTGAACTGCAAGACCTTCCCAGGGCTGTGACCAGAAACACAGAAAGATGGATCCATTCCAAGAGAGGCTGCTGGGATCCGAAGCAGCAGGGGAAGACGCCCCAGCGAACTGCTGTGGCTTCTGTCGCAGAGAGGGTGGCAGCTGCTCCAGCAGCTCTGCCATGGCTCAGGCACAACTCAGCTCCTGGCTGCTCCTGTGTGTGTTTGCTGCATCCCAGAGGCTGACAGGTAGGGAGCACATCTGTTAGCGACACGGCTCCTTGGCTTGGCAAACCTTTGTGCAATGCCATTTGTGCGATGCTTTGCCGCTCCTTCAAATGTGGCCCGTGCGCTCGGGCAGCTGCCCTGGCATGGGAGAGAGCTGGAGTCCAGCTGGGGGGGTGCGCTGGTGGGGGCACTGGTACCTACTTGCAGGATGAAGACCTGCTGCTGTGTTTGGTGGCAAGGGAAGGATTTTCTTGGGTCTCTACTGAAAAAATAATCTCCTGCAATACTGTTTGTAGATTTTCTATACGTCTTTGGGAAATAAAACCCCACCCAGCCCTGCTGAGTGATAAAAGAAGTAAGGATTTTTCCCTTCCCCAGAGGGTACTTATGTTATTATTTCAATATATTATTTGTTATGCTTTGTTAAATTTTTCTCTACTCAAAAATCCACCATTGTGTACATTTATGAGGCAGTTACTAAAAAGGGCAGTTTGGCACCTATTCAACAAAAGCACTGAATTTGCAGCCAGTCAGACATCTCTCAGGAGAGGGATCTGTGAACCTAGAGGATCAGTTACCAGAGACAAGCCCAGCAAAGAAATTTTTAGATGATATAATGCTTTCACCTGAGCTAAAAGCCTTGCTGGTACATCTATGGAGGAGTAGGAAAGAGAAGCTACATCCCTGCTCACATTCCAAAGCCACGGCTGGCTTGGATCACAGAGCCTGCAGCTGTGCAGAGAAACAAACCTCTGCAGCCTGCGGGCTGGCAGTGCACTTCTCCTCATACATCTCCCTGAAAAGGTCTAATCAAAAATGGAGATTTGGAAGCGTTTTTTGATATGCACCTGGTGACTTTAACTCTGGAGTATTCAATGTAAATCCACACTTTTTTTTTTTTTTTTAAATATAAAAAAG
>VXBB01024401.1:10258-53160 GCA_013399915.1 Illadopsis cleaveri
CCTCATCCATTTAAAAATGATCCCCCCCCTCCCCCATAAATGTATCAGAGAGCTTACTATTTTATATGAGCTTTTTCCATTTCATGTTTCTTAACCTGAAGGATGAGTCTGTAAGAAGTAGAAGAGGGTCCTGGCTACCTCATGACACTGATAACACAGAGGAGGGAGGGGATGCAGCCTCTCTCTCATAGTCCTGGACCAAGATTGCTTGTGTCTTCTTTTTCACACACACACAAAAAGAAATAAAATAAATGCAGTCAGTTAAAGCATTGTAAGTATTAGGAAATGAAAAACAATTGTCAGGATTAGTGTGACTTTCATATTCAAAAACTGCCATTCCTTTGGTCTTATATTCATTTTTCCCAGATTACATGATGTCATGTGTCCTAGCAAGTAATTAGCTGGACATCAAACGAGCCATAATGGATCTGACAAGGTGTCTTTTATCCTCACACTCTTCCAGAAGAAGCTTAGGGAAGAAGTAGAAAACCAGGATAAGAATCACTTCATGTTTCTAGCAGCAGCTTGAGGAGCCTGCCATCACCCTCCTTTCATTGGACAGCATTACTTTCTCCAGCAAAAACTGCCAAGCAACCAAACCCCATCTGTTCAAACCCCGTCCATTCTCAGTGTGAGAGGCTTCCTTGCTGCCTGTCAAAGCAGCACCTTTCCTGCTGTATGCTTTAGCTCTGTTGGCAGGACTAAGGGCTGTGGTATCCAAAACCTCGCCTCAACCACTGCTGCTTCTCTTAAAAAGCTTGTTTTGCTTATCAAAATCTCGTGGTCAGCATCTGTCATATTTGGCAAGCTGAGTGGTAGCTCAGGAATGTTGAAGACGTTATTGACAATCAAATGGCAAAAACAGTAAACAGGAAGGTCTTGTGCTACCAAGCTCTGTCTGATGTCTTCCAGATGAACACCCTCAGAGCGGCACCAACACAGCCCGTCGTGGCCCAGAGGACGCTGGCATCATGTTAGAGGTCTCCTGAGCACTGGGGGCCCTGGGCCGAGGCACTGTCAGTGCCCATGCTCCCACCTGCCTGCACGTAAAAACTCACCCGTTCTGTTTGTTCTCATCCCTGATGGATTTTGGGAGCCCCTGGAGAACGCCTCGGCGATGCCCAATGGCATTCGTGCTCCCTGCTGCCCCAAGGGGGCTCTGCCCCACGCCGAGGCGCCTCACGGGGTGTCCGCAGTGGGGCAAGGCACCATCCCCGCGGGGTTTGGGGACTGCCCAGGGGCACCGGGGAGGTGCTGCAGGCGGGGCTGCGGGGGACAGGAGGGCGGGAAGCAAGGACTGCACAGGTCCCACGGGGAAACGAGGTGTGGGGCTGGTCAGAAACGGGGTGTGGGGCTGGCAGAGAAGAACATGGAGTGGGACTGGGCCGGCCGTGAGGGAGCGGCCGCCTCTGGGCCCGCCCGAGGTTTGGCAGCAGTGCGGAGGGCTTTGCTTTGCAGTGCGTCCGCGAGTGATGGAACTGTGCCGGGCTTTGCCTGACAGCGCTGCTCCTCCCTTCCAGATGCTCTGGGGAAGGCTAGATATTCAGGCCAACGGGACAATCCGGCTGCGGGATGAAGAGCTGGCCTCCCTACGCCCGGCACGGCGGTTCCTGCAGATTTTAGAGGTGGAAGTTCCCAAAACACCGGCAGAGATCGAGCAGCATCTGAGATACTATTCACTGATTGACACTCCCTTGCCTTCGGCAGAGTTTGACCGTCTCCTTTTCACCAGTGTTTACAGTGCTTATCAGGTTCGCTCCATGCAGGGTCTGGATAAAACCCCTTGGATTGGCTTTTTCTCTCAGCTGGTTGATGAAGTCTTTCGTGACCTGTGCAAGGGGCTCTGCCCTGCAAATACCACTCTCTTCCAGGCTTCCTGGCCTTGGAAGGAGAAGCCTTCACATTTAGCATCCCTGAAACATTTCTATCGCTCTAACCTGCCCAGGGCCAAGAGAGATACCTAAAATGAGGGAACCCACCATAGAAAAGGACACACCTGGCTTCAGCAGCATCCTCAGTCATTTTCAATGCTTTCCACAGTGTGCAGGATTTTCTATAAATATGCCACACCTTTTTGTCCTGCTTTCTGCACTGTGCTGGCAACCCTCTCAGGATTTATGCACAGGCTTTTATTTTTAAATGAAAGAAGGACAAAACTGTAAAGTGCATTGCTCCCTTTCCTGATTTTTTGCTAAGTGGGCTGTGCTGAAGGGGGCAGTGCTACTTAGATGTCTTATCTATCTTGATCACTAATGCTTAGGAGAGATGGCTTGGAAGTATTTTTCCAGGATATTATGCTGGTATCATAGCTGACTTCATTTCAGATAATTCAGTTGATTCTCCTTATATTCTCCCTGTGGTTTCAAATACAAGATCTTTTCTCCTCCCCAGTACCAGCTAAGCAGGTTTTGTTGTGTTTCATGATATAGGTCACATACTTAATTTCGTTTTTCTCCTCACGTGGCATCATAATTTATGTGTCAACAGCAATTTCCCATCTCATGTATTCATTTTCTTTAAAAAGCAACCTGAAAATGTATGTATTCCATGAAACTTTCTAGTATTTGCAAATCATATTTACACATATACATAGCTTTGTTTCAGTAATTATTTTGGAATATACTTCCTGAAATCTCATTTAAATTCTGAAGGATCCTGACCTAGTTATTTCTTCAGTAGATTTTGCCTCTCTTCTATAAAGTTTTTTCTTTTGTACAGCTGTGACATATTACAAGCCAAACATAATAAGTACATAATCTCTATCCTCAAAATCAGAAATATAATGATTTTATAGCAAGACACCATTAACATTTATCTGTCATAAACACTGCAGCATGAAACTAAATAAATGTAATTATCTCCTCAGGAGAGTTTTGATTTTGGTTCTTGTTGTTTCTACCAGATTTCCTGCTGGCACTATAGGTACATCAATTTTGAACATTCATTGCATGTGCTTAGACGATGGGATCCATAATTCCCTTTCTAACAATATAATTTTTCCATGTTCAACAAAAGAGGCATGTGTGACCTTCAAAGTGGACACTGCTAGCTTCTGACCTAGTTAATCTTATTCCAAGCCACTGTAGCCCAACAGATGGAGAGGAGAAATGGTAAGGCAGGAACAAGAAGCCTGGAAGCAAGATGCCACAGACAATGGTTTTAGAGGTCAGCTTAGGGTTATGACAGAAGGAGATAGATTGTTTGTTGCTGGATTTTTGTTCTGTGTGTTTGTTTCATTTTGATTTGTGCTTTGGGGTTCTTTTTGTTTGTTTCTTTATTTGTTTTTCATCCCAAAGGATATGCGAATTAAAATCAGAATTTTATTTGAAGTAAAACTTCTTGTCTCACCTAATGTTCTCTTATTCTTATGCTGGTTTTTTTACATACTTCCAATCTTTACCTTGCATCCTTTTGCCAAATACGAAATATGCCCCAGTCTTTAATGTCTATGACATGTATGGAGTGACAGAGGCAGTGTGTGGCTGCATTCAAGTCCAGTTTGAGCAGAGTTATCACGAAAAAGCTGGGCTGAGATGGCACTAGTGCATGAAAATACTGTCTTGCTGGAGAATATACAACCTCAGCCATATGAATACATGGAAAAAGGCTGAGTGGGTTGGCTTGTGACTCGGATGCCAACACATTGCTTTGAACTCAGGATTTTGTTAGGAGCAGTTTTAGAGCATTGCTGCCTGTTGAATGGACTATAAGGTACACTGAAGTGATGTCATGAAGCTTTGTACATGCTTAAGATGATGCACTTTTGCAGTTTATGTATTTTTGGGATACAAACCAGGGCTTAGCTCAAGTGAAACAGCACCAGTGGTGCTACGATGAAGCCTCCAGTACTCCCATTACCTCCTCAGCGGATCCTGCTGGGCGCCCATCCGTCTGTTTGTCGGGACACAGCAGTGTCCGCTACAGCCACAGTGTCCTCTCCACAGGACAAACTCACGGTGTAACTCGGCACGTACGAAACCCTGGAACACGGGTGCTGAAAACATCACCCCGCGGTGCCTCTGACCCCACCTGGAGGAGGCTGTCAGGGCAGCACATGGCGGGTTAGCAGGACCCTCGCGTTCAAGGGGCTCATTTCTGGTAAAGGTAACGCCCCTGTGGTCAGCAGTGCCACTGCGTGGCGTGGTACTCCTCACACTTAGTGTTATGTGCCTGCTCCTCATCCAAATCTTTAGAGATTTAAAAATACATTTCTTATTCTTCTTACTTCCCTTGCTTCTGGGCTTTCAGAGCACGGTCTATTCACAGATTTGGGCCCTTATCTTTCACTACAAGAAGCCAGCTCTTTTGTTTGTTTCTAAATGTATTCTTTACATTAAATGGAAGCTGAGATTCTCAACCACAGCTTCTTGACTTCATCTACATCAGATAAAGAAAAGCACAAACCACAGTGAAACTTGCAATAAAATCATAAGAGGTACCAACCCTTCACACACACAAATGATTAAAAAGAGTGTACACAGACAGATTGGCTGAGTAACACATCCTCAGCTCACTTACCATGCTTCTCTCTTGCCTGAGCTGGTACTTCAGCCAGTAACAAGCACACAAGTCTCACAAAGCAGCATAAATTCCAAACTGAGAACATTCACATCTTTTGTATTTTTATTACATTCATTTTCATTACATTTATTCCCTCCCTGGATAAACAAGAAAAGTCACCACACCCTTTGCTCTCTGGATGTTGGAGATCTGCAGTAACATGACTGCAGTAGTTCTCTGATCCTCAGGATTTCACTACACTGCCCCACCCCCTGCCCCCAAACTATCTCATGCTTTATGTTAAATCAAACACCAACACAGGACACACAGCTACAGCCTGAAAGGGCTCTCTAGGGATGAATGGCACACACAGCAGTGGCCCTGCAGACAGGGCACAAGCGTGCAGCGTAAGGAAAGCACTGGACACATGACAGCATGCTCAAAGTAGAGGATGATGTTCAGAGAAGTTATACTCCAGTTCATGGCATCTTAGCTCTTCTTATTTCCTTTCACATCTGCATTTAATTGTTTGACCCTTGAGGTGAGCTGGCACCTGGAAGCCACTTTGGCTGAGCCTCTGAATAGATGAGGAAGCCTGTGAAGGTGATGTACTTGCCGTGGTTGCTGTAGGCACCATAGCCATCATGCTGATGGCTGTAGAGCCAAACGGTGTCCCCGTACTGCAGAGGCAGCATGATGCTCTGGCTCTGCATTTCCCGCCTCTTGGAGTGGTTGTCATCATAGATCATGGCCTGCACCTCATTGTGGTTCTTCATCAGTTTCACTGACATGGTCTTAAAGGGCATTTTGCCAATGGTGAAGGAGAAATAGTATGCACCAGGTATGCGGCACGTGAAGATGCCAGTGGAGGAATTGAAATCTTTTCCAATATTCACAAACTCTGTATCAAATGTGATTGGCTCGTGCTGGGTTTGCTTCTCATCTGTCCCCAGGAGACTTTGTGAGCGGGCAACAGAAAATGCAGAGCGAGGGTCTTGTACCCTGCTTGGTTGGTCAGACAACACATGTTGCTGGGAAGCTTCGTTTTGCTCTCTGGGAAGTTGCTGAATTGTGTGAGGGTGTGGCCCGAGCTCTTGAGAGCTAAAAGCATTCTGGAAGAAGGCAGAAGTGTCTGGGTAGATCAGGTAGCCATTGAAAGTTGTATAGGGGCCCACATTGCTGTAAAGAGCGTACTTGGGATCTCCATGTAAACGCAGCCAAACTGTGTCCCCGTAGTCAAGCTGCAGCATGGCACTCTGGCTGGCCACCTTCCGTTCCTTGCGGTGATGTTCGTCGTAGACAATCACCTGCACCTCATTCTTGTTTCTCATCAGCATGACAGACAAGTTTTTCTTTGGGTATTTCCCAACAGTGAAGGAGAAGTAGTAGGCTCCCGGGATCCGGCAGCGGAACAATCCAGTCTTGGGGTCAAAATCATTGCCAATATTTACATACACTTTGTCAAAGGTAATCACCATCTCAGAGCTCCCTTCCATGCTGCTGGTTCTGGCCACAGAGAAAGCAGAGCGAAATTCAGCACTGGTGTCTGCTGGGAAGCCATCTGTAGGAAGAAAAATCATGCACCAAAGGAGGCCAAAGATGATCTGAACGTTCAGTGTCATCATTGTACCTGGAAGAAAAAAGCAGCATATTTTAGAAGGAATAGCATTAATTTTCAGCTCATACACCAGCTGAAATCCAGACCTGAATATTGCTAAATAAACATGAAGATCTCTGTCCAAATATTAAGAAATTTCCAGTGTGTTCTCTGAGCAGTGTATGGGACCACACCGCAGTTCAGATCCCAGCACCACTTTTATATTCTTGTAGTGAGAGCTGGACCATTTTTAACCTGTACTCATGGAAAAAAAAAGAATCTTCTCCTTTGAAAGCCCAACTATCCTACAGCTTGTCTGCAAAACACCATGTTGCTCACACTGCAGAGGGATCTCAGAGCCTGCTGGGGCTTTGCCAGAGCTCCCTTTTGTTGTGCCTTTCTTTATTCGTAAGACCAAGGATGAAACAAAGCCCTACACAAACCCTGTATTACACAACTGAGACACAGCTGAGGGGCAGGGAGAAGAGGACAGATGCTCTAGAGATTGCCATGCAGATGCCATTGCCTCACAGTGCAGTAGCTGTTTCACACGATGTGGAAGCTGGAAGCTAAGTAAGTTGTTAGATCCCATTACTCCAACATGAATCTGTGAAAAGTATAAAGAAATACAAAGATGAAGGAATGTCTAGGGAAGAAAGACAATTGAGAAAATTACTGAAATAATTAAAAAAAGGAAGGAAAACAAAATGGTAAGTAAAAGGAAAGTCTCCTAAAGTGCACAATTCCTGAGAGAGAACTGAAATACCAAAAATGGGGAAACAATTCCCTAAATGGACAACAGACCAGACATAAAAATCTCTTTGACCACTAAAAAAGTTAGGAGCTAATAGGATTTTCTGCTTCTATTTTCTGTGAATTTTTTTTTGGACCGAGGCCAAAAATTATCTATTAGTGCTTTCAGGCTGGAAACAAAACTGCCAGTCATTCCAGTGAGAAACTTCTCTTTCTGTCACCTCTCTGTGCTTATTAAAATATCATTCATGCTAGGAGGCAACTGCCTGGTTTGCAGTCTGCTCCATCTGTCACCCCAAAACTGGTGCCTTGCCAGCCTGCAAACAATGAATTCACAGACCAGCAGAACAGAAGCAAAACATGCAACTCATTGTGGGGGGGAGGGTTGAAGACACATCCTGCATTAAAAAGGATAAAGGGGCAAATATTTGAATCATCTGAGATGGCCTAGTAAGGCAGACAGAATGCACATAGACTATGAGGTGGCAATGGGATCCTGCTTTGGCAAGACATAATACCTAGAATCACTCACCAGCAGGAATTCAGCTTGAGCCCTGCTCTTTCACACTTCAGAATAAAACTGAAATCCGAGGATTTAATATGCAAGAACCCAAGAATAAATTAGATTCTCAATTACATGAAAATGCCACACTAGCAAAGACTAAAAGAAATATCCATCCATGTCCCAATTTCACCTTAGATCACTTCTCTCAGACATCTGTAGCAGGACTCTCAGCTTAAGCAGGCTTATAAATTTGTTGGTGAAAGGCTGAGCAAGGAGAGTTTGCTGTTCAGTGGAGCAAGGACAGGCTGCTGATCAGTGATAACACTGAGCAAGGATAACACTGCTCTTCTTAGTGCTGAAGAATGCTGAGACCAGCTTGACTGACCTATCAGATTTACCATGAAAACATGCAAGACAGATGTTCTCTGAAGGAGGCTGGGAGCAGCAAGGATGTGCAGGTCCTGATTTCGAAGTGAGGATCAGAAGTGTTGAAGAGAAGAAACTAAAACGCTGCCAACACATTTTTCAGCAGAAAGCATGTTTTGCTGAGTAAGTCTGAGAACACATAATCTAAAAAATGCCTATTTTGAATGCATATTAAAGTCAATCACTTTATACTATAAAAGGCCAGTGTCACTTTTGCACAGCAAAGATTTCTAGCATACCTTCCTAAGGTGTGTGAAGATCCTTCCCTTCAGTGAGGAAACTCCTCAAGGTTATTCCTTGAGGCTGAACAAAAGAGATTTTCCCAGCTGTTGGTATGGGTAAGTAACATTAATCTCTGCTTAACAACTATTCTGCTACCTCGAATATAATTGCTTTAATATAATTGCTTCAAAAACAGTGCATTAAATCAGTAGTAATAGTGATCCATACTGTGTAGTAAATATTTCTGATTAAGCTTTTTCCCCCTAATCATTATTGCAATAAATTTAAATAAATAAATAATGTTATTTATATAAATATATCTGGTTTGCCATCCTTAATTCTGCAGGATGAAGTTGTAAAAAAGCTTAATTACACCTGTGTAACTCTTTAGAGATAAACCACTGACTAAGTCTGGGGCTAAGATTGTATTCAGCTGTACCTTGGCTCTTCTCTCAGAAAGAATTTAAAAAGTAAGGGAGTTCTTTCTGTATCTTGTGGCTTCTGCTTGTGAAGAGAGGGCTTCTCTAACAAACTTTGTCTGAAGTTCTCATTCTGCCTGTGACATCTCAGCATTTTCCTCCATGCCCCTGAATTCAGAATGTTTTTCCTGACCTAGCCTGCTCCTCCAGGCCTCCATGGGTGGCACTGAAAGTTGCTGAGAGAGCTGACTGATGTCATTTTTGAGGCCACTCTCTATCATCTTTGAAAGGTGATGGAGATCAGAGGAGGTCCCTGGTGACTGGAGGAAGGCACATGTGGCACCCATCTTCAGAAAGGACAAGTGACACTACCTGAGAAACTACAGGGAGGTTGACCAGTTAGCCTCTCACTTTGGTCCCTGGGAAAATCATGGGATGTTCTTCTTAGAACATATTTTTAGTGAAAGGACATGTAATTTAGCACACGTTATTTAATTGAACATAGACTAATTGAACTGATTGCCTTCTTGTGGGAAGAGATCAGTGGATGTCATGTGCATTTTAGCAAGACTTTTGTTTCAGTTTCCCAGAGCATTCCTCTATCCAAATTGTGATGTTAGATAAGTGGACTACTAGAAAAGTGAAAAACTGACTGGATTATCAGGCTTGAGAACTAGTGTTTAATGTTTAATTTCAGATGTCCTCTTCAATATTATTTATCAATGCTCTGAGAAGCAGAAAGAATACCCACTGATCAAGACTGCAAATGACACCAAAACAGATGGTTCACTAATATACTTGGAAGCACAGCTGCTGTTCAGAGGGACCCAGACAGACTGGTGGAATGGACTGAAAAGAAATTCAGTGATGATAAATGGAAAATACTGTACCTGAATGGACTAACCTGTGTGTTGGTACAGAATGGTGACTGACTGGTTGGGAGTCAGTCTGAAAAGGATCTGAAAAGGATCTAGGGGTCCAGGAGAACAGTAATTTGTACCTGAGATAGCGCTGTGCCCTGCAGGTACTGAAGGCTTACAGCATTCTGGGGTGCAGAACAGAACACAACCAGGAACCACAGACTGTGATTTTTCCTCTTCAGTTGGCACTTGAGTGACTCCAGAAGAGGGCAGCCAAGATGGCTGAGGTCTGATGCACCTGCCCAATGAGGAGGGGCTGAACTGGGCTTGTTTAGCATGGAAAAGAGAAAACTTGGTGGGGAGATCTAGTAGCAGTCTTCCAGTGCCTTTAGTGGTTCCTGACAGTGTGAGGTACTGCACTGATGGGCATGATGGAAGAACAGACAATGGTCATAAAATCCAAAGGGGAAGAGTCAGACCAGATCTAAGCAAAATAAGTCCATGATGAGGCAACTGAGAATGTAACAGTTTGGCCAAAGAGACTGTGAGATCTCCATCCTTGGAAATTTACCAATAAGACTGGATTAAGCTGTGAGCAACCTGGTCTGCACTCAGTGTTGGCCCTGCTTTCAACAGGAACTTGGCCTAGAGACTTCCTAAGTCATGATTCCTGATTCTGTAACTGAATCCCATAGCTACTGCCTTCTCACTGTTAAAATTCACTCCCTAATAACCCTAGTTATGGCACTTACATGGAATTAACCAGCTAACAGCAAGTCTAACAGACAGATTATTTTCCATCCAGCAAATTAAAGCATTTTCAATGAAACTATTAATCCATAGCTAAGTGTCACTCATCTGCCTCCATG
Source organism: Illadopsis cleaveri (assembly GCA_013399915.1). Taxonomy (NCBI): domain Eukaryota; kingdom Metazoa; phylum Chordata; class Aves; order Passeriformes; family Timaliidae; genus Illadopsis; species Illadopsis cleaveri. Next base: position 20,410 of record VXBB01024401.1, read on the forward strand.
CTGTCTTTATTTTTCCTGACTTTGTAGTTTATGTGTTCCTCAGGGCAATGGCTGTCTCTCTTCCCATGTCTGTACAGCATTTGGCTACTGCTGCCATTTAAACAATACTAATAGACCCTAATATCCCACCAAGAACTAAATGCCAAACTGTCACACTCGTGAGCTCAGCCTCTGGTTCAGCAGTATTATTTTTGCATAGTGCTACATCTAGCATGGCAGGCTCATTCCAGCTTCCAGCTCAGAAAACCAAGCCCTAAAGGCAAACTTATAAGGGCTATTAGAGGCTATTAGATGTTCTTGAGTCATACTCTTTCATTGTTATTCCAGTGATCACCATGGTGTGGCTGCATGGAGAACCAGGATGGCTGTGACATGGCTGCATGCTCTTGACATAACAAATGATAGGAAAGGATTTGGCATGTGCATATTTAGCAACAAGCCTGCTTCTCTGAAATGCTGCCTGTGCTCCAGACCTTGTTCAGCATATCCAGGAGTCAGGGGGGACACTGAAAGCACATCACTGCTGGCCAAAAAACACAGAAAGACAAAACACACAAAGCTTAATAAAGTGTGTAGTGAATCTGACCTTATGATCCTTCAAATGACCACTATCCTTGTTCCTTTTTGAAAGCTCATTTCTCCGTAATAAGGTCACTTATTAAACATTGGATCACTCAGTACAGTTGCAAAGACCCTCTGCTGCTGCCATCCCTTATTTATCAGCTCTTTCCAAAAGCAAGTAATTTAAATAAGGCAGTTAATTATGTTGCACTTCCATTAGCAAGTTGTTTCCTTGACAGCTCCCACTCACCACTTTAAGCACTATTTAGGTTCTTTTAAAAATAATTTAGAAAGTATCTAATAATTGCCTCTCACACTAAACCAGTCTAAGAATAATTTGCCAATCCTTAGGAAGACACATCCAGCTACAGGGGTGCCATAAACAGAGGCCACTCAGGACAGCTTTTGGACTTGAGTATTGTCATAGTAATTCTGAAAGATAAAGATGCCAAAATGCCCTGTTCCTGCCCCAAAATTGTTTCTGGTGCCCAAGTCTCTTTTACTGGTATAGTTTTCTCCTGGCAGGGAAGAGATAGCACCGGGGATGTGAAGCTGAGCATGGACATTGTGGCATCAGCCTTGAGTTCATGCTATGATCAAAGTTTTAAAACAGAAGAGTGAGGTGAAAGACCCAGGCTAGAGATGGAAAGTGGGTCTTCAGCATGTGGCAGCTGTGCTATTCTTATTACATATATGCAGAAATCAGGGCCTTTTCTCCCCTACCCTGCCAATCCTTATTGTCCCAACACCACAGAAGCATGGAATGAAGCTAAGCAAACTCAAGGGATAAATTAGGTAGGCTACTGCTTTTACTTTAGGCAGTACCAGCAGGGACAGCAGCCCACAGAGAAGTCAAGAAACTAATTTTGGAATAGGAGGCACACAACACATGACGCAGCTAAACAATTCTCAAAGACACTGGCATTAAATTAGTGACCTGAAAAAAAGGGACTAAAGTGGTACTGACTCACAGAGTAGAATAAGAGCTGCAAAACTTTCTTGTAAAGAAAACTCACTATTTGCATGACCCAGGAAATTTTAATAGCTTTGAGTTTGCTGGAGGTGATTTTTCTGTCCTGGAACAGAATCAATCCACCAGTGAAAAGACAATTAGTTTTATTCTTCTATTGAGACACATGGATTTAAAAAAGGACATTCAACAATAGAAAGGTCACCCCATTTCTACACTTGCAGGACAGACCTACTTGTGATACCCACAAGGGTTTTCTTTTTATTCCAAAATATTAATTATCCAGATTCCCTAGTCCTACCTTATGCAAGAGTCCTTTAATTTCAGTGGGAGTTTTGCCAGGAGTATCACTGAAGAATGAGATATGAAACGAAATTGAAGCAGTACAGTTGGATCAGCTGTTACTAAAAGGTTTTTTAAATCCTGTAAGCTGCAAGAGCAAAGCCCTGTTCTCCCTAGCTCTCACCCTAATATTTAAGGACAGCTGCAAATGTTTCAATTATTTGAATCAGTGAAAGCCTGTGTAATGAACATCCTTCTTGGATTATAGTTAGCAAGATTTCTTTTCCCAAGATACCACATACTGTCTGTTCCACTCCTCCAATACAGATTAAGAGCATCAAATAATGATGCAAATGCATCAGTTCTTCCAACACCAAAAAGAAATTAATTGTAGCACATCCTCAAAAGCAAAATCTGTATAAGAGTACATGAGTAACAAAATCAGTGATTCACTTATGGCTCTGTCCTTTCTCTGCTTTTGATGAACATGGTTATTTTTTTAACTCTGGCACAATCCTGGGAGGTAAAACATTGTCTAAGCATTCAGGATGCCTTTTGGAAACTATATGTCACACCTTGAATGACAGACGTATTATGGCATTAATATACAAAGTGCTTAATTTTGACTGTTTCCCTGAGTCAAGGGAGAGTCCTTTAACATAATAAACCAGCTTTTGTGTACTCAAAGATCTGTAGAAAGGCAAAAATTATTTTCAAGTGCCTCAATTCCAGCCATGCTCAGGAAAAGGAAGATTTTTTGGAGAGACTTTTTTGGCAGAAGCCACTACCGTTACTTTGCATTTCAGGATATGATTAAACCTGCTGTTTCAAACCAAGCCCCAACAACTCTGTTTAAGCTAAAATGATGTCATGTGAAATGATGTAAATTCACTGACCAAAATGAAAACATGATAGTTCTGACATTAAGATTTTTCTTCTTTAACATAATTTAAGAAAATTTGTCATACACATTTGAAGTGCCAGGGCCACACATTGCATCTGCCTTTTTGGCCACCATTATATTTTAAAATACATTAATTTAGACAAAGTGGTGTTTTAGTAGAGAATATGGCTGAATAAATCCTAGGTGGGAGCAAGGAGTTATTCCAGCAAACTAATGCTTTAAGATGTAATAATTTTTTACATCCTTTTCTAAATGAACACATTACACAAATCCAGCTCTCCATCATGTACACACTGCTCAAGTAAACAGAATTAATACTTCAAAGTAAAGAAACATACTCTAACACTGGCCAAAAGTGGAAGAACAGAAAACATGGCTAGAACATTTGAGTTCAAACCGTAGTTCATAAAATATGTTGAATACTGTAAAGTTGTTTTGCACACGCAGTTAAGTCAACTGTTGATCAGCAATCATTGAAATTACACCAGCAACAAACAGTGAAAAAAACCAGCCACTGATGAGAAGGAATTCAGTGACAATCAGCTTCTGTTAAAGCAGAGACCAGAGGAGACTGAAAACCACATCTTGAGAAAACCAAAAGTCTGTTGCTGTACAGTGTTTATTTAACACTGCTACCTTTAGACATATAAAACTGAGACTATTTTAACAGTTGGAATTTTCACATGGATCCCATTACAGTTACAGTAATGCCAAAGTTAAACCATCTCTTTTCTCACCCCCAAACATAATTTCTTTTTTTAACCTGGATTATCTGTGCATTTCTTTTTCCTGGTGTGCACTTCTATTTCCTGGTCTGCACAAGAGATGCTGAGACTGGGAATAAGGGTTTATTGTAGTATTTCATCTCTCCAAGCAGGAATCATTGCTGCAGCACCAGAAGGCAGATCACACTGACATAAAGGATTAACAAAGAGTCTGGCCTGGAATACCAGGAGGTATTTTGATAGGCAAAAAAAAGTATCTGACACTTTGGCAGCAAATACCATAAAGATCTCAGTTAAGAGAGTGAGAGAGGAAGGCCCCAGAGGCAGACTGCACACTGCAATCAAGTTCTAGAGAGAGAGGCCTCAGAGAACTAAGAGGATGGAGTAGAGGGCAATTTCCTTGCTCCAGGTAGCTGGGCTAGAAGCCATATAGCAGGAGGATTTACCCACAGAAGTCCTGGGGTTTTTTTGCCTGTGAAGGTAAAACCATATGAAGCAAAAGGACACTGCCAGAGAGACTGTACCAGCAACAGACCTACAGGGGTGACAGACACTTTACGAGAAAGAATGCTGAGTACAAGCAGTGCAATTCGGGCTATTCCAATGTGAAATTATTCTTTAAAAATGAAGAAGACTTATTTACAGGGTTTTTTTTTAAAACTTCTCAGCTGGCTTAAGATACTTAAACTTCTGGACCTCTACGGACCTAAGCAATAGTTTGCTTCAGTGCAGCTGAATTAATATTTTCATCCTCCAATCATGTTCACAAGAAGATGAGGTTCCTGGGCTATTCTCAGAGTTGATGCTGTATTTGTCAATTTTCTTTTAATCCTTAGTTATAACAAATACTTAGAGACATTAAATGTCATCAAGATGAGAGTAAATATTCCAGTTAAACACAGGCTGTACAGCCTTTCCTTCCTGTTCCCTGTTGCCTTCCACTTTCATTCACATTCCCAGTCATCCAGCAGGACACTATGGCACCATCAGCTGGGCAAAATCTTGCAGTGATTCTTTCATGTCCTTCTCTCATTTCCTCACTAAGAATGAAAACAACTGTTAATAGTAGGTTTATTTGTCCAGGAACTTATAGGAACCTGTGGTACCTGAGCCTCACAAAGATAGTAAATAGGAAAGCAATTTTGACTGTCTATACATGATAGGAGCTGCAACTTCTGTGTTACACCTTCCTGTGGAAGACTGTTGTCCTGGAAATTGTGATGATGTTACAAGAGATACTGGAACCTTGTGGTATGCTCTCAAGGCTTATTCATTGTCCTCTCTGTAATGGTTTTATGTCCTCAATCTTCCTTCTGTGAGTTTGTGCTCCTGCTCTTTGTATCAGCCAATATATGATTTTAATTTAACTGCAATGCAAGGTCCTAATCAAATAAAGAACAAGTTTTAGCTTTTTCTTTTCTGTTTTCTTTTATAGTTGCATAGCCACATCTGCTCTCTCTTTCTCACTTCAGTGGGCAAATAATCATAATTTTTTTCCTGGAACTCTGCACCTGCAGAAGTTGTTTTCAAACCCTTCCCCCACTCACTGGAATGCTGCCCTCCAGTCATTTCTCTAAGACCTGTCACATCACCCACCTGAGTAAAAGCTAGAGGGAATTTGCGGGTTCTTCTGGTTAATCATCAAATCTCAAGTTAGCATAAACCTGTGGAGTCCAGCAGTGGTCCCCTATGGGAACTAATGGACAGCTGAGTGCCAGCCGGGATTACATGTCATGACAACAAAAAACATTTTTGTTTCATCGTTATGTCTGAACTCACTGCCTGCTATGAGCTGATTTAGTAAACCAAAAATTTTTATAAGTTGGGTAAATCTGGTCTCCATCCTGACTACCTGCAGTTAACAGAAAACTTCCAGAAAGGATGAGATTAGTTTTACTTTGCTTGATAAATCAACTTCTAACGTTATGTTTTGCCAATGGAAACATCGCTTTGTCATTTTATCCATCAAAGACTACACTAGATATACTTTGAGAAAACATCACATGCTACTGACTACTGTTTTCTGACAGCAGGCTTTGCAAATCTATCTGAAAAAAACTCTGCATGTACTGGGGCATTTTCCTACAGGAATGCTGCTTTCCTTGCAAGTTTTTTAGCATGTCTTGACAGGTAAGTCAGGAAAACATGCTGTCTTTTAACATCTGCCATCACACTCAGCCAAAACCCCACATTCATTTCTTTTCATGCCCTGCTGTTTCATTACTGTAGAGAAACTCAGTGAGCACTGAATTGCACTGCAGTGCTGGTCTACACTGTCAACATGCAGCAACATCTCAATTTGGAAATTCACTGAGCTCTAGTTTAGTGAAGAAGGTGATAAAAGGCATTAAGATCCATGTATCTTTCATCTCTGCTCTGGCATTTTCATTTCTGCCCCTCCTCCTGCTGGGTCAGGACACAGACCTGGAGCCACAGAACAAGCACCATGCACTCAGCAGTGGTCAGTATTATTCCAGAATGAAAATTCTGTGGGGGGGAAAAGGGGTGTCAGTCAAAGTCCACCTACGCTAATAAGTTTTTTTTCTGTCCCTACTCTCCAACTGGATCATAGAATCATAGAATGATTTGGGTTGGAAGAGACCTTAAAGATCACCTAGTTCCAACCCTCTGCCATGGGCAGCGACACCTTCCATTAGACCAGGTTGCTCAGAGTCCAATCAACCTGCCCTTGAGCACTTCCAAGGATGGACATTCATAACCTCGCTGGGAAACCTGTTCCAGTGCTTCATCACCCTCACAGGAAAGAATTTCTTCCGATTATCCATGATAATCCTGTTGCTTTTGTATCCAGTGAATTGGTAGACAGATCAAGAAACAATCATTGAAAAATAATCACTGCCTGGGACTACCCTCATTTTTGTTACCAGAAAGTCGAGATACCTTGAAATAGAGACTTCCCCTGGTATGGAACAGGAGGTCTTGATGAACACTGAAATTCTTCAATACACATATTGACCTTCAATATCAATTTCTTTTAATGAATCAGGTTTATCCAATACTTGGTCCACTAGCACTCTCTCTTTTATATCTACAGATACACAATTAAAAGCAGCAAAGTAAATCAGCAGGGTTAGTAATTATCATGGTCATTCATACTGACACTTCACAACCAGCAATGTGTAGTTTCCCCATTTTCAGTGGTCTTGCCAAATCCCTTGTGACCAGACCTCTCTGAGAAAGATCTATAGACAGCTGGAACCTGAGCTCTTTCAGTTTTTCAGCCATTTTACTAGCAATTATTTCTCAGAAGGCTATAGCTGTTGCAAACAAGGCAACCCAAGGCTGTGAACTGATATTTGATATCTTCAGGAAAACTATAGTTTTTGCTTCCACTTTTAAAACATTGAGTATATTTTGGTCCATTGATTTAATCAGCTTGTCATCTTTCTCAACAGGGAACTGTGAAGTTCCTCCCCAACACCCTGCATAAATCAAGTTTTCACTTCACAAGTTTTTGAACCTGGAGTTTTCTGTGACAATCTGACACAGAGGTGCTGCCGCCTACAAGGCAGAATCTAAGGAGGCCCTGGATGGAGTGACAGAGAGAAGCATTCCTGAACAATGCCCTCAATACACACATATCTTTACAAGGTTTTTTTCAATATCTGCTTTCTAGCTTTATGTTGCCTCCAGTATTTAAAAAATGTCAGTCCTCTCATAATGGCAGTAGAAATGCTTGTGTGACCATTTCTGTAAAACTCCATCTGCACTGGGGAGCTGCTGGTAAAAGGCTCTGGCATTGCCATCAGAAAGCGCTGCTGGGCACTGCCGTTCACTCATCAGCTCCTCATTCACAGACAGGAAGCGCTCAGTGCCTGTCAAGTGCTCGCAGATTCCCGGCTCATCTCCATGACCAGCCAGTTTCCTCCCAGGCAAAATTGCCTTTGACAGCTTGAAGCTGATGCCTCTGATTTTGCTTATAGGAAAAGAATTTTGTTAAAATACTGAAATAACAACTGCAGCAATGCATTGGCAGGTTTTACCTGATTTTTACATTCTAGTTGGACATAATATAAGGAATATGAAGGATATGGCTGCTCTGAACCCTGCTATGCAGGTGCTTCATTTAAAGCAGGCTTGGATAGCATTACTTTGCTATTAAATACGCAGCTCATACTGAAAGAAGGGCCATTTGCAACAGCCTACACAATTTCCTCACAGCCACACTGAGAAATTCCAGTCATGCACCCTAAACCCAAACATTCATATTCAGTTCGTATTTCAAGACAGTGCTTCCTCTATTCAAATTCTTTCAGTCCCCTACCTTCGGTGTAGCTACTTCTGTCTAACACCTCTCCTTTTCAAGATAATTACCAACATTTTCCACCAGGAGAAACATTTACCATCTGCAGAACCCCCTCCAGCATGTTCAGTGTTTTTCTGCACAGTCTGTCTCAAATTTCCTCACAAGTTTCCTGGAAAATAACCCCCTCACCTTGCTGTCTCTTCCTAACAGTAAAAATAGGATTTTTTTTTACATTAGCTATATTTGCCTTTTCTCCTTCCAGAACCACCTTGTTCCAAAGCTAAATTTCCTTTAGCATTGGATCACAGTAAACCCTCTTTTGGATACCCTTTGTGCCTCTCAAGTAAAGACTGTTTCATACACTCATCTGAGAAGTAAAGACAGTAAAAGCAAGGATGGGAAGAGGAATGATGAAATAAATTCAGGCAAAGCAGTACAAGCTGATGTCAAGCACTCCTCAGTCCTTGGGTGGAAGAGATGTGAATTCACTTTGAAATATCTGGGGCATCAAGTGGCTGGCTTTCTAGGCATAAATTATTTTTCCCAAGGTGTTCCAGCAGTAATGGAAGATGGGGGGAGGGGAAAAATCCATCACTGCTTATATAGTGTCCCAGTTTGTTCGCATGTGTCCCAGAGTAAATAAAAAATGAGGATTGCCATCAATTTATGGATAATTCCAGTGCAAAAGTGTTTGAATCACAAGAGATCATTATGCTAATATGTTCACTGAGCAACAGCCCCATGAAAACAGGCTACTAAAAAGTGCAACTGGACTCTTCATTTTCTCCTTGTCTTGTTCATTCAACACAGATTCTTTCCAGCAGTTGCTTTGCAGCCTTTCAGTCCTAGAGAGTACCTGTTTTCACAGAAAAAAATTCCTATTGCCTGCTTGGTATAAAAACACTTCCACTCCTCCCAGTGTGTCTTTAACTTCTTTAAGAGCTTTTCTTTTTGTCTGAGTGAAAAGGTCTAAAGCCTGAGGAGAGAGAAAAATCCCTCTCCCTTTAGAGGATTAAACAATTATTTGGTTGGACTCAGAATGTGTTCTATTCAGGATCTTATGTGCAGCCCACCACTTCAGCATCTGAAAGTGTTGATCATTGCTCTCTTTTTTCTTTCTACTTGTCTCCTCACAGAGATCCAGGATTTTTCACCATGCACAGGGGACTGTCTGTTCCATTTATTTTAAACAATATATGTTAAACCATGAATACTACAGGACCTAGATTTTCTCTCCCTGGATAAATGCCTAAAAATATGAATCATAGGACTACGATTTATTTTATTCTTATTCTGAATTCCATTATTTTATTTCATTTTACCTCTAAAACCCATTTTGGACTATACCCTTTCATTCAAGGAATAAAATACTAGAAAAGTTTGTATTTTCAGTTCAGCTAATTTTACTAACTGCTAATCTTGATTAATTTTTCTTCTTCCATTGCATTGTTTTCAGCATTGATAGACTCAATCAAGCATCTGCTCCCAGGAAATCAGAACGCCCCATTCCTTCCCTTTTCTTCCAAAAAGAGAGACGTCTTTTAACGGTCTTCTAGTAAGCTCTTACTCTTCTTTCAGGCTCTTTTCAGAAAGAGCAGGTCTGTGGTATTGTGGTACCCCTAGATATCAGACAAACATCAGAACAGGGCCAGCTGACTTCTATTACATTCACATAAAATGATTGCCTTTGTAAAATGATAGAAGAATGGTCTAGAGGAGAACTTAAGACATTAAACAGTCCCAGGTGCTTTCCTATTACAGGATCACTAGCCTTATTTGACTCTTCACAGATAATTGCCTAATCTGTTCTTAAAACGTCTTCAGAACTTCCCTATATCAAATATTCAACTGTTTTTATTATTCTAGGTTTTAGAAAATTATTTTTGTAGTTTAAAATAATCATCCTTTCTGATACTTCTTGCTGTCTGCTCCATCCACCATGAGCGCAAAGAAAAGATCATTCCCTCCCCTATTTTTTTATCTGAAGACTGTTATATTCCCCTGTCAAATTTCTAGTTCAAAAATTACAGTTATTTCAAACCATCTTGCAGGTTGCATTCTTCTGACCTTTGATAAGTCCTGCTGCCCTCCCCTGGACTCCCTCTGATTGAATTGCACCTGTCTCAAAGTGCAGCAACCAAAACTTAGCACAGCCCCCAAGCTGAGGCTTTGGCCTCAAAGCAAAAGGATTGCTTTTTGTCTTCCAGGCTTCCATGTCTTTTACATATCCGAGCAAGATATTTGCCTTTACTTGCAACAGCATGACATTGACTCATATTTAGCTTGTGATCTATCATTACAGACTCTTTTCCGTGGAGTTGCAACCTAGTCATTTACTTCTGGCTTGTGCTTATCTGGTTGGTAATTCCTGCCTTATTGTAGTACCTCGTATTTATCCCTACTGAATTTCATTCAGCTCTTTTCCTAGAAGGTCTTCCAATTTATTGGAAAAATTTTGAATTCTAGTATTTTCCTACAGCATATTTCAAGTGTTACAGTTTTATGTCCCTGGAAAATGTGACATACCCACTCCTTATATTACCATTCAGGTCCTCTAAGAAAATACTGAATAGAAGCAGATCCTGGGCACCCCAATGCAGCTACTGGGTGGCTTCTTACTGTGTGTTAAGCAGCTTGTGGCCTCTCTGAAGGACTGGCACATACTAAAAGCACATGAGCATATGAGCTCTGAATCTTCTGATACTTAAAGAAGATCTGCCTGTTCAGATAATCATGTTTACCCAGTTTATACCTGCTATGCCCCATGCCTCACCAAAACAAATATTTGCTACTAACATCCAACCATAGTCAAGAATCTCAATTTTTACATTAAAAAAACCCCAAAGCCAAATGAAATCTCTCACTCTTATTCTACAAATAGCCTTTAATATGTAAACTGAACAGAAACCAATTCTTTTAGAACTTGCTGGAATACTGACAAAATAATTGGGAAAGATGTGACCATTTCTCTTCATAGATTTAGAGATATGACAGAAATGTCCCAATTTATTGCATTCACTGTAGTTACAACAGCAGCATAGGCTTCAAGGGCAGCACCAACGCAGCTGGTTGATTTCAACAGACTGAACATCTCCTTTGCTCTTGACCAATGACTGCAGAATCTTTTCTTTGGAGCTTAAAAACCAGCCATGACAGTCACAAGCAGGCACATCGCAGACAGTAAGCCTTTGTGTACATTGGAATAAAGATGATGTGGTATTCCTCCTGACAACAGAGGCTTAACTCTCTTGTCTAGCCCTGATTCTTATTCCAGTAGTCATTACCACTGCGCCCCCAGACTCCTTAACCCAATATGGACAGTTTTCCTGGCACTGTGACTGAGGCCCTGGCACAGCAGAAAACATGCATGGTGCGAATTACCCAGCTGGAGGGCAAAGAAGGAGAAATTATAAATTTTCCCTGTTTCCCAGTGGGGCCCTAGTAATCAGTTATTAGCCCCTGGAGTAGTCACTTATTGCTTGCTCTGTGATCATCTGATTCTGGCAGTGTTACCTCTGCTGGAAACCTCAGACCTTTGATTAGATGCAGCAGGAATTCCTCCTTTGTTCTCTAACCTGTCTGGAGGAAGTATGCAACTAGAGAGAACTTTACAGGGACAAGAAAGAACTCAGGGGTAGACTTGGTATTCACAGAGCATCAGTTGCACAGCAGTTGTGTAGTACTGGCTTATCTCATTTGAACATCACACAAATTTCCTTATCTAGGAGAGGGTCAAAGCAAAAGGTACAGAAAAGCTGAAAGGAAAAATAAAGTCCTGACTTCCACTTGGATTGGCTGGCCAACAGGGTCTATACTAAATTTCTGAGTGCCAAATGAGAAGTGAGAGGCTTTTAACTTCTACTGGGTGAAAATCAGAGTCAGTATTTCAAATATTGCAAGATGAACTATCAAATTGTGAAGCCTTAATGTGTCTTCCAAAACAGTACAAAGAACCTCACCCCTATAGACTATTCAGTAAACTGTAATTCAGTGAACATCATTTTCCTTAACTGTGCACCTTGGAGTAGAATTCATGCTTCATACTTTGGTGATTTAAAAAGGTGACTGCACGGAAGAGTTCAGGAGTAAAACCCACCAAATCCTAAAATCTGACCTCAAATGCTGATAACAAAGCCCCAGAGTTCAGCATCTGTACGACTACGGCAATTTTAAATCCTATTTTTTTTTTCTCTATCCTTTTGCCTAAAAGTCAATGCAGAGATGAGTATCTCTTGGAGGGAGACATTTCTCAGCTGAAAATATTATATTTTCAGAGGTACTCACCTCCTTGGAAATCTACTGTCACTACCAGCACCAGTTCATTTCATTGCTTTCTGCCTATAACTAACCATAAGAATGGGTGAAATTCTGGCACAATGACAGTGATCACTCAGAGGTTCATTGCCTGCCCACTTTCTGCTAGCACTGGCCTTTTTCTTTTGGTCTTCATATTACAGGATGCTTTGCACAGAAGGTTCAAACTATCTTGTCTGTTTACACCTTTGACATATCATTTTTCTCTGTGTGCCTGTCTTCATCTAAGTTACTATTTCATACAAGAGTAAGTCTTCCAAGAGCTGGTGATGAACAGGCAGCCTTGCTGCTCTTCCAAAATTCACCTATTATTAAAATGGAGACTAAAAAAGCTCTCATACACTACATGATTACAGGTCACAGGATAGTTATCCTGTTTTTTCACAAGTATAGCTGCTGCCATTGTGGGCCCACTCAGCCTTCTGTACTTGGAAAATATGAATGGTTCACAGTTTATGAATGGAGAGCACAGCACAATGGATAGATGATTACACAAGTAAAATATAAATAACAACAACACAACTAAAACAGAAATAAGAACAAAGGGTTCTGGGTTTGGGCGCCAAATCTCTGGTCCCAATGTATTTTATTTCTGCATCTGTTTCTTCACCTGCAAAACAGCAAATGTCTGTAACACCAACAAATGATCAGATTTAAACCAATTCTATATCAAAGCTATGGGTTCTGCATTATGGTAAGCATATGCCCTCTGAAGGCATTGCTTCTTTCAGATGGGAAATAGAAAAATAGAAAACTCATCTGTAGAGCCTAGTCTATGAACCATTCAGCACTTTGAATTATAGCTTTTTAGAGAGAAACAGAAGGAATGCACAGGGTAATGCTGCTCTACTGGGAATCCTCATTCTTCCTTGACATACCTCCTAGTGCTACAAATTAACCCTTAAAAATGGCTGGACAAGCAAACAGCTGCCATATGCCAAGATAGGATTGCAGCCTCACTGGCGAAATGTTTCAAACTCTTGTTACACATCATGTCCCTGGAGAAGAGAAACTGCAGAAGGTTGCAATAGCATCAGAATGAATAATTGAAGCTCGGCTCATTCAGTATGTGCATAAACGGAAGGGTCACAGTGCTGCCTTCTAGTCAGCCGGCAGCGCAGAAACTCACCAGTGTCTAATAGAAACATCATCTGGAGATACTGACCTACTTCTCCGGGAGCTTTTACAGAGTGGGTTGAGGAGACGACAGTGGGATGGCCAAGTACACAGAGGATTAAATCATATTATCTAACAGAAACCTGCACATAACAGAATCAGTTGCATATGCTACTCTTGGAAAAACCCTCGGGACTTTGTCCCACCGAGAAACCAGAGATCCATGCAAGATTAATGCTATTTCCCACCTGAGAAACTGTCCCTGTGGGAATTTGCCAGGATGCTCTTCACCATGGCGAGTCCTTGGGAGGTTTTCCTACCTCGTCTCCATGACAAGTGGGGCCAAAATTTTACACCCTTTCCCACATAAACACTACAGCCATTTAATACTGGGAATGATAGGTGTGAGGGAGGGCAACTCGAGCATTTCCCGCTATTGTCCAGCCGCTCGGTGGGAACGGAAAGAGCGCAGCCCGCCCAGGTGGCCGCCCACGCCCTGCCCGCCGCCCCGAGGGCCACGGGCTGGGACACCGCAGGGTGCCCCGAGCGCAGCCCCCCTTCTCCAGGACCGCGGCGGCCGCCGCCAGAGCCCCGATGGTCCCTCCGCTTCGCACCGGCGNNGCTTGGAGCCCCTGTCACCGCTGCAGCCCGGGCGGCCTGCGGGAGGCGTGTGGGCGCCCGCAAGGACAGGGGTGACCGAAAGATGCGGCGCTGTGAGACAGCCGGGCCGGACTCCCCGCTGCCTTCCCGGGAGGAGAGGGCGCTGGGGACGGGTGCCGCGGGGTGCTGCCCTTCATTCAGCACAGCGGCGGCTGAGCCAGGCGGGCGGGCTCCCGGCGCCCCTCCCCGCCCGGGGCACAGGGCAGCGGTGTGGGACCGCCCGGACCGCCGTGGGGCGGCAGAGCAGTGCCCTCCAGTCCCGGGCTGAGCCACCCGGGACGGGGCTGCTACCCTGGCCGTCCTCGGACAGGCCGATGAGGGAGAGCAAACAGCCTTAGCTAGACCAAAGGATGTGGCTGCGGTAAGCGACAGGCTTTGGCTACCCAAGATCATGCTCATGTCTGATCTTCTGCTCTGGAGATTTGTGAGTCCCAAAGCATGTCTACAGACTAACTGTGTTACTTGGTTTATCAAAAGCTTGTATCTCTCTCTCTAGAAAGCTTGGCTTGCCTTAGATCATCACCTAACAACAACAAGGCTACTACTTGTTCCTTTGAAGGCTGGCATTGATTTTTGCTGACAGCAAAATAGTAGGCTTTTCACATTCCTGATCTGAGTTGAAGAGCAAATTTGGGGTTTTGATTATTGTTAACCCCGTTGTTGACTTCCAAAAAGAAGATTTAAAGCATGTGGATGTTTAAAAAATGTTCTGGCTCCCCAACAGTAAAGGTCTTTTACCCTCCAACACCCTCTTGCTATAGGAGGAATTTAAATGCCAGTGTACTCACACAGAGTACAGATGGGTCACCTAGTAATGTTTCCCCTTGTGGATTGTCCAGCCATTGTTGCCCTGTGTTGGCATGCTCTGCTATCCAATCTCCATGTCTACTTACCCTCTTGTGGCAGACACCAGGACTTTTTCCTGTTGCAGCAGCAGACACATTTGAATCAGTTTTCACATAAGACATGTACCAGTCACAAGGCTGATTCTTACAGTAGACAGAAAATGGAAAAAAAAGAAACAAAAAAGCTTTCTTCTGAGAGAAGAGGACTGACAGATGGGATGACCATAAAGTAATCTACTTTTTCGTTTGCGGATGCAATCTATAGCATAACAAGGACTTCCTACTGCTCAATAGCTTGTCTAACGTGGTGTGCACATCATATTAAATACCTGCCACCCTGCAAATCCTCCCTAGCTCTGTACCCACCAGGCACTGCATTGTTCCTAGGTTGTATTTTTTTCCTTCCCTCCTACAGAGCGAAACAAAGGCGTCGATGACAGGCAGAATGAGACATGAGAGAGTTAGAGACTAACCCTCATGTGGGTCTGTCAGCTGAGCAGAGTATATCCTGGATGGGCTCACATCCAGCTGGTACTGCTGGCTAAACATATTTTGTGCTCTCTTAACAGCTTCTTTACACATTTCAAAGGACAGATTGCTCAACACTCAATTCACTGCTTCTGGAGGGATGAATGGACCACTGACTCCCAGAATATGAGAATGCTCATTTTGGACATAAACTAAACAAATGTATTCCTTTTAATCATCTAGCAATGACAGCAGTGATGAGTAATTATCAACAGTATGATAAACTATCCTTCTAAATATCTGTGTTGCCACTGGAGTCAAAGTGATTGAGTACCCAGATATACAGTATTATAAAACAGATGTGTATTTTGCATTGTCCCGTGTCGTCCAGATGAGCTGTGCTCTGTTCTGCCTCTGCCAGACAGTTTGTCTTTCTCTGTAGGGCAATGCTAGTACATGCCTCCTCTGCCCCAGCTGAGGAAAGGCAAAGGGCTGTGAAGAGAACTGTGCTCCCTCCCAGTCTCAGCTAGTGGATTTATTACATCTCCTTGGAAAACTGCTAAAACAGAGCAGAGCTGCCTTATCTGTGGGTTCCCAGGAAAGAGGCAGGAGAAGGTAGAGGTTTTGTGGGGGGAACACACTTCCCAAAAATGGGGAGCACAAAAAGACCTTCTAGTACCACCTCATACTGTTGCCTTCGCTGCAGTTGATAGTCCTCCCCACAAGGATATGAAGCCCCATGGGGGCATTGGAATGCTTTCTTTGTGTTAGTATTTTGAAAATTCTCATGACATAACTCATTAATAAATGGCAGCCTTGGAAGTATAAGAAATAGTGTTATAAAGTTCAAGACTGTGAAAGAGGATGCTTATATTTATTTTAAATGAAACTGCTTTCAGTCACTTCTGTCATTCACTCCTATTTCACACGTTCACTCATAGTCACAAGCACCAAGATGTGTGCGTGTGTGGTCTGCTCAGGACTCTGTGTGTGTTACACAGAGGGCAGAGGACAGTAGCTCCTGAGTCCTTGGGATGCCTCTTAGTTTTGTCTTGATCAGGCACAACAAACCACAATTTTGACAAGTTATTTTATGACCCCTGGGGATCAAGATGTCATGGCATGACTATGATCTCAGTTTTGCATTTTTCATCCTCCCTAATTCTTGTGCAAGGCTGCTGCCCATCATCTTTATTTTCTCATTCTGGGTATCTTTATTGCTGCCTTCCTGTTGAGAGAAAAGGGATGGGCCATCTTTGTTGTGACTATGTTGGGGCACAGACCTTCTGGTCTTGATGTATGCATATTCCTTATTACCTGCTTTATTGCTGTTGCTTGTACCCTTGTTAAAAAGTATGTGCCATATTTTTAAGCCTTGATTTTTATTGTATCACTATAAAGATAAAAAATGACAAAGTAAGTAGTGATTCAAACAAGCCTAAGGATTAAAAAGAATATCTCAAGACTCACTATCAAGACCACTGTAGACTCACTTATACGTAAACCAGCTTACAGTGGGACAGTGTAAGGGTAAAAGAAATAAATCTCTGTGGTCCATGTGTCAAAAATCCTGCATTAGGCTGCTGCTGTTTACTTTTTTTTTACAAACCTGGAAATGGAATGATCAGTTCTTAGCAGATGTTATCACTTCACTTACAGTGAAGTCCTTCAACAGCAAAGGACATCATTAATGACTATCATGGGTGAATAACTAAAATGTTTTTTTTGAGACTCTACCTGCAAATACTGTTCTTGGAAATGAAGGGATTTGGTGAGCTTTGTTTTGGTTTGTTTCTTCTCATGGTCTGGGTTTCTATGATTCTGAGTAGCCTACTTAAGAGAGATATGTGTACCATTTCCCTTAAAATAATTTAAAGCTTGAGCCTTGAGGGTCATTGATCATATCAGGTGTCTGGAGTGTGTTGTAATGGCAGAAAACCAAGTGTAGAGAAATTTTGTGTTGAAATTTGGAGTATCTCCATTTAGAAAGGTAGATCAGGGGGCAACTATGATCACATCTTTGGAGGGGTAATTCTGTGCCACATGCATGAATGAGGAGGGAACAACAGCTGTGATCAGTGCTTGATGTGTTGTGTTTTCCTCTTCTTGACAGTTGAGAGAGATGCTGGGTGCACGTGGTGCATGCCAGCAGAAATGCAGTGTAAGTTATGTTCATGTGATTGAAGTGCAATTCTGTGTACAGTGAGAACAGATTTCTTAAAAGACTACGTTGGGAATTATTGGCAGGGGCCACAGAGAAAATAGGACCAGGAAAATGTAGAAAGGCTGAAACCTTTGTGACCAATTGGCAAAAAAAATCTGGTAAACACTCAACTTATTGAATAGGTATTAGACTTCCAGCAAGACACCTACTGAAGAACATATCTGGCAATATGTAACAGAAAATTTCAGGAGATATCTGATGAAAGTTCTTGCAAGAAGGTGAGCAATAGTTGCTGGTGACTCCATGGAAAAAGGATAGGTGAAGCCAACAGCACAGCGATAACAGGGCAGAATGCTGCAATTTTAATGCACTTGACAGACACAAATACTGATCTTTCCACCAGAGAAGCGGCCAGGAACACAAATAATTGACAATAGAAGAATGTAGAAAAATATATTTTGAACTCAGTGTATGGAACAAAATAAGGTGTGGAAGAATTTAGAGAAATATTTCACTTGTTTGTCTCCTAGAGCCTGAGAAGAAAAATAATAAAATACAATTCTTGATGATAAAGAGAATTTTGATATAACTGACAACACAGGACTGTCAGAATGATTCTCTGACTAGAATGTTGAGGGTTCACATAACTTATGTGGGAAGGAAGGTGTGGTATAATTCCCTGAAACTTGAAGCTCTGACAAGCACTTCACAATGACCAAACATGAAAAGAATGTCAAAATTCTCCTGGAAGGAATGAAGTGTTTTCCCTTGTATTTGAAGAAGTTGACTTATGTCAGAGAGAGGTACAATTCTGAATTCCACTGGGACACCTGCAGACACATATATAAGTCTAGTATAAACTCAACTAGAGGTTGCCTGACACCACAATCAAATCTATCTCACCCAGTTAGGAGAAACAAGCAAGCAAACAAGCAAACAGACAAAAAGAAACCCAAACAACAAGCACTTCATCCTATCCAACTACCAAAGAAGAAAACTATCTTTACAGGTATAGGCTTTCCCCTTTCTCTTACAGTCTTTGTCCTTTTTCCTTACAAATACTCTGGAAAATTTATTCCTTTCACATATCAATAGGATACAAGTGGAATGTCATAACTAAGACTTTAATGTATATATTCAATAATACTGACCCAGTATTAGTTTCTAAAGATGAAGATCAGTTAGCATATGCAAGCAGGAAATCTTAACAATACCATTGTAATTGGATCCATTCAGAATCCCAAATAAACTCCTAAAATTTTTAGATGGCAGCTACATAAGCAGAGAAGCAATTGTTTCCTTAATGCATAAATATTTTAACTAAAATGATATCCACTGACAGCTAAGTTCAGAATTATTTTAGTGATAATAAAATTTGCCTATTAAAACTCACTGATTTTTTTTTATAAAACTATCCTTCATATCCAAATGAAGACAGTATAATTCTCTATTTTAGGCTCATAATAAAACCATTTTGAAATCTTTCTTTACAAAGTGTGTACCTATATCCATGTATCTCTGGTTTTCCTGCATGTCCCTTGAATTAAATTCTGAATTATGTGGGCATTTACTTACAACAGCTAAAATTACTTTTCATCTCTGAGCTGTGTTCCTAAAAATCTGAATATTAAACCCTCATCCTCACTCCAAGAGACTAATCAGAACATGTGTCAAAGAAGCTGAGAAAAATCTTTACAGGGTTGATCAATCTTTTCAGTAACTATGTTCTTCACTGTTTCAATTTGAAAATGTGCATATTTTCAGAATTCCAACATATTCCTCATTTCTATGTGCATTTGAGTTTTCACATTTTTCAAGTTCTGTAAATTGAGACATTTTTATTATTATCAGCTCTTCTTTAGGGATCCTTGAGATTTAAGAACTCTCCTTATTAGTTGAAATGATAGAACAAACACATTGCCAAGCTATTTTTACCAATAACAACATGCTTGGAAATTCTGAACCTCTGTGAATATAACTGAACAAATATAAACAGCACTGATCTGAGCAGTAACTTCTAACCTTCTGCATTTTTTTCTTGCCCCTCAATTGTGTTCTTAAATGTTTCTGAATGAGTACATAAGACTGCCATGCGGTAATCCACATTAAGAAATGGATATGTCCGAAAAATAGTTGAAGGAGAAAAGAAAATGCAATTCATCACCTGGATGAGGTTCCTGGTCCTGTTCATTGCACATTTCCACAAACTATTGCCCTGGCATCTGTCAGAAATTGCACATGGGCAAGGACAGCCTAAGGCAGTAGAAGAAATATTTGTCAACCAGCATCCTCAAGCACATGCACAGCCTGCTGCAAACACCATGTTAGGTCTCATCACAGGGCATATATAAACCTGGCTGTGCTTACTTAGGTAGTTCCTTCAACTGTCTTAAGTGTCAGTAAATCCCCCTTTCTCTCAATCTGAGCACAGGCCAATAATCATATATAAACACTCCAGCTCTTCAAGATAGCCTTTTTCACTTCCATGGTTCTAAATTTAGCACTTAACTGTGTCTGTTGAAATAAGCTACCAGTCTGCATGTGTGATAAGTCACATTATTTTGAGTGAATTATGACACAACAGAAGTGTCTGCAATAAATCACCCATCTACACTACCCTGCCCACTCAACAGAACACAGCCATAAAGTCTCATTTCTTGAGTGATGATTTCACTATTTTTTATTTCAAACAGTGCTGGAAAATAGCAGCCTCCTATTTTCATTCCCAGTTGAAGCCAACTTTGATTGAAGCCCAGATCTTCATAACAAAGTCCAAGCTGTTTACTACATGTATATTTCTGAAAAGAATCAGTGATCAGAGAGCAGCAGTGTCCTCAACTCATTAAAAAAAAAAAAGAAATGAACAGCATATATTTTGAAGACAACTTCTACATTTGGAAACCACCTTCCCTGTCACTCTTGAGACAGGTGCAATGGAAGATGGCTCCAAGTTGTTTTTATGACTCAAAAGTATTTTTCCTTCAAAAAATTTCCTACCCAACTGCCATCTGTGTTAAGTTATAAGTATATAACTCAACAGACAGAAGAAGGTACTTTGGTCTTTCCATCTGTGCCAGGTCCTTTGTCTGCAAACAATGAGATTTGCTGTTTGAATAAAAATATTTTCCTGATATTCACATCTCTAATTAAAATTATAGTTTGAATCTAACACACATTCAATTCATTATAATATGAGTAATTTTCTTTTCTTGTTACTCCTTGAAGCAGAAATATTGATGTACAAAACTGTTTTCCATTTTCTTCTAAATACCATACATGCCTGGACAGAAACTCTTATAATGCCCTACTTTCTTTGCAGCTCTGCCCCCATTCCCTGCTTCTCTATAGGAAAAGTAAATTTGATCAGATTTCTACTGTTTGGTAGTTTCTAACTCTGTAAATTCTCTTTCCTTGCATTAAACTGTTTAGAAAATTTACAGTTCTTCTTGACATCCCAAATGTTCACATTCTAATGTGTAACTGCTTATCCAGTATGCTCCAATCCCCCTGAAATCTCACGAATGAATCATGCAGTCTTGGATTGCTAGCTGTACAATTTGTTAAGTAATTTAGGCATGCAGAGATTGCATATAAAGGCAAGTGATAGAAATTAAAGTTTTTGTTCTTTCATTGTGCACTGTTCAAAGTGACAAGGAACCTGGTATTCCTTTGGAATGCTAAGTACTTAATATTGAATGTAAGCCTTGCAAACCTTTTTCTCAGTAAAAATTCAGTTTCTCTTAAAGAAATAACTAATACCGTGAAAGAAAATCCTTCCACATTATGGCCATTCTAGATAACACCTCTTGGATATCTCCACTCCTGCTAATTTGGAAATTAATTTCATTTCCCAGTATCTACCTTTTTTGGATGCATCTTTATTATACCTGAAGGTTTCTCCAGACCCAGGCATTCAGCCCAAAAATTCATGTTTGTATGCCCTAAAGCTAAAGCATTTTAAGGCAAAATTGTTCTACTAAAGTAAAAAATACCCAGCTGAATGCATACAATGAGTGCACATGCAAAACTATGCATATTACTTTGACCACAACTTTATGGAGGCTGACTACAACATTTCTTCCTGATGATCAACACACTCTAAACCTAGCTTCCCCTATAATACTTCAAATTATTGTTCCAAATTACTTTAATATGATGGCCCATAAAGCTCATCCTCTTAACCCAAATGTATTCAGTGAATTAAAAACAGTCCCCACAGTAGTAATCAAAAGTCTCCTGTGCCTACTCATCACAGGAAGCAAAGCCATCTTTGATGAATTCTATCAAGCTAAGCTACAGCAACCAGCAGCTTCTTTCCCATCATCCAGCTGTACTTCCATGTTAAAATCCCTGTCAGTTACACAAAAAAGTCTGCCCCTCTCCAGGGTGTAGGTGTATCAAAATTCAAATTAAAAGAAAACACATCCAGTTAGTTAATATTTGTCTCCCCAGTTCTATGGCTGAAGGCAACCTCCCTCTGTGTTTTCTCACTCCCCTTTCTTTCAGATTTCAATGAAATGTTTTTACGTCTCTTGCTTCACAGAGGCAATCACTGAACCGCAGAACCCAAATACTTCTATTAAGCCCTCCAGCTCTCTACCAAACAGGACATTGTGGTAGGACCTTACTTAGATGGTTAGAGATAAGCGTTCAACACTTATTCTGTATTTATTTACCTCTAGAATTAATATAGTATCTTTGCTACACTTGCATGAAGTTCAGGACTCGCACATCACAAAACCGGATTTCAGGCAGGTTTCTGGCCAAACAAGTGATCCTTCTTCAGGGGAAAGGAAGTGTTATTGGCTGAAGCATTATTCTTTCTATTTTCCTCTCTCACTTACTCCTCCTTACACATGGTGCTGAAACTGTGTTTATTGATGCCAGGGAAACAGAAAAAGCTCGTGTGACTCCTGTGTGGTCTTTGTTCTATTTGCCCACCCACTGATTTCATGTTTTCCTTTGCTTTAATGACTGCACAACAACCAACCACACAATTATGCCCCTATGATTTACAAGAGTAAATAGGCTTCTGATGAAGGGTTTTGTGCTGATTTACTTGTAACAACTCTTCCCCCGGTTGGTAGCCTAAGACACACAAGCCCTAAGGTCTACACCTTGAATATCCTGTCTACTTCATGCCCCAGATAATTGTTGGGGAGCCTATTCTTAGATATCCTCTATGCTGCCAAACTCTTGCAATGCAATTATCAGTAATGGGTTTTGCCTGTCCTTGAGCCTGCTGCAGAGTGACACTAGAAGCTTCAACTTTCTCATATAACTCAGCCCTCCTGGGGGGGAAAAAGTATAAGAAAAGCCAAAAAACCAAATGGTCTAATTAGTCTCAGACTCACAGTCTGGAAAGGACCGACATCAGTCCTCTGCACTGCAGGAAGCAAGATAGTTCTTTTTCCTTCTCCTCAGGGACCCATACTTTTCCCAAAGGAGCAGAGTTAAAAAAAGAAAGAGACGGAAAAAGAAGTAAAGGCCAAAGAAAGCTCAATTTCCTCTTTTCTAGTTTTTATTTTCTCCTCAGAAGTTGAGATGTGGTCTTCTTGGCCCATCTCCTAGCAATGCAGCAATTCAGCAGGCAGGTAACAGGATACAATGGCTGGAAGGACCACAAGTGCTGGTCTGCTAGTCGCTAGTGCCTAGCTTCTGGAAAGGGTTGGCTACAATCCCACCACTTTAGAGAATGAGGTCAAGACTGAGCACGCAGAGAAAATTCAAATTTTTTTTCCCCTGCAACCACCTTGGAAAACCTGTTCTTTATACCCTATGTTTCTTTTAGCAGCAAAATGTAAACAATATCTATAAATGCTATGCAGGCACGGTCACTCTGAAAAATCTTGGGCTCTGATATATATGATTAGTAGCATTTTCATTCTACAAGTAGTTCCAAATGCATCTGTGGAGGCTTCTTGTGAAATTGGGAGCAAGTCTCACTGAGTAAGAAAATCAGAATACATCACAAAGTAGAAGTGATTATAAAGATTCCTTTCATAGTCTATAATTAAATTATGGTTTTAGATTAGAAAGCTGAGTGTCCTGGAAGAGTCATGGAAGCTCAGTTCTGCCTTTCTCATCCATATACACAAATGGTGTATTTCCCCTTCTAGTTTTTGTCTCTTTAGTGCAAGGATTTGACTTCCCTTCTTTACTGCAGTCTGAAACCAGGACTAAATGCTCGACACAGCAGAAAACCTTATGCTGTATGTCACAAAAAATGAGTAAAAAGATGAAAAATACAGCCAAGGGACTTCTGAAAATGGTCAAACATACATCAACCACACTGGAATGTCAGAGGATTATGAAAGATTGGTAGGTTGCTACTCGAAAAGGTCAACCTTTAGTAACAAAAATTTTTCAAAAAACAACTCATCCTGACACAGAGACCCACACATTTTAGAGAATAGAAGAATTAAAAAGGACAATTGAAAAATTTTTAAAATGCCTGGCATGTGACAGGACTACATCTTGTCGTTGAACATCTTTCCTCTGACTAAAATTGAACAGAGAACATTTTGTAATACATTAGCATCATCTGCTGGATAGTGCAGGGAATACAGTTTGGAAACTGCAATACTAAGTATGATGCATACCATTATTGTATTTGGCAAGCCATGCAGAATAGGCAGAACAGTTCAGACTCCTTCTTTTTTAGAACATTTCACATTTTCTTTTATTTCTGGAACGTTTTTCTCTGGTAAAACCTGAGGATTTATGCCTAAAAAGTCCTAGCTTCATAGCAGAAAGTGCCTTGTGATGATTGTAGGAACAGGTTATTGGTATAGAATATTGGTATTTAATTACAAATGTAGTATTTACAAAAAGGGGGTTAGTTATTTTAGCCATGGAACAATTTGAACCTCTTTACAATGAAACCCAAAAAAGAACTTACAGTCCACAGGCAGCAGTCCAAATTACCTTAAAGAGGAAACACGAATTAGGGTTGTGCCAGAAAAACATACAGCACGGTGGGAAATCAAAGTCTTGAATGTCTTGGCTGTAAGAGATGCCAGACATTAATTTGGCAGAATGGGATGCATGGAAAAGGCTGTTCAAAAATTACATCAGCAGTACTGTACAGTGATTGTTCTAAATCTCTCCAAAACTGAACAGACGCTGAGAATCATGAACAGCTATAATGACACAGATGAGTTACTGTTTAATTTACTCCTGGCTCTGTTTTTGCAAGGGCGGCGCTGGGCTCTGAGCAGAGGCCCAGTGCCTGCAGCAGGGCAGCCGTGCTGGGGGCTGGACAAGAGCTCCACCCTGGGTGTCTCCTGCCCCACAGGAGCAGAGCACACACTGCATGAGCTGGGCCTGCTGCGCCAGGAGGGTCTGCTGATGCTACAGAGGAGCCCCAGGACTGCTCATTCTTTGCATTAACCACCTGTCTAAAATCAGGAAATTCCAAAGGATGCAGCATTTTCCAAGAGCTGCTTAGAACTGAAAAGCTTTTCCTTTGACTTCTCCTCGTGCCCATATTGTGAGGGCTCATGGATGTTCACAGAAAGAAATACATCATTTCAGGAACACGGGGTTGTTGCCACGGAACAGATGAGGATATTTTTAATCTACTATCCACCGTGACAGAAGACAATCAGAATTGCTGTATTTTATACAGGGATTGCATCTGGTATGTCCTACAAGGTGTAAAAAACCCCTACAAAGCAAGTATTTCTTTGAAATACTCTGCTTTCTAAACAGAGAAAAAAAGGAAACCCAGAAATACTGGAAAGGAAAATGGCGTTACAAAGTCATAAAGTTGCATTATATAACACTGCACCACAGCCCCAGCTCCTGATCAGCTGTGTCTTGAGAAAAAGTACTGTGGTCCTTTTAAATACTCATGAATATACATAAACAAATGCACTGCCTTTTTCTGCATCTTGCAGCAGGAAGTTTGAATATACAAATATACTGTGCTGTAGTAAATGACTTTTGGTATGGTTTTAACTTTTATTTCTAGTAATGCTTTCTTATTTGATGTGTTTATTTGTATTTATGTATGGTGCTACTAGCAGCTAAAACTATAATATATAGGAGCTGAGAATGGTGGGTATCCAGGTTCTGGTCCAACAGAGATCCTTGTAAGCCTCTCCAGTCTTGACTGGCTTAAAGAATTGCTCTTTTTCAGCATTTTTGCCGCTCCTTCTATTTATACCTTCCTTGCAAAATTCACAGAGCTGTTTATATACAGCAATATAGCAGGCACACAGTCCCAGTCTTGAAACACTTAGAGGCTGCGATGTTCCACCCTTAAGAGTAAGGGAGCACCCAAGATTTGTAGTTGCTCATGGTCAAAGGAACAACAAAAGTTAAAGGGTCTAACCTAACCCTAACACTAACCCTAACCCTAATGTTAGTCCCTGACCTGCTACTTAAGCACATGGCAGTGGGTCTTGCATAAGGGTAAGATGAAAGAAAAAAAGGAAAGAAAGAAGGAAAGAAAGAAGGAAAGAAGGAAGGAAAGAAAGACGGAAGGAAAGAAGGAAAGAAAGAAGGAAAGAAGGAAAGAAAGAAGGAAAGAAGGAAGGAAAGAAGGAAAGAAAGAAGGAAAGAAAGAAAGAAGGAAAGAAGGAAAGAAGGAAAGAAAGAAAGAAAGAAAGATCATCAGTCCTGGTTCTAGTATCAGTCCAGCTGATGGGATGTCCAGTATGCTGGGGTGTGCACCCAGACTTGGTGAGGTTACCATTTTATGGATAAGTTTTTCCCACCCTGAAAACAGGTTTCTTGCTTTCTCTTCAAATCAGTTATCATGCACAGACCATTCTTTCAGACCTTTCTGGAAATGAGTCAGAGGGCTTCAAAAATCTTTGGTGGTCTTGATGCCCCCCACAGTCCATTCCAACTTCTCAGCCTCATTCCTGTGCTTGTGCTTTACTGTGCTGTGCTTATCTCCAGTAACAAGAACAAGGACTTTTGTTGCAGAAATTGCTACCCTACTTCTGCATGGCCCCTTCTCCAATCACGGCCTGTTATTACCAACAACCCACGGTTATTGCCAACAATCCTTGTCTATTTTGCCAGTGATCCTTGGTTGGCTACAGTGTTTGAGACATACATATTGTCTTCTGGGATTCTGCAGAGCCCTTTTCACAATGCAGACTGACAATCCAAAAATGAATTCTACTAACAATTGGTCAGAGGTGAAGAGTAAGGAAGGTCAAGTAATAATAGCATGAGCACCTTCTGGTGCTTGCCTGGGATTCTGTGTAGTTTTCTATTTGCCTAAATGTAGTTGGATGCTGACATCTAAGCTGTATTGTGGTTTCAGCTGGGGTAGAGATAATTTTCTTCTTGGTAGCTGGTGCAGTGCTGTGTTTCGGATTTCATGTGAGAATAATGTTGATAACACACACATGCTTTAGTTGTTGTTGAGTAGTGCTTACCCTAAGGCAGGGACTTTTTGCTTTCCCAGGCACTATGGGTAAGGAGCTGCACAAGTAGCTGGGAGAGAGCAGCTGACTTGCAGTAAGGATGATTCTGCACTATGGAACATCATACTCAGTATATAAACTGAGGGGAGTTGCCTGCGGTCCTGCAGATTGATGCTCAGGGATGGCCTGGGCATCAGTCAGCAGGTGATGTGCAATTGTATTGTGAGAACATGGGAGATTTTTGAGACCCTGAGATGAAAACATGCAGCAATGAAAAGAGGTGGTATTCTAGAAAAGAATAGTTTTGGATAATAGCTGAAAAAAAAGGAAAGGAGAAAAATTATTCATGTGATTCAGACTGTGAACTAGCAAGAAGAATCATTAGAGAAGTAAATTAAGGTGAACAACGGATGGCAGGATTTCAAGAAGCAGGGAACAGAAATCTTAAAGATTCAAGATAAGAAGAATGAGGTAGGAGTTGAGACTCCAAGATTTCCTTAGGACAGCTGATCATTTGAGGCTAGAACACAAGAGCTTCACTTAAGCATCAAGTGACACCTTTCTATCTTTTCTGGGGGCATGACCTAACCATTCAGTCCTCCCTTTTCTTCGGAAAGGAAATTAGCCTGAGAGAACAAAAAGAAAAATAGCTAAAAATATGTGGTGAATCATGGAAAATTATATCTACTAAATTTCACAGTGTACTGCAATTGCCATAGTAACCCTGGTTGGTAGATTACTGCAAGCTGTTTCTCTGCTAAATTTTCCTGGAAGCTTTGCCAATTCTCAGTTTGGTTTTAACATGAAGTTTAATAAAGAGTAACTCTGAGACCTCACATTGTCTCCTTTTATTTCTTTTTTGCCATCTTCCTCTTTTATTCCTCTTTGTAAGAGACAGGTCCTTTGGGAAAGAGTTTTCAAAGGCATCTTTTACCAAAGTTGTAAATGGATTTATAGTAGGATTTGTGCAGTATGTTATGTTTCTGGTTCTTGATTTCCAATTCAGTGAAATGTAATTCTTCATTGGAAAATGGAGTATTACTTATTGCTGCTTTCTTGGTTGTTTTTCTCATTCCATCTAACAGAAAAGTCCAGCTGACCAGTTATACAGCACCATATATCACAAAACAAGAAAGTAAAAAACAGCTTGAGAGGAAAAACATGAAAACGGACTTTACCTCTTTGTCCTACTTCCTGAAACTAACAGTTTCCAACTGTGATAACAATCCCCAAACTGAGAGAAGGGTAGGAACTATAAAGAAAGAAGGCAACTCAACCAATGGATTTATTTGGTGAGAGTTTCTCAGATATTGCGGAGCTGCATTTCATGTGTGCTTTGAGAAACAGAGCTTTATTTTCTGCCTCCAGGTATGTATAGCTCATCTCTTTTTTCTCTCTTGGGTAAATTTCAGAAAACTAGGATAGGTAATGTACAATGCCACAATAGAAGATGAGCTGACTAAAATTGTTGGGAAAGCACTGTGAATTAAGTTCATCATTGCTTTTGATGACTACTTGGTAATGCACAATGAAAAACACAGTGTCATTCTTGCAGAACAATGCTGTTGGCCTTTTCCATACAGAAGTGGAAACATGTCCAAAATATTGGAATCCTTCTGGCAGATCAT
The DNA here is from genome assembly GCA_013399915.1 of Illadopsis cleaveri. Taxonomy (NCBI): domain Eukaryota; kingdom Metazoa; phylum Chordata; class Aves; order Passeriformes; family Timaliidae; genus Illadopsis; species Illadopsis cleaveri. Next base: position 48,700 of record VXBB01024401.1, read on the forward strand.
GAGCATGTGGTGTCCTATAATTGCCATTCTTTGGCCAATGAGTCATGAAACCATGATGGGCAGAACAGATCACATTTTAGATTTTGGAAGCACACAGATGATTGCTTTCTCCATCTGATATAGCTCATTAGAATGTAAAAACTTCCTTCTTTCAAGAGGAAAAATAGTATAATTGTGGACATCTAGAAGGATGAATTATGTACTCCTGGAAGAATAAAACCAGTTTGGGGAAAAGTCTTATGATAATTGAAATACCAGCTTGTTAGAGACAAGAGGAAAAAAATTTTGGTGTGTAAACAGGAAGTTCCTGTTTGGCTTGATTCTTGAGCATTTCAAGCCAAAGGCTGACTAGTCAAAGAAACAACTTTATGAGTCGTCAGCTGCAGAAAGGAACTTTCATGCTTGCCATCACCAAACACAGAAAAGTAATAAGAATGCACAAGGGACATGCAACCTCTTTTGCTTTGAGACAAAAAGAATACTAAGTTAAAACTAAAGCTTAAGGCAATACTTCTGGTACAAAATGCTTTTAGAGTCAAAGCCCTTAACCTCTTAAAATATGATTCAAACATCTACATAAACTTATCTTGGGCAATACAAATTTAATTCTTGCTGCTACATCAGTCCTTAGAAGACCCTGTGGTTAAGTTATAAACTACTGTGTTTCATCTACAAAACAGGTCAGTAATTTCCTTTTGTTGTTGCTCCCTCCTTCTGGATGGTAAAGAGGAACTCAGTAAGTTCTCTGAAAATGGAGATGTATTTTCTTTTTAATAAAACACACTGACCTGGACAAGAAATGAGTATCAGGGAAGACTGGCAGAATCAAAGAGTGTAAAATAAAACAGGAGGGGAGAGGAGTTGTACAAAATTCATGTGTAGTGTCCCTTGAAATATTCTCTATACAGTGCTTCTTTTGGTGAGAGAATTGTTATCACCATGCAGGTGTACAATTGTAGACTGGGAGAAACAGTAGAGAGTAGGAGTGTGATTGGAGACTGACAGAGCTCTGGGACATTAATAAAATACTGAAAAGATTTTAAAAAAGAAAGAAGTCAAAAGTTGTAAGCAAAAAGCATATTCAAGTGAGCTCTTTTGAGGGGGAAGCATGGTACAGACACAAGTAGGTCAGCTCTGAATCACTAAATTAATAGTCAGTACTGGGTAAGGAAAAAATATTTCACATCTTCTATTTTTACAAATCTCTGCCTAAACATACACAAGTCAGTTTGGGATGAGCTATCTCAAATTTCTCCAAGTAAGTTCAAGTACCCTTGAGCAGTTCATATACATTGGTTTATTGTTCCAGTGCCTACACACTGGTTCTCTCCTAGGAATAAAGCCTAAGAAACACCTTAAAATGGAAATCTGAAATGAGTCATCTTTACTTCATATAAGGAAATTGGAGAAACGTCAGATACTAATATTTCATACCCTATTAGAAGCAAAAGACCAAGATTCTCTCACATTTTGATAGTCTGTGCCTTCTTCTAACCCTGTGCAGACACATAAAATTCTTGCAATCTCTCACACATATTAATAAATATTTCTCCTCAAATTATGGGGCCAGATGACACATGGTGTGCTGTAAAAGAAAAGGAATGTTTTCAAGAGAATTATCAGTCTGATAGATCAATACTCCTCCTCTGTCTTTTAGAACTGTGGTGACTTTGAGGGGGAAGTCCTATTTATGTAAATGATAGCATAATAGCATTTCTCAAATCACACATTGTGGGTGTTGTGAAGGACAGAAATGAGGGCTTAGCTTATTGGAATTATCCCCAACATGGCCCAAATCTAAAACAGTGTGGTAATTTTCCCTACAAGTTACTGGAAAGGGACAAAATAGAGCACCAGTAATGTTTCTGCAGTTGACACAACAGGGCCAAATTCCAAAGTGGAGAATTTCAAATAGAAACCTCCAACTTAGTGACTGCTTTGGGTTTTTAAATCTGGTTTTCTTATGCAACAAAGATCATGTGGTTGTGAGGACAGACACTTTTAAGAGTTGTGAGCTGCCCAGGGAGAGAGCCTGGAGGTCCTGAGCAGAGAGTGGGCACAAATGTAATTGCAAACTAGTAACCCAGCAAACCATGCTGCCCTTTGTGCAGCCAGGCAAGTAAAAACTGGGGGAGCAATTGATCTGGAGCTACTGACAGTGGAAGAAAGGAGGAAAATCTAGGGACACAGTTCTGTAGGTCACTAGGGCCCATTATTTCTGCTACCGGTTAAACAACCAATTTGCTAAAAAGATAGCAAGCCAAGGGATTTTCTTGGCGTTTCTTTCACATTTTACAGTTCTTTGTTGCAGAGGAGAGAGTAGAATTGCAAAGCATGTTCTGTGCTTAATTGATGGCCCTTACTGGCATCCAAAACCATGTAGAAATCCCAAAGCAACCAGATTACGTCTTGAACTGCAGGACAATTACCATGAACTACCTCTGACTTGCAACTTGTAGTTTTTTCTTTTCAGTCCTCCAGTTCCTTGGGTTGCAAATATATGAGATTTGACCTGTTTCAAAATGCTTCCATCATTAGAGGACAGCACTGTTTTCATGCAGACAGATCTGCACAGACATACACACTCCATTGCTGCATTAACAAATATTTACTGTTTTAATAGTGATTAACAAACATTGTTCATGTTTGAATTTCATCCACCAAAGCAAAGCAGCAGCCGACTTCTGAGTTATATTACAATTTTTATCATGCTGATGGGTTTAAATAGATTTTCCTAGTAGTGAACACTTCCCAATTAAATAAAGTTAGTCAATAAGTCTTAAGACAAGTTTCAACAATGCTTCTTGAATTGCTATTAGTTTTAAGCACATACAGAATTTACAGGATTCATAGTCTGATTAAATGCTTGAAATACTGACATTTTAAGAACAGTATGGAAAAGGAACCCAATAATTACTAAAATTTAATATAAGAAACTTTAACCTGGAAAGGGTCTCACAAGTTTGGATGTTAGAAATTATTCAGAATTCAATTTCTCATACAGTAACTCATTTAATTAGCAAAAGTCTGCTGTTAACCTACTATCTAAAATTTATTCCAAAATGCCATTTCATGGTGAAGAGTATTCAAAGTAGAGAAGAAACTGGGACATAAGAAAGTCTAATTTTTTTCATCTTTCTTATTCTTGAGAGAACTGGAGTTTGTTCTTAGGATTTTCTGACAAGGCCATGAGCAATAGCACAGACTTGATGGACCTTAAGTCCTTTTGTGTCCTGTGCACATAGGAATCTCATTTTGCCACAGCAAAAAATGGATCCTTCAACAGAATCTAGTCTCGACCCAGAGAAAAGCACAGCTGTAGCCACTTTTTCACTGAATTGGTTCTTTAGGGGATGTAGTCAGTCAAAATATATTAAAATTTCACCCACAGACTTAGAGCAAGTTTTTAGAGGAGGCACTTGAAGCAGAACAACTGATGCCAATAGGCATCACTGGATATTTTCATCATATTTAGTGCAATGTAATTTAACAAAAGGCTAGGGGAAAACTTTCTGATCTCCGAGTTGAAGAAATCAAGCTGTAAGTTGAGGAAGAATCACAGAATGGTTTGGATTAGAAGGCACCTCAGGCATTACTTCTTTCTTTGAACTTCGAAAGGGAAATGCTGATTTCCCTCATTCCCTGTCTGGAAGGGGCAGTGGGGATTTGGCACAGTGGTTTCAGAGGACTCGTGCACCTTGTGCATGACCCAGAAGGCGGCTAGAGCTGCTTGGTCCCCAGGGGACAAGGCTCAAAAGCACAGGCAGCCCAAGGCACCAGGGCCAGGCAAGCTGGGCAGGGCCAGGCAGAGGGGCAGGCCCGGCTGCGAGCCCCGGGCACCGGGAGAGCTCTCCGGCAAGACCGGCCTAAAGCTGGGCTGGAAACCCGCCCGAGCTGGGCCTGGCACCACAGCGCCCGCAGGCACAGCTGTGGCAAAGCGGCAGTAGACACACAATAGACAAATGGCCACGGCACAGCCCGGGCCAGGACGGAGTTTAAATGCAGGCCCTGGCCCCGGCAGGGCTGCAGGCCCCAGCTGAAGCCGGTCAGAGCCATCAGGGATATTGGTGCTACTCCCAACAGTGCTCCAGCCCTGACAGACAGAGCCTCCTCGACACAGGAGACACCTGGATCACACGGTGTATTTCCCTGGACACGAGTGTCCTGCAATCTGCACATTGCATACCAGCAAGAGAGATTCTAGTGTCTTTCTGCCCCTTTGGGTGGTTGTCAGCCTACCAGCCTTGAAACCATCCTCTGACTTTCACAATAACCATCAATTAAAGCTGGTTGAAGATGGGCAGGGGTCACATAAGGACAGTTGTAGAAAGGCTGCTCACAAGGATATGAAAATCTCCTGAGGAGTAGCATATTTAGGTTGGATCCCCATTAACCGGATTACAAAAGGTTGTTAAAATTAATCCTGGTTGCCTAAGGCAAACACCCTTTTTTTTTTTTTTT